>JAUBNQ010000026.1:14868523-14905290 GCA_032353495.1 Ctenopoma kingsleyae | reverse complement strand
CAAGTATTGTTTCACATCAAGTACAGAAGGGTTTTATTTAAACTGCCTTTCACACACTTTTCAATGGGAGGAAAAATACATTTTCCTGCAAAATACATATTTGGATCTCATTCTGGAACATGATTGTTAAATAATACCCTTTTATCTGATGTAAGTCAGTTCAATAGGCCTCTTTAGTAAAAAGGTTTCAAAAGAGGATGCCAGACTTCAGTGTTCCCAGGGCCTAATTACTACTGGTTGAGCTAAACGTGCACATAAATCCCCTTCAACCCACCCTCCTTACGTGTTGTGTGAAGAGGAGATCCAGTAGTGGGACAGGGGGTTGTTCATATTGTCAGGACACACTTGATCCAGAGAGGAATCCCAGATGGTGTTCTCTTTAGAGAACAAGTACGTAAGAAACTAGAAGAGAGAAGAGCAGTGAGAATGAAACTGAAATGTACCGAATCTTCCTTTAACTCAGAGTCACTGACTTAACTGGTGTGATCCTGGGAAAGTGAATTGTGCAGTCTAATCAGTTAATTCATCAAGTCTGCAAAAGCTTAATGACAACTTTCCTGTTTGGACTTTACAGTGAAGACTATCCTTTATTCATAGCACAATAATTTATAGTAGATGTGGCCAAAATCAGCTGTCTAAATGTGCCAGTCAGGCAAAAGTTAATAAATGAAATCTGATATTTAATACACATAATATGTATGTTTATAATATTTGTAATGTATATACAGATTATGCACAAGCACAATCATTTCTATTTGTTTGTTACAATTTGTAGCGTGATACAGGAAATGGCTGGTTTCCAAAATCAAAGTAAAGCTCTACTGTGAACATAAACCAATATTGCTCTCAGTGTAAAACATCAGATGTCATACAGTATACGGCTTACGCTTACACTGTCATTTCAACAAAAGAAAAGAGAAACAGCTCTCATATTCACCAGAGTGCATTTCTACCACCTCCAAGACTTAACACCCGCACAGACTGGATGTGATGACAGTAAGGACTTCAGTTAAGTCACATGAACTATTACAAGGTTTGAGTCAGTTTACAAGACCAGCAGGTAGATACTTGGATTTAGTCTGTACCAGTGGTAGGAGTATTTTCTTAGGAACAGTGTTTCCTTTTTTAAGAGTTTTTTCTGCATGACAAAGACATGTACACCCACTAACATATTTCACAATATAACATCAGATGTAGAAAAACAGTATCCACTCCTGACAGCTGGCTTGCACCAGCTTCCTTTTTTCTTTTGTCAATCATAGCTTTGTGGTGACCACAAAAAGCATCCCTCGCTTTCTGCAGAAGTGTCAGGCAGCACCACAGTCAATAACCTATTTGTGTGGGAGGATGTGCTTCAGGCCAAGATCATGGCTATCCATGTCAATTTCTGAGCATCTCCCACCCACGCCTACAACACAGGGGTCTTCGGAAATCACAACTTGCAAAAACAAGTATAAATCTTTCCATTAGTGAGCAAAAACCTAGGAAATGGCAAGAAAACAACAAGAAAAAGAGGGGAAAGTCTGATAGGCGAGAGAGTGTCTGTACCTCGTCTTGGTGGTAATAAGGCTGCTCCACCTCTCTCAGAGGGTCTTTCAGGTAGCTGAACATAAACTCCTGAACCTTGTTGTAATCTGTAGCCCACATTTCCTGCATTCACATAAAACACATACATACTGAAGCATTCGAAAGAAACTAAATAAATGACGTGTTCAACAGCTCGGATAAATTACCTTTTGAAACTCCATGAGGAAGCTCTTGAAGTCTTCTAGGGAGATCCTCTCTTCTGGTGTGTCAATGAACCTGGAAGAAAAAGCAAAGGTTTGCTTCAGAAAACACACATATGTGAGGCTGCAGAAAGACTAACTGTGCGAGTATGCATTTAGTTCTGACCTACCTCTGTAGTAATGGGATTTCCATCTGAAAGATGAGTGAAAGAGGACAATTTGAGTTATTAGTCAAAGTGCTGTGTTCAGTAGCTGGCATGTAGGGGGCTGGGTGGTTCGTTGAAGAGGTGCACTGAGGTCATTCATTTAATCTGACCTAAGCCTGCTTGCCTCCTCTTCTGTGTGAAGAGTGTTTGTCCTAATAGCCTCAACCAGAGGGGTTTGGTTGGTTTTTAACTGGTCTGTATTGATCTCAAAGCCATTTGAGAACAGACAGATGGGGGAGGAAGGGTGCCTTGGCAGGGCATCAGATGGGGGGTGGGGGATGAAATTGCTGGGACAGAGCCATCTGTGGAAACATAAAATGATGCACTTACATTTTTCTGAGCATCAAACATGAGACTGCGGTAGAGCTGAGCAAACTGGCTGAAGGACACATCGCCATTCCTCATCTCCGAGTCCTGTAAAGCAGGTAGCAAAGCAAGAGGTAAAGAAAAATGACTGTTAACGACAAGTCATAAATCATTAGCCTCTAACAACATCGTGTTGAAAAGGAAGTGGGCAGAGGAATGGAGTGCGAAAGGGGTCTGTGATAAGTGGAATGAAGGTTACCGGAAGTTTCTCTCGGAGGAACCTCATGTTGGGCACCCTGTAGTTGACCTGGCTCAGCATGCTTTTCAGATCCTTACAGGATATCCTAAACACATACACAGGTTGGTTGAAAAAAATCAAAACACAAACGTGGATACGCACGTACAATAAGTGCAAACACTTCTTGTTTCAGTTTGAAATGAAGACACACATCTCATAATCTGCTCAGCACTTTTGGCTTCACTTTTACTACACAGCCTGGAATTCTGGTCACAGAAGACAATACCCCAATAGCAACAAAGGCTTGCTCTTTCGTCAGGGATATAACAGACAAACATCTCTGTGCGTCTCCTCCATCCTCTGCAGTCTGTTTCCTGCTGCAGGAAGAGGTGCTGGTGTGTGGCTGAGAGGTTAGTTCCTTCACTACACCTCAACACAGCTCTCTCAGACAGCCACCAGCCTGGTGTCTACTTGCTCTACATGTTACACTGAGGAAGGGCATGCTTACCTGTCTTCTCTGTTACGGTCAACAGCGTAGAACTGCTTCCGTAACCACCTAAAAAAGAAATTAAGGAAATTAAATGCTGGGAAAAAACAAAATAAGTGCGGTGTGAATGATGTCTGTTCACACCAGTTACCAAAATAAGGTGATTTGACTGCCTTGACTATTCATGTATGTGTTCTTTACCTTTCTATCTGAAGTGGTGTTGGTGACTTCAGCGTGTCAGCCACAAGCGAGTTTAACCCTTTAACCCACATGGTCATCTCCTCATCAGATGTTGCTGCAGAAGATTCAAGAGTTAAACACACGATTCACCTTCAGCTAGTATGTTTTTAGTCGCATTGTTTTGTTGATTTTTTTTTCTTACTCAAAACAATGTTATATGGAAAAAGAGTGTTGTATACTGAGCAGACTGTAAAGCCCTTCAAGGCAAATATGTGATCGTTGGCGTGACAAATAACATTGATTTGACTTAATAGAAGCTTTAAAACTCCAACATTTTAATTGTTAATGAAGCCCAGTTTTTGTTTTAGTACTATAACAGAAGAAATATGTATTTAACTCCCATATTTACAAAAAACAAGCGCCATGTGATAGAAGTTTGTAGTTCATGACCTTGTAAGCATCAAAATAGGATGCAAGGCGAAATACTAATGCCCTAGTCATATCTGAATGTTTGTAAGCATGACTGCGTCTGTGCATACCTGCCAGGCTGAGTGATTTAAGACGAAACTCTGTGCCATAAAGGATGACAAAGCAGTGAGCCTGATCCAGCCGTGCTGCTGAGTCCTCCACATAGCGCTCAAAGTCCCGAGACTTCTGACCAGGCCGGATCTCCTTGATCTCTCGAATGTCAACTAAGGAGACAGACATACATACAGCAGTTAGCGAAACAGAAATGCACATACAGAAATGTCATAATTAAAGCTACATCATTTCGTTTATTCACCCAATTTAATCTCATTCTCTACGATTTAGTTACATTGCATCAATATACTAAAAGCGTCCAGCACAGTTGTTTCTTGCAATACAAAACTGCACCACTTATAAGAGTATATGTACAAAACAAAAAAATCCCACATCATCATTTCTTCACGTAAATACATCTCTACATCCCTAAACAACATTACTGAATTAGCTTCAGGCCCTTGTCCAAAGTGTTATAGTGTTATAATTGCATTACTGACAGTGTTTCCAATTAATTACCAAGACTGTGGTGGCCTGCCATAGTCTAATTTGTCCCACCATAGTTTTTACATAGATTTGTTTGGCTCAATTGTAACGCTAACCTTCCATCACATAGCACGTCTGAGTATTTCAAGCCCCCTACCACATTAAACAATGAAAGTGAGGCCACAACATAAACCGCACATGCGTACACTTCTAATGGAGAGCTGCACTCAGAAGATATTGTTAGAGATGTATTTCATACGAAGATGATGAAGTCACCAACCCAAAATTTAATCTTGGTTTCACTTTCACCTCTGAAATTAATTAAAACCAATAATTACCAGCATGAAACTGGGGGAACAGTGAACCAGTGAACATTTCTATATTATACAGATATCAAACCCTTCGCAGATGCTGGTAATAATTTTAATATATAGTGCGAAGGAGATAAAATGGGTATAGCTATAGCACTTCAAATCTAAGCTGAAATCTTGTCTTTTTGCAGCTCTCTAAATAAACACCGCATCAACTTTCATACCTTATTGCTTCATCTCATCTTTGATGATACACCTAGTACAATTCTTTTCTACTCTCCATTAAAGACCAGTCAGAAACAATCAGAAGCAGTCAAACTTTATGAGAGCATAAGCTGTAAAGTAGCTCAACAGGTTCCTATCAGTGCAACATTAGCAGCAGTTAAAAACCTACAGCAGGGACTGTCCTGCTACACACACTCACACATACACACACTTCTTTCAGCTCCTGTTCCCCTTCCTGCCCCCGAACCACACATCCTGTACTTTTGTCGCCTACACACCACATCTGTGCTGGCGTATAGGTGAGCATGTGCATGCTCTTTTCTCAAGTATAAAAAAAAAAAAGTATGTCTTCTCATGCAGAAATTTAACCAAACTGAGCTCTCTAATCGTACATCATATCATAGTTTATTTATACAAGCCAGCAGACTTCCATTGAGAACAAATCAGTTTCGACAGGCTAATCTGTTAGACAACAGATTTCATCATTTTAGTCAAAATATTTGGAGCATTCCTCAGACAGATGCAGGAAATAAAGAGATAGCCAGAGGTGCGACCTCATCAAAGGAGATGAGAGAAGGTATCCTGCAACACACTCCCACACTTCCTCCAGCCCTCCATCCTGCCTTCCACACCATCTCTTGTAATCCTCGAAAATCTATGAAGCACCTATACAAGAATGGTAACTTAACAGAAACAAAAATACTGTCTAATGCTAAAACATTTATCAGTGACTTGACCCACACTTCTAGCAATCCATTACTGGTTCTTTTAGTCTTTCGTTCAGCAAAAATGTCAAACAATTGCTGTTTCACCGTCACAAGAATGAAGTATTGGGTTTTGAATAGCTTGTCAGACAGAACAAGCATTTGTGAAGACCGTACCTTGGGCTCTGCCAAACATTTTTAACTTTGCCATTTTACAATCTTAAGGATAATTGATGCAACAATAATAAATCGAGAGATTGATTTTAAATGATCTCATCTTAGAAGTAGAAAATAATACAATAAATCCGACTAGAACTTCAGAATACTGACAAATAGCTTAAATTTACAGCCATAACTCTATCAGAAAGGTACAACAACAATTTCGTTATTTGCGTTTTAATAATTTTCAAGTACAAATTGCAATATCCACCAATTAAAGCATCTTAGATGTGATGGTTTGCTCCTTTGCTTTGCCATAACTGGCCGCAAACTGAATGCCTTTAAGTTTTGTATTGTTGGTGAGAAAAATATTTTAATACATTGT
The DNA here is from genome assembly GCA_032353495.1 of Ctenopoma kingsleyae. Taxonomy (NCBI): domain Eukaryota; kingdom Metazoa; phylum Chordata; class Actinopteri; order Anabantiformes; family Anabantidae; genus Ctenopoma; species Ctenopoma kingsleyae. Next base: position 14,899,354 of record JAUBNQ010000026.1, on the reverse strand, counting down.
GCACAAGACTTTCTGAAATGACAGCAGGCATGATCATGTTAAACAGCGATTAGCTGTGGCCCTAATTATACTGGAAAATACACAGATCTATTGCATCTTTGACGATCACAGAATAATTAAAAAGCTATACTGTGTAATTTGAAGTCTTTAGCAGTCAAGTAGCTCATATACGGTTCTCTAGATTTTGAGTAACTGTCCAGCCCACAGCACGACAGTGTTTCAGTGTGCACCTCCACGTCAGCTGATTATATCAGCTTCTTTCACTTCACGTTGGACAAAGTTGGGCAGAGAACTTTCCCACTGATAAATAAATGTCATGCAGCTAGATGGATTCTGTTCCCCTTTCCAACAAAGCATAAATGTAGCGAGGCAACTGTAGAGATGCACTCGTTTCCCAGTCATCCTTACATTACAAAGTTTTCTTAAATAAACTATCTAACGGCAGATGCTGATTATGAAACCTGTTGCTGTCCGCAGGTTAATGTCTACCTAATTTGTTTGTTTTCCTTTTTTTAATAAGAAAATGGGCTGACAGCCAAGCATGTAATTAACAAATAGAGCGGTGCCTCAGCTAGAAATGACATCACATGTCTGAGGTGTGAAAGCATCGTTTGCAGGAGGAGTGGAAAAAGCAGGTCGGAATGAGTTTCCACAGACGTGTGTATGTGAATTCCAGCCATATTTCCATGGCTGAAAAGTAAACAAATACCTGAAAATGTCTTCAATCAAGAACATTTAAGGATCCAGCCAATGACATTTCTGTTTACTCCTGCTGAACACAACTTGTGCTCATTGTGCCTCCGATTGCATAACACGGTGTGTGAATAAGTGACGCTCACTCACAGTACCATTGTACAAGACAACGTACAAGACACTGTGTAGACTTGAATACACCTCACATTTCTGCGCTCAGTTCAAATCATTTCACTATTAATTATTTCATATAGTTTCATTATAGATTCATTTGTTCTCTACTGTATCCATAAACCATTTAGTTTGTAAAATGTCACGCAATAGAGTAAAGCAATCAAATGTCTTGTTTTGTCTGACCATCAATCCAAAGCAGACATGTATTCGGTTTATAATCAGCGGTAATCATTTTTTTAGTCATTTTGGCTTGAAAGAAATGACTTTAAATGCTTAATGGATTATCAAAATAGTTTAGCAGTTTATTCTTGTATTGATTGACAAATCAATTAATTGACTGCTAGAACTGCTTCAGCTCTAATTAAAAGAAAAAAGTAAATAATACTACTTTAACTAAATAACTACGGTATGAAGCCACAAATTATTAAAACTAGTCGAGTACAGTATGTATCTGCTTTGTTCTACAGCAACATCAGCAGATTTATTCCAAGGTAGATATAAAAAAATCTTGTTTTTTTGTCGGTCACCGTTTTGACTACATTGTATGTTAACCAACTCGTTCAGTTAGTCTTGCAGGGAAAAGATCAGCGTGTCCTTGACAGACCACGTATGACTTTCTCACACAGACTCAGAATCTGTTAAGGTGCTCAATACATGACGTACATTAGTCACATAACTTCACAAAACACTAAAAATATTTAAGAAAAAGTAGCAACATTTTGTACATAGCGCTACGTGTTTACGTTATGCTATAAACTCAGTTAAACTCGTTACTTTTAGCTGGATGTACCTAATAAACTGACAACTAAGTAAAATCTACAACACAGTATTTTATAACTTAACCATATTAACAACTGTGACAACTGTCACACAGAGCGGGGCATTTTACATATAAATAAAGTGGATATATAATGGTGACACCGTTTCGAAATTACCTCAAATTAAGCCTTGGTCATTGCTTTGCAACAATGCCAATGTCACATCTGTATTTCCTCACAGTACAGTGAAATCAGCTTCTACACTGGAGTCAAAGGTTTGTACTGCTGCCAGTTGTTAACACTGTGGTGGAGGTAGAGATGGGAGGCCTCCTCACCAGCACACCACAGTCAAAATCATAGCTTAAAGGTATAACAACATATGTGCAAGTTCCTTCATAAAAACCTACAACTAGCTCATTCAGAGTATGTCAAAGCCTGTCAGTTATCTCCCTTTACTATTTGACTTGACTTGACTTGAATGATAAAGTAGCAAAATGACACGTCACACTAAAGCACGCACATGATTCACATTGATGCTACGTTGTTACCAGCAACAAGCTCAGAAACCACATTGTAAGATAATTTATGTGATACTCTTCAGATGTGCTTATTTATAAATGATGTCTCTCAGTGGTCTCCAGCCTCAGAACAAATTACACTGTCATGTACAGTCTAAAGTGTAGCACAGGAAATCATCTTCACTTAAGGAGCCTGTGACTATATAGGGCAGGTATACAAACCTTTACATTTGTGTGATGCCTACAGTTCAAACAAGTCTGTTACTGCCAATTACTCTGTGAGCCCACATCCTGTTTCATCAAGTCATACATCTGATTGCATCCTATGATCATACGAGGGCCATAACAAATATCTACTGCCACTTGTTTGGTTGACAGAAGTTTGTGTGCATGGAGCAAGCACCGATCTAGAAATACAACGCCATCACTAAAGCAGAGGAATCAATCTGCAAGGAAGAAAAATGTGTAAAATACACTTTCATCAAGGATCAAACAGGTATGCTGCTCAGCACTTTATATTTAGCAACAAGTGCTGTTTCCAAAAGTTAATAGACATAATTTTCTCACTACCACTGATAAGGGGTAAATACACCAGGCCAAATTGTTCCCAAATGATCACACAGTTCCAGTAAAAACCCTCATATTCTATTTCTGTGCATTAATGAGCTGCCTCTCCAGGAGTATCAAATGGCAACTATGAGCTCATGTGTGTATGAAACCCGTCATCACTGAGAAGATGATAGTTGAGAGAGAAAAAAAAAAACAAAAAACTAAGCTTTGTCTTTGTGTGTATAGTCTGTTTGCAGCATCCGGAGTGGAGTGCAGCTGTGCACAAGGCATCCTTCTACCCGAAAGACAGACTACTTCACGACTCATTGAAGCCCTCTGTGTCCTCAGTCAGACGCACTGTTTTGTTGAAGATTAACCTGAATAGAAGGTTCCTGGTAAATTACAGTATTCCTAATGGGCTTTAAAGACTTCCAGGAAACATTCTCTTTTATTATCATCAACACCAGGTTTGTACTTGCGGTGTGATTTAGCTGCTTCTGGACAGCAAATAATATATTAAAATGCCATTTAGCACCTAAATGCCTAATGCCAAGAATTAGGCATTTAGGTGCTAGGATCAATTAAATGATAAACAGCAACAACTACATTATCAAACCAAATCCTACACATTTCAACAAGACAGAACAGCAGAATAGTTTTCAGGAATTGTTCAGAATTGAAATATATTGTCTAATTGTAATATTTAGAAGTGGTATTTTATTTTCAGTAATATCATGTTGAACGTTGTCTTTTTCCAAATTTAGAGGCTGTAATAAAGTGAGATAATATATACTGTTGTTATTAGACTATTTAATGTGTGCAAAATGAACAATGTACTTCTCTTTTTTCTTGTGTAGACGTTCTGAAAGCAACAGCCACTATAAATACTGTCACATATGCCAGATTAATGCATTTTGTTAATATTATACAGTGATTTTTAGTTTAACCAAGACCTTGACTCTGACACCATTCTCTACTGTTCATGATACCATCATATGAACTTACCAAGTGTACACTCTGTGGTTGTCATATTTCTGAATGTATGTAAACCAACTAGTTTGGTCAGCATGATTAAAGTCATGATTAGAAGTACCAGCAGGAGCATTGCTGCTTTTGTGTTAGTTTGTGTTTTCATACTACTCACTCTCTCCCTCTATTTTATCCGTGCCCCGAGTCCAGATTATAGTCCTGGTCTCCAGCTTAACTTGAAATGTCCTTCTCTCTGGCCTCTGTGACTTCTTAGAATAAAACAGTGTCAGTACTGTCCCCAGCTCCAGGTCTCGGTACAGGTTGTTCATCTCTGTGTCGTTGTCCATCCACGGAACAGGTCCGTTGGAAAAGAAGGCCGAGGTCCCTGCCATGTTCATTTCCCCTGTTTGTTATCCGTTTCCTCTCAGAACAATCTGCTCAGTCCAGTCCTAGTCAGGGATACCTACAGCGGGAGGAGAGGGTGGGGAAATCCATGAAACAACAACTCCCCGTGGACTTCTAGTGTGTTGGTACTGTAAACACTGTAAACATTACCCTGCAGTAAAAACTTTGATGCTGTCAGGAGTGAGGAGACACATTTTAAATAATACTGTCATTTTTACAGTACATATACATGTTTATATATCTGCAGAAATTATCTTAAAACTCCTAAACTGTATGAGTTTCCAGCATTTAAATCTCTTGTACTTGTCACGTTCTGTACAAATACTGTGTTAACTTCAGCAGTGTGAGTAATTTTCCAAAACTCTAAAATAAATATTAAATTACATCTAGCTAAAATCTTTTGTCTACTATATTATATGGAAGCTTAAAATCAATGGCACATTTCTTTTTATTTATTTCAGCATGTTATACATCAGCACAAGGAGCAAGAAAAACGCACACGTGTTTCAGCTACACCTTATAATGAAACAACAGCAAGACAGTACACAAAATGCTGTGCTGCATAGAAATACTGCCACAGGAAATGCAATAACGCTATGATCCATAACAAATAATATATTATATATTTGAAAATCTTAAAATGTGTAACTAATACTCTGCATGTGAACATGCAAGTTTTGTGTTTTTTTGTGTTAAATTAATATGAACTGCTTCATGCTGTGCAGTATGCCACAACAAAAAAGTAGGTATGTTGTATTAAATCTACAAGAAAGCTACAGAAATTGATTATAGTCATTAAAAATGAACACATTATGTTGTCAAAAATATCTGAATTAAACATTTCATAACATGTAGCTATGATCTTATTGATTTTCCTACATGGATAGGGTTACTCTCTCAGCTCTCACAGTACCGTTACGTGTTTAAAGCAACAATACTTTGATTTATCATTAACACCGACAATAAATGACAGTGTAAATAAATGACAGCTGCTTCTTAAAACCTAAAACCTTCTGGCAACGAGAAAACGTGACGAAGAAGTGAACAACTTTCTCCTCAGCGTCATTCTAGCTTTAATCCGACAGCGGGGAGGTTTTATCTGATTTAGACTAGTTTCTAAAACGAACACAGGGCCTGTAAACCGCTGCAAATGATAACAAAAGTTTCCTCTGGACACATAAGACATCACATTAGTGGAAACACAACTGGTGGCGAATGGCTGCAAAGTGGGAGAAGTGTGCAACAAGAGACGTCTGGCTATTTTCACAGCGTGGAAACGGGGCCGGTGTGTCCTAGCATGTCGCCGGGCAAAAAAAGGGGAGCGTTACGGCTGGTTTTAAAGCCTGGAAAAAAAGCCTGCGCAAGAGTAACTATTCTGCCCTTTCTGTCCCTTCTCTCTTCGCTTTGCCGTGCGGAGAAAAATCAACTGGAAAACAACACGTCGCAGGGGAAGCTGTGCTGTACCTACCGCCGCAATCTCGGCCCGACCGCACATCTCCGACGGCTGAGGCTGCTCCTCTAACGCTCCCGTCGTCTTTCTCCTCCTTTTCCCCCCAACAGCCCGATATCCGTGATTAAATCATCGCTAGGCCGTGAAAAGACGCCGCGTTCCCGACGACAACAATCCCAATTTCCTCTTCTCCCCTCCGCCCGTCCATACAGAGAGGCAGGCAGACGGCGAGAACCGTGGTAAGACTACGCAAGTTTGTGTGCTCTCACATCCAGCCAGCACAGGCCCTTCCCCCGCTCAGCCGACCTCCAGCGCTGTCACGGCCCCGGAGTGAGGAACCGCGCTTCCGCTAAGGGGTTTCACAATAAAGGCCGAAACAAAACGTTAACGCGGTTTCCACGCTCTCAAAGCATTTACTCGCGTAAAAATGTCTGTAGTGTAGCAAACAACTTCATGCTTTCACTTTGGAGGTAATTATCCTACTTCCCGTACAACTTTGTGTGTCTACCTTTTGCTTTACGAAATTCTCTTCTCCAGTAGGATCGCCTGTTGTCGGCCTCTTAAACGCACAGACCCTTCTCATATAACTTGCTTCATCATTCGTATAATATTTTACAGTAAAAGGTAACTTTGTAAATACTTCCACCATAATCAATACTACACTTTATTGCAGTATTGTAATAAAGTGTATGTTACCAATCGAAGATCATGCTGCTATGTTTGTTCTTGTCGTCATTAAATTGATTTACATTTCTTCTTCCTGGCAAAAGACAATTTCATTTTATTATGTATCTAAAAGGGATAAATACACTTTAAAATAGACATACAATATATGTTTTTCTTGTATACTAGAGCCTTTTGCTTCCATCCTCTTTTCATACACATAAACGAAGCATAAAAGGGAAAAAGTTTATGTTTTATTCTGAAAACTACAAAGCTCAAAACAATAAGCATTCATCAAATCAGGGGTGATCAATGACCAAATTGCAGGGAATACGCCAGAAGTTAAAATTTCCATTCATATTTGGAAATTAATTAAAAGAGGACAGTTTTATAATCACAGCAATACAAAAACAACACACTACAATGAAAGACTTCTATGATGTTTTTTTTGGCAAAATCCACATCCCCCTTAGAAGACATCTCTGAATGAACAATCTCTTTTAGCTCGGACACACAAAACATTATGCTGTGCTTCAGTTGTTTCAAGTAACCAAGAGGAATGTTACAGGTTCATTATAAAACTGCAGAAACAGACACTCAAGTTGCATATGAGCAATGAAGAGCTTTTTGCTGACAATGCATAAAGCACACATTTTAAAAAACACTGAATCATAGTCAATGAAAAATGACAAAAATATATACATCCCTGAAATAAACAGCAACAATAAACAAAATGGGAAAAGATGAAATTAAGTGTGGTAATAATGACATTAAGATAGTGCTAGGGTTTCTATTCTTCACGCTGTCATCAATCTGTCAGGCTCATTTTATTGTACCAATCTTTCACACTAAAATTCTACAAATTGAAATTTCTTCATATTATTATCTCTCTCATGATGTTTTTACAGTCTCCCATACAAACAGTTATTAATTCATTATTCTGTGAGAATATAGAATTTCTCAATAAATCTGATGGCTTACAAGTTTCAGTACAGTCATATCTGACAAAAATAATAATAAAGTGTTGTTTAAACATGGGCAGATAGCTAAAGCTACATACATACTACTGCTGATTTGTAAAGAGAGATGCCCTTTGGCAGCTTGGTCTAATGGTTGAGGAATTGTTTTCTTATACATATCACATCATATATATATCACAATTATTAACCTGTGGCGACAGCTCCAACAAAGTCTTACCCTCTTCTTTCACAGCTCTGGGCTAACCACAGAGTGGAATCATTTTTACTACAAACCATTTGTGCAATCAAAGGCATGGGTTGAAAAGGTAAACATTACATTTGTTTAAAATTCATAGTCCTTTTCAGCCATGTCAATTGCCCAGGCAAACTTTTCTCTCTGGGTTTTGTTGTAGATCTTCTCAATGGGAACCCCCCATTTCTTGCACCTGGACAGGAGAGAAGATGAAGGAGTTAAGGGCTAAAAATGTCTGACTACATTCACTCACTGGCTGCATTTATGCTCACAATTTGTATATAGGAAATTCCATGTAGGAAACTACATTGGGTCACATATCAACACAATATTTAAGATTTTACAGTTCATATGTTTTGAATTAAATGCTGGTATTTGACTGTTGACTAGTGAATGTTTTCTGTTTTTGGAAAGAGTCTGCTATTTATTACTACATTAGCATAATTTTTTGCAATATTTTATAATCCAGTTTAGACACAGTTCATATGTAAAGCATATTGAACTTAGGTTAATGGTAAAACTGTATTCATTCATATGACATGGTCCTGCTATAGACCTTTTTTACTACTACGACTATTTAATGTGTGCAAAATGAACAATGTACTTCTCTTTTTTTCTTGTGTAGACGTTCTGAAAGCAACAGCCACTATAAATACTGTCACATATGCCAGATTAATGCATTTTGTTAATATTATACAGTGATTTTTAGTTTAACCAAGACCTTGACTCTGACACCATTCTCTACTGTTCATGATACCATCATATGAACTTACCAAGTGTACACTCTGTGGTTGTCATATTTCTGAATGTATGTAAACCAACTAGTTTGGTCAGCATGATTAAAGTCATGATTAGAAGTACCAGCAGGAGCATTGCTGCTTTTGTGTTAGTTTGTGTTTTCATACTACTCACTCTCTCCCTCTATTTTATCCGTTTATCAAAACAGGAAAAGGAAAGGTCTAACAATGTCATTAATGATCACTCAGTAAGTGTCCCAGTAAGCCACGACAGTGAGATATCTTGCATAATACCTGTCCTCATACTAGTTCACTAAAATGGCATTAGAAATGTTATTGATCACAACTGTGCTTTTCCTGTTATTAAATGACAAAGTACTTGCTCTGAAAAAGGAACATTGTGTCACAGTGTCATGGCTTACTGGAACATTAGTATACAACAGGGCCATCATTACTGACAATAGTGATACTTACTCTGTGACAAATCCAAACCTTCATCACAGCGATAAAGCACTGTTGCCATGTACATTTTCATTACATTTAAAACCAAGGACTCCCATATTGTATACATTTTGTTGTTCCAATTTTGGATTAAACTCAAATTTAATCTCTAGTATAAGCTCACTCCAGAAAAATTATTAAAGACATTTACGATAGCATGCTTACAATCGCACTGTTGAGGGCAATGTTAATAGTGATTACAGTTCCACAATATAATGTATAGCAAACAATCTGCTCAATATCTTATCTTCATTCTCTCATCTTCATTATAAAATTTCCATAAATACGATCATTCTAAACATATTAATTAAGCAAAGATAACTGATATTCTCTGAAGTGTTAGAGGTGAAACCCTTGCTGGAAAAAACTTTTACAAGTGAATAACACCACATTACGTTTTGAACCATATTTCAAATTAAAAAAAATATTCAAATAAGTTGAATAATATTTCTTTAATTCAGGCAAAGGTTCTGACAGTTATTAATATTTATTGTGTACCATACAATTGTAATGGTATCACTAAACAGTCAAGGACGACTGTACTGTTTTGGTTAATCTCTTCCTAGTTTTAACCTACTAGACTCTCCGATGTTTTCATCTTTGTTACACATACAACTACAATGCTGAACAGGTTCCCATGCACCACCCTATAAGTATGGACCCCATGCCTTATGCCTTATAACTAGGCAAAACACAGAGTATTCCTGTATCTATTGTGCTTGAGGAGGAGGTTCTCCATAAATAGCTGTGGGGCATGGGTTTAGGAGGGTGGACCACTCTTCCCCATCTCTGTGGCCTAGCCCTTCACTGAGCCACAGACAACTCCTCATTGACTTCCCACTTAGAGGAAGGAGTGCTGTTTCGGGACGCTCCCTGGCTTTCACAAACAAAACCTATTGTTCCTCGCACTCACACGCTTTTCTTCCTCCTGCAGCCGTTAACCGTTTTTGCTTGTGCTGCTCCTTTTCCTACAATGCAGGAGCATTTCCTGCCTTTCTGTCACCAAGGTAGATATGCACCCTGTGCATGCTGACCCACCCGCTCAGGGAAAGCAGGACATTAAACAGTAGGTGGTTTACTCATTTCACTTCACTTTTATAGTATAATAAGACATGTAAACAAATAAATAAAAATACCATGCAACAGAGATGCGTGGATCCAGGTAGTTGAGCTTTGAGGTGCCCAGAGCAATCTGCTTGTTCTCCTCTCTGTCTGTGGCCTGCACCTGCAGCTTCATCAGCTGTTCCTCTATCCTCTGGACAGATTTACGCTTCACCTCCACAGCTCTGAATGACACATAATGATGTGGTGTGAAGTGGTGGAATAAAGATAAATACAGAAAGCGAAAGGCAAAGATAGAAGCAGAGAAAGAGAGACAGACGTATGAAGAATTCTATAAGTCGACTAAAAAACGAGTTTAGAAGTTTTTACTGATAAAATTTATGGCTTCATATCCCATATGTGGTGCAAAGGTTTCATTAGGCAAGTAATGGATAAAACTGTGACAGTTTTGCGGTGGTTGGCAGTGCTCAGGCATGCTTACTTTTTGCTCTTGTCATCATGGGAAGCCTTGTGATCAGCCTTGGCCGCCTTCAGCTGCTTTCTCGCTGCGGACAGTTGATTCTGTTTCTCGTCAATCTGCATCAACAACAAACACAATTGTTTGTCACGATTACAAAAAACAAAGCAAAACAACAAATCACAAAACAAAAATCTTCACCTCTTCTCCACAAAAACCAAAATGACACCCATTGCTTGTGGAGGACAACAAAACTGAACAAAAGTGCAACACAGGGGTTTACCTTCGTTTGAAGGTTTTGCATGGACTTCTCAAATGTTTTGGGTGGAGCTCTCTGGTGGTTACAGAGGATGGCCACCGCCCGGTTGGCTCGATTGTATGACAGGATCTTAGCTGGGATACTGTCATCAGCTGGAGATGCAACAAGAAAACAACACGGAAGAAATTTTGGACACAAACAGAAGAAGACGTTATTGAACTACTGAACGGTGAAATCACTGATCCAAAGATTGCAATGTAACCTGTTTTAATATATGTCTGTGAAGATTCTCTGGTTTAATATAATTACTGAAAAATTGTGAAATAGCATTAGATGATTACTGTTTCTAGCTGTGCTTAGAAACTCCACAGCTATAGTTGAAGTGAGCTGCTAGCTGAATGACTTAAGGTCACTCACGGCAGGTAAGTTCCTTGAGCTGCTGCTGGAGGGTTATGGAGGCATTGTAGGTACGAAAAACCTTGGCTGTTAGTCCATCCATCAGCTCTTGTAAGTGCTTATTCAGAATAGAAGTCTGCAGGACACACAGGAAGACAATGAAAGACAGGCAGGCAGAGGAATCAGAGTGCTATAAGTATTAGATATAGGAATTCAGACTGTTCACTTAGATTGAAGCCATAGAGGCACCACTGGCGTCTGTATCTTACATTCAATCTGTCGAAGAGGTCATCTTCAGGCTGTTTGTTCTCCAGAAACAACTGAAGGTTTTTAAAAACCTGTTAAGAAATCACCAAAGCTTTATTAAGCACGCAATAATTTAAACATACAGTTAACACTTAAAATAGTTATAGCTGTTTGTGTGTGTACTATCACATTTCTACCAGATGGGGGTGGTATATTGTTTCTGTTCTGATCACAAGTGTAGATGGTTTATGTTGTCTATGATTGGACTAATATACATCACAACATCACAATCAAATAACAGAACTTTGTTTCTTCTTTCCTTGTGTCCTGTGTTTGCATCTCTCATATCTTTAGTGGAATGCAAAGAAAAGATGCAAGTGATGGACATATGGATGCAATTAACGGGAATTGACTTGTACCCTATGTGTAATTAGGGATTTAGAATGTGCAGCCAAATAGCCAGTGGCCAGGTGTGTGAAAAAATATGTGTGAGTGCACTCAAAGGCAAGTCTGACTGCACTCTGATAATAGCGGGAAACAGACCAGCCTCTGAGGCAGTGAAGGCAGAAAGCTTTTAGTACCTAATAACTTGTCTGTGCAAACATCTTCCTCAGCGTGGCAGCTTTCACATTGTCATGAGTTCTCCTTCTCCCCTTAGTTTAGCTGTGTTTTCTGTTCCTCTCCCTTTCTTACCCTTTTTTCCACAGGCATCTTGTTGTAGTAGCGGATTGAGTCTTTTCCCAAGAAGTCAAACTCCACGACGTACTCCTGATCATCCAATTTGGGGTAAAGTTTGACATGTTCCACCCGCAGTGAGCAGCAGCCAACTGTGTCTGCTGTCTCACCTTCCTCCTTTTCGTTACCTGCCCTCAGTGCCAGCTACAAAGAAAACACCATATTATGATCATTACCTAGACTTAGGAAACATTTGATTCGCATTTGTCAGTGGGATGAAATGAGCTGTTATGATGCATAAAATATTTAATAAAGAAATTATAATGGTTTACTATTATTAAAAAGAAAACATTTAAATTTTATTATTAATAAATACAATTAACTTAAATGTCAGAAGTTCATTGTACTCTGATGGAAGATCTTATTCTCTGCACAGTGTTTTTTATTCAGATGCGTCACTAGTTAACATGTTGGCGGTTGTAATTATTTTTTCCCACCTATGTATTGTATATTCTGTGTTTTAATATTACAGTTTCAGTGCAGTTTTCCTCACCTTGTCTATGAAATACAGTGCCACAGCTCTCTGCCTGATTCTCATCTCTTTTGATTTCCAGTCTTCTCTGTACTGGGTACGTATGCGATCCACACACTTCTTCAGCCGTCGAGCAGTCTCATATTTCTGCCAGTCCTTCTCCCCCTGCACAAACATACACAAGAAAGCAATTTTCTTCATCAAAGGGATACTGGTAAAATATGTAACATCACATATTTTACCTGTTACAATGTAGGTTAAGACTGAGACAATACTGAGACTGGAGGCTATGCCTTGGCACTGCTTCTACCTTGATCCTGGAGCTAGGATTCAACATGATGTATTTGATTGAGCCCTGGATGTTCTCTGTCCAAGATGCCAGCCAGGTCACCTTGTTGTCATGGCGAACTTCCTTCCATTTTGTCCCTGCGGGAGGTTTAGGGTGTTTGGAATCCCTTCAGAAAAAGGAGGTTGAAACATGCTGTTAAGCATAGCATTTAAAACAGTTTCTCTGGGTGTGGGGTTGTCTTACTCCACTAAACCTGTGTTTCTACCTGTGCGTCCGTTAAGGTGCATTCCTCATAGCTAAGATCTAAAATGAATTTACAAAAGTAACTGAAGTGGAACTTTTTTACCTTGATGTACCAGTTCAAGATTAACTTGTAAACACTGGAGCTATGAGACAATAGACTTTCATGTCCTCCCTGGGCCGTGATATTGTTTGCACACACATACAGTATAGTGTGAGACAGGAAGACTACCTTTAATGCAGTGTCAAGACATGTGCAAGTATGTGTCAGCAATACAGTTACCGTACTATACTGCACGTCTGTTTTGCTGGTATCACTGTGACAGCAAATGTTAAAAATTTCCATAAACTCTAAGACACACACACACACACACATATATTATTCTCACTGTATTTAAATAAATCCAGTAATCACAACATAGCATCCGGAAGATGGAAGGAAAGAAGAGAGGGGGAGAGAGAGAGGTGAGGCTAAATCCACAATCACCAACTACAACACATAGGCTTTATATGAGCTTTGTGGTTGGTGACAATGGTGGTAAAGTCTTTTACCCACTTGCTACAGTTGATAATGATGTCTTCAGGTCTAATGCGGCGCTTCAACATGCCCATCTTTGGATGGTCACCTCGTCCTCGGAAGAGGCCAGGTGGCTCAATACGGAAGTTCCCAATTCTTTCCTTGTGGTTGTCCATGATGCAGAAACCATACTCCAGGACGAGTCGCTCATTCTCCTCTTTGATTTTCTGAATAGTGTAAAAAAATGTGAGAATACTGTGAAAGTTACCACAGTGTTTTCAATGTTTGGAGAGTCTATGTGAATACAGGCTTACCAGTTTCTCCTCTTTTGACATCTGTTTTCTAGCTTCTGATTGGGCCTTGAAGTACTCATTCATCTCGGTGAAGTCACACTTGTTCAGGTCAGTAATCTTTGACTTTTCCTCTGATGTCATTTCCTAAAGAAAAAGAGAAGCCATCTGAAGTATGCCCAATTTAAACACATCACCTTAACACCACCTGCAGACTCAAATTGAGACACTTAAATTTGTCTTATTTCCTCACCTTCCTCCAATCTTTAAAGAAGTTCTTCCTGAAGATGTCCTTAGTGGTGTACTCATGATCCAACATCTTGGAAAAAAACGTGGCTACCTCTTCAGCAGGAGAACTAAGTTTCATAGGCTTACCTACAAAAAGAAAAATTACATTCTAGGCTTGCTTCCAAAAAACATTAATAATCATGACAACTGATTTTTTAAACAGAAAGACTCACCATCATAGTAAAATTTCACTTTGTCAGGCAAAGGTTCATACGGAGGTGCAAATACTGGACCCTTGTGTTCAAGAAAGCGCCATTTGGAGCCATCTGTATATCTTTCCTCCTCCCACCTAATCACCACAAATGACAACAAGATTTCATGAGGAAAAGGCTAAATAAGTTAACTACTACAGAAGCAGTTTATTTCACCAAACTGCCTTTGGTTTGTAATTTCCTGAGGAAAAGAACCGTTTCTCAACAACACTGTTACCATTTCCACTTCTCCTCTTCTTCTTTTTTGGATTTCTTTCCCTCTGCGACCTTTTTGTCTTTAGTCTTTTTTTTGGGCTTGATGTCCTAAAATAGAGAGAACAGAATAACACAAACAGTGGACATCCCAGCCTAAAGATATGACAATGCATTTATCAAAATAATAAAAAAAGAAGATAATGAACCTCATCTTCTTCATACTCATGTTTCCTCTTTTGGGCCTTTTTGTCATGTTCCACCTTGACTTTTTTAGGCTTGCATTCAAATCTGTTAACAAATACACCAGTAAATTAACTGAATCTCTGATTACAAAATTGTCGACAACCAAACTGTAAATGTAATGACAGTGATTTTGAATCATTTTAAAGATACCCACTCTTCATAGTCGTACTCTCGTTTGAAGGTCTTGTTGTGTTGAGGAGAGGGATAGAAGCCATTGTCTTCCTCAGGCTCACTCTTAATAGCAGGTGGACTTCCATCTCTAAACAACACATTAACGATTTTAAACTGCAAATTAGTAATGCAATATCCCACTAATCATAACTAAACAATACTAACTAAACAATACATAGACCTAAATTCTAATAGAAATTGAGTAATAAATTCTTTATTTATTATTTATGACTCCTTTCATTTTACATTAGCCACAGCAAAGTGGTGCTGTTTACCTCCAATATCCATTTTCTTTCTCCTTTTTAGGCTTGTCATGGGATGATTTAATCTATGAGAAAGAGCAAAATATAATTACTACTAGAATTATTTGGTGATATTGAGAAAGCAAAGCTTTCATGTTGATTCCACAAAATAATTATTTTGTCATGATAACAAAATTTAATATCTACAGTGAAGGCCTTTCATAAAAGATAACTTATCAGTGAACAAACCTTCTCTTCTTTCCTCTTCTCTTTGTGTTTTTCCCTGTGCTTGTCTGAACTGCTGTTGCTGTGCTTCAGCTTATCTTTGTCTTTGTGTTTCTTCTCAGAGTGCTCCTTATATTCGCTGGAACACAGAAACCACAGAGGTCAGAAATCAAGTGCAAGAGATCAGGAATGGTCCAGATGCACAGACACAGAAAATTTCATGAACAAAGCGCCAGCCAGCAGTAATATGAGCACAGTCATTTCTGACTAACAATGACAATGTTGTCGGACAGTTGCCGGCAAGAATGGCCGAAGTTGTGACTCTGCTAACTTATTGCAGCCCACATGTTTTTCAGCCAGACAAAAAGAAACCATAGCAAATGTTCTGTAGTACTTCAAATTACAAATGTTGTCCAGATGTCATTCAGTTAGATTTCAGGGAATCTTTGTGATGTTTGGTTGATAATTTATCCTGGAAGGGTTCTATTACATAGTAAACAGAGTAAACTCTGTGACTATTTTGTGCTGAAAAGCTTTCTTTTTTATGTCCAAATGCATGGAATGCATGGCAGAGATTATATTTCTCATATATGTTTTTTAGATGAGACAGTTAAAATCACCAGTTCACAACAGTATTTATGCTGGTAAAATAAAGCATTAACCTAAAGCATAGGTTAAGTGGTAACACTGACAAATAATAATTTCAGGGCTGTAGGCAGCTTCAGTATTTACACACTAGTGTAAACCACTGACCCAAATATTTGTGTTTGATTTCATCAAAAAAGTGTGATGGAGATGCAGATCTCCTACCTGTTGCTGTGCTTCAATTTCTCTCGCTCCTTGTCTTTCTTGTGGTCTTTGTGTCTGTGTTCCTTGTCTTTGTGCTTGTCTTTATGTTTGCGAGTCTCTACGAAATAAAGGAGAAATCAACTTGTTTAGCAGCATTAAAAAAACAGAAAAAAGATCCCCTCAATATATTTAAATGTATAAATCAGCCTTTTACATCTGGCTTTCTACGCTTAAAGACTCAGAGGCCACTTGTTTTTATCTGCTATAGGAACTCCATTGACATAAGCTGCCTGAGTGCTACCCATACGCCTTATTTCTTCTGAGCCCATGGACAGTCTGTGAGAGAATAAGCCCCTGGACACAGACATATAAAAGGTCTACACAGGAGTATGACAGGCTCTTCAAATCTCTTTGTGGTAGTTTTATGTTCTTTTGATTGTCTTGCATCTCACTTTAGTTATGTGTTTCTCTTTGCAGCCATTTTGCATTTCTTTGCAGTTGTTTTGTATCTTTTTAAGTCATTTTAGTCATTTTTGCAGCTCTGATTTAAATGACTCTAGTAATTTACATTTTAATGAAAACCCAATACAGTCTCAGTATGCTGTGCAGTTGCAACAAAAAAAGTAGTAGTAGTAGTAGTAGTAGTAGTAGTAGTAAGCCTCTCGCCCTGTCCCCAGTACTGCCTGCTGAACCACACTGCCCCTGATGTTTGATCTCTGCTGTCATCCTCCAGGGCACCTGTATAGTGATGTTGGACAATAAAATAACCTGATACTGAGAGTTGATGGCAACCTTGTCACACTTTGAGTATTTGCCATACCTCACTGTAACATTAGCACCACATATTCTCACAATTTCAATCACTAATGTTTAAGATAACAGTAGAATTCGGGATGCATGTGAGATAGTTTTCTCCGAAGTGCCTCCTGAGATAGACCTGGTTTGGGTTGATCATCACCTCGTGACGCCCTGTTGTCATGGCAGTTTAATAACGCTGTTATCTGCAGCTGTCATAACATTAACATACATCCCAGTTATAAAACTAATCATTTCCCACAGACTGATTTACTTTCCATCAAACCAGGCAGTAAATTATGCATCAAGAAAATAGGTGCGCTAAACTTTGCAACGGATAGTGTGGAGGTTGTAATTTGTCCAAAACTGACATATGCTTTTAATAATGCAGTGCAGCTTTATTTTTTTGTGATTTAAAGTTTTAACCTCCTGTGTGAAGATTCCCTGTAGTCAGTGCAGATGAATGTCTATCGCACAGAGATGGAGGCAGAGTGAAGCTGCTGATGAGATACGGGCAGGGAGAGGCGATAAGCTCCCAGCTCTCGCCTACATATCACGGCAGACAGTCGGCTCACTGATCGGTGCCCTGGCTGCTACGTACAGAAAAAGAAAATGGCGCAGAGACTAAGTCCTCAGCCCCAATCCTGCCACTTTCGGCTCCAAAATTCATTGCAATCGCTCATCTATATAATCAAACTAAAGCATGCAAAATAAACACGATGCCAGATCCTTTCGGAATATCTCATCAGATTAAATAACAGAGGGTCGGAAGTGCACATTTCAGACCCTCTTTTTGAACAATAGCCGCAAGAGAGTGGAGGAGAAGGGACTTAGTCTCTGGGACGCCATTTCTGTCCTTTAAAAACTAACAGTAGACATATGATGATTCCGACTAGAAATCACAGTCAATGTGAATAAAAATCACCATCAGAGGACCTACCACTTCCTTTAGATCCAGAATTGACCTGGAAATTGTGAAAAAAGATGTTTTTAATATTTCAATTTTGGAAATGCCGGTAGCTCAGTTATTCAAGTTTCAAATGACATACAAATGTAACCTAGAAATGTTTTTATCTTTGCTACAATAACATGCAAATACTCAACATAACCGTAATTTAAAAGTTTTCATTGAAACGAGAAAGAGTACAACACAACTTGTGACGATATCTTAACATTTCTTAACCGTTATTTCATATAATGACGACTAATACTCGCCAGTTGTGTCTGTTATTGTCGAGGAATTCATAAGAACTGATGCATAAGAGCACGGACTGTAGCCCCGCATGTACCTGTGAATCTGCGTGTCCATAATCTCCGCTCATGGTCAAGTTGTTTTTGTTTGTAAAACAGGTGAAGTTATCACAGCAGACAGCTGTTCGGGATGCGAGAGAGCTGAAGATGCGTGGTTCAGGGAACCCTCAGTGACAGACTGGAATGGAGTCCCGACGTTCGCTGACTGCGCATGCTCGCAGCTCGCTCAAACCTGAACACAGAAAATACTCAGCGTGGTCCTGAGCGCAAGCAGTATCAGAATTTCAAGACAGGTACTCCAGTAACTTTGCAATTACCCTCTGCAGTCGCAGAGGCTTGACGGTTCTGCAGGGACGTAGCACATAAAACTGGGACCTGTGCAAAAGTTGTTTCAGTGGGCCTCCAGCTCACTACATGGACCTAAGGCATGTTCATTGCTATTAGTAATACTGTTAGTAAAACTTAGAAAACATCTAGAAATCAATAAAGAATAAATGACAAACCTGTAAAATAAAGTAGATCTACTTTTTCCAGTTTCTGTGAAGTTCGTTTTCTAATGTTTTATGTATTACATTTTATTGCTCTTATATGAAGTACACTTAGTATAAAGTTCCTAGACTGTTAAAATACAAATTTAAATTCAAAGTTGGCTTAGCGTAGCATTTAAGTATAATGGGATGTGTACCAACTGATTTGTTTCTTTGCAGAAACAGCTTTATACTTCTTGGTCTTCACACTGAGGAAAGGTTATTTTATCTCATATTTAATAACTGAAGATTACATTTCAATCTTTTTTGCTAGTGGACATGCTGCCAGCAAACTAACAAGTACAATGTCTGCAATGTAATTCTAAACCAATACACAATTACTGTAAAGAATATCTTGTTTTTTTCTAAAACGAACATCTCCCTCCTGTGTTGTTTTTTCTTTTGGTTGCCAAAAGAAACCATTAATTTTCAGGCTTCTCAAGGGCCCTCCTTATGATTGGGCCCTAAGTAGTTAGTTTCATTCACACCTGCTGCACACCTGGATTTTCAAAGCACCATGTACTGTCAATGCTGCAGTTTCTATTTATCTAAATGGAGTTCTGACAGTGTCACACTCTAATTAGCACGTATGAATAATGTAGAAGTTCAATGCAGAACTGGCAAGAATTAAGAACGTATGACAAAAATTAAGAAAATGCATGAACCGTATAACAGTTTCACAGATCAAAAGCAGTAGAAAATTTAATTCAGTTTTACAACATAATTATACAATCATGACAAGCTCCATTATGTCTTCACATGATTAATCCAGAATTAATATAAAAAGCACATTCACACAAACACATACTATATGCACACATTCTAACTACAATCTCACATAGTAGCATAGACAAAACAACACCATATATATTTTTAAAACAATCTGTACATGGTTTTCTCCTGCAATGAAAATTCATAATCTGAAACAGGGAAACCGATATCAACCAATTCACAGCAGAGAAAAAACATTTACAGTACAGTTCACAGGTTGCCACAGCAGAAGCTGTGCCTATTTAGACTTCCTTCGTTTGGCCTGGGTAGGGCTCGCTCCAGTTTCTGTTTAGGAGTATACATGTGTATTAGGCAAAGCATAGCAATGACAAGTACATAGCTTAGATGTTGTGATAGATGTTCTGCCTTTTAAAGGTGCTTGTATGTTTACCTTTT
Source organism: Ctenopoma kingsleyae (assembly GCA_032353495.1). Classification (NCBI taxonomy): domain Eukaryota; kingdom Metazoa; phylum Chordata; class Actinopteri; order Anabantiformes; family Anabantidae; genus Ctenopoma; species Ctenopoma kingsleyae. The sequence goes on along the minus strand of JAUBNQ010000026.1, from coordinate 14,879,657 downwards.
ACAGCAGCACTGGTTCCAGGCCTGGCGGATCTCTTCCTAACGCCACTGTCTGCTACTGGCTCCTCATCCACCTCCTTCTCCGCTCGAGAGCTGCGTCTGCTCGGTCCTTTGGGCTTCTCCACAGCAGTTCTGTGAGGACCACATAGATAAACAAACACGAAAGAAAAGACAACACAACAACGTGTTAATAAACATGAAAAGATGTGAGTTAACTCTGCTCTACTCAGAGAAAAATAATACCACTCAGGACTGCTGTTTTTCCTCGTCTACCACAGATACTGTCCGTCTTCATCCCAACAGCATCCACTACGTCGACACGATCACTGCTTGTGTTTTTGCAGCGCAAACATATTAAAATACATACCTTGGGACTAAGTTGATGGGCGTCTTTCTTTTCTTTGCCCATCTGTGATAGAAGTGGAAAAACAGCGGTAAACTATAAACTGTGCAACAGGGCTTCACTTCCCCCACCATATTATGACAACCCCTAGGAAAGGAGATATAGCCATAAAGATAAGTGGAGTAATACAATTTGCTGTACAATTTGCTTTTGATAGGCTGTTGTGCATTTTTTTAAACCTCTGACATGCATTAGTACATTCACATTGTTGCATGCTAATCATACATACCAGGTGCTGAGGCCACGTGGCTCATAGTTTTCAGCTTGTACCCCCTTGGCCAACCAAATGAACTCCCTGAGTTTCAGTAGAGTTAGAAATGTCTATGCATTTCTTCTTCAAGTGCACAGGTCTTAAGATTAGGCCTAACTTCTCATAGACCAATAGCAAGAGACACTTTTACAAACCCCACCACATGAAGTATTAAACAGCTAATTAATAATACAACATTTGAAAGAATACATATGTTATGAGGAATCTTACCCTTGCTCTGAACCCATTGCGACCTCTTCACCTGAAAAGCACATAAACAAGAAATATTTCTTTGCCATGTGAATTAGTTATATGACATTCAAATCATACAAGATCATGATTTCCTAATTCAGAAGCAAACTTCAAAAAAAAAAAAGAAAAAAAAAGGATGACCACACTTACCCGACTTCTCACTGGACGCAGGTTCCTGTGACTGTGGAACGTCTTGCTGAATAGGTGCTGGGGGAGACAAAAAGTTCAACTGACCGATCTGAGTACGTAAACTAATTATTACTTATATTTATTTATTATAAATATTTCACATCACTCATTTCTCATACAAAACCACATATAAAGTGACTATGTTGTGACGTTGAGCATAAAAGCTCAACAATGAAATTATTTTTCTCATATTCATATGCAAGTATGTTCTTTTTCAAACAAGAAAAAAACAGGCATTTAAAAATATTCTTTGTAAATGTTCAAACCCAGGTAAGTTTAAGGTCACATAATCTGTAAGGTTCTTACTGGGAACTCACTCTTTCTATAAAAGACATTTTAGAGGTAAACCTTGTGTCAATGTTTCAGGCACATTAGAAGGTACTGATTAGATTAAAAAGTATGAAATGGACTCCAGTAACATTTAACTCAGTTTCAGACTTGTGTAAACGTTCATCCTTAATCTAAAACACATAAAATCAATGTGTTAACAAGAAAAGCTTGTAACCTACTGAAAGTAACTAATGTCTGCCTTTTTTATGATAAATTAACACACATTTTTGGTTGTCAGGTTGCTTTTTGACCATGATTGTTTTATCTGAGCCTTCAATAATCAGAAAGCACATGCCGTCTTCACCAAAATCAGGTGCAATCAAAATCTCACAACTCTGTGGGGCATTTATAGTGTTTTCTCTAACCCAACCATTCTTACCTCATCTATGCCTACAATTTGACAGTTCTTTCGCAGGAAAAGGAAAGAAACAATGTTGAAATATTACCATTTATTAATTTTTTTTCTTAGAAAATTCTAGGAAATGTAGTAACCCTCATTTTTAGCAAGTAATAACACAACACACATAAAGTTAGGTCTAGTCAATAGCTTGACCTAACCAAATATAATAACCAGAATGTGGTCACTATCCTGCATAGTGCATACATAACCAATGATTGTTTTTTTTCACATTTGTGTGCTTACCTGACGTTTTCAGAGTGGTTTGAACAGGTGTTGTTTCTGATGGCAAGAGAGGTTCTTTAACTGGGGACTCAGGGTGAGCTGGTGGAACTCCACTGGGCTTAGATACAGCAGAGGATGTGGTGGAGGGAACCTCCTGAACAGGGCCAGGTGGAGCAACAATTGGAACAACAGACGATACAGGACTTTGTACAGAACTTTGTACAGGAGTCACAGTAGAAAGCAAGGTAGGAGAGGAGATAGTAGTACCAAGCCCAGTGACAACAGAAGCTTCAGAGGTCTGGGCTGGGCTTGAGACTAAAGCAGGTGCAGGAACTGGAGCCTGGGTAACAATCTGAGTAGATACAGCAACTTGGCCAGGAATTGGTATTGGAGAGGAGACTGCAGGAGGAGTAATGTTGTTTGGGGCAGCAGTAGTACGGGGAACTAGAGCTTCAGTCTGAATGGCAGGACTAGCAGGTGGATGAAAGACCTGAACTGGCACAGCCACAGTAGACCCCTGTGCGTGCCTTTCTACAGGACTCTGCTGGGACTCGATTGTACCAGAAACAGCTGCAGCAGCCTGTGCAGGTTTACTTTTTATCTGGGCAGTGGGAGATGGAGATATGGGGCTCTTCCGGATGGTGTTCACAGCCCCAGGACTAGAGCAGGGAGGAGGAGAAGCCAGTGGTGGTTGAAATGGAGAGGATACTGAAGGGCTTGGATGGGGAGATGGCTGTTGGACCAGGGGACTAGTTTTCTGAGCAGCACCTGCCTCACCTAAACTTTCTGTTTTAAGACTCCCTGGATTAATTTGTTGCAGAGGTGGGAGAATACCAACTGGGCTTGATGAGGACATACCAGTGGCAATATGGACCTGTCCTACAGCACTTCTGGTAAGCTGGGTGTTGGTCATGTTAACTCCTGAAGACTGGGTGGAGCTTGGGGCAGGAGAAAGGTGGATGTTTGTAGTGGACACTTGGATAGGACCCACCATGGTGACTGACTGTGATACCACTGTGGTATTGGGAGCAGATGCACCTGGTACCTGAAAAATCGGGTTGATAAATACCGGAGTAGTAGTGATGAACTGAGGAGGTCGGGATACAGGAGTCTGCTGCCGGATGTCTTGAGGTCTAACATTCTTGTTAGGGACAGCCACCATGGTGGAGACCATAGATGTGGGCACTTGGGAGGTGGTTGCAGAGGTGATAGGGTTAGAAGTGACAAACACAGTAATCTGGTTAGGAGATATTGTACTAGAGGAAGAAGGGAGCTGAATGACAGAGTGGACACCGGTCACAGGTTTAGGACTAGGGCTTGGTTTTAGAGAAGAACTGGATGGGTTTAAAGCAGAGCCCGAGTTAGAACTGGTACTAACAGCAGAGGCAGAAGTGTTCTGACCAGAAGGGACTTGGTTGGGGCTTACACTGGAGGCAGCATTAGTGTTAGTACTGAGGGTGTTGCAAAGAGTAGCTGCTGGGTTTACATTTACACTGGGATTGACACCAAGGTTGGAGTTGGGGTTTTGATTAAGGATTGGGGTTGTATTGGAGTTCACCTTAGTGGCAGTGTGTGAGTTGGGAATTGAAGCTGGGTGCAAGTTAGGACTGCTGGTTGGGACTGGAACAGCAGGTTTGGGTTTAGCTTCTGATTCATTGAGAGTAGCAGTGGTAGGTACAGAAGCGGACACATCTACACTCTGGGAATTACTGTGGACTGGTCTATCTGTATCTAAAATAGACTTGGGACTGTCCTTTACCATGACATCCCTAACAGGATTACTCTGTATGGGTCTATGAGGCATATTTGGAATACCTGTGTTGTCCAGTAATTGGTTGAGGGAAGTTGGTGCTGCCCTAAGAGCAGGTGAGACTTCAGAGTCCTGTATGGGCGCTGCCTGTGTTGGTTGTCTATCTAGTGTGTCAGTTTGCTGTTCCAATTCAGGTTTAGGCTGCTGAGGTGTTTGAAAACGAGGACTTGCCATTCTAGGAGCTGATAACTCCCTCAAATGCTGCGGCTGGGATTGAGGCTGAGTCATCTGTCGCTGCTCTGCTGTCATCATTCCTTGACTTTCTCTGACTCCCTCAGCAGGGTTACCCTGAATCCCATGGAAAGGACTCTGGGTCTGTTGTGTCTCCATGCCCCCACTCACTTGTGAAGGCACAGATACTGGACTTGGGGGTACTGAGGTAGGGGTTAGCATCATGGTTTGTCCCTGAGGGTTGACCAACTGCTGCTGGTGGGGAGGACAGGTGATAGCCGTTTTTGTTCCCTTTTGTCTTCCTGGACTTGGGGTGGCTGACTTGCGGCTAGAGGCTGGACTTGACCTCCGACTATTGCTAGGACTTGCTCTCTTACCCTGCCCTCCAGGTTGCTTGTCCTGTTTAGCACCTGTACCTGCACCTCCAGTGCCAGCAGAGAAGGGCTGTTGACTATTGTTAGTGTTATTTCCGCCTGTACCGCCATTGTTGCTGTTGCCTGCTAGAGATAAGCTAGGAGGGGCCTGCCCAATTGCTTTCAGAGTTGTTGGATTGAGACCTTGCTGGTCAAAGCCCCTGTTTAGGTTAGGCTGCCTAGGAGGCAGAGGAATGTTGATTTTGGGTGGAAACAGCCCTGCAATAGAGGCATTTAGCCTCTCAGGTGAAAGGTTGATTTCTGAGGGCTCAGTACTAGGTGGACGATTAGTTGGGGTAAGGGGATGGTGGTATGGCCTGGGGCTGGCTCTGTTAGGGGTTTTGGGCCTTGAGCTCTGAGAGGTTGTGGGGACACTGGAGAAATGAATGCCAGGTATGGGGCCTCCCTGTTGAGGTTGTGTGGATAACTGCTGCTGGGGACTGGCTCCAGTGTGCTGAGGCACTGGTGATGGACCAGGACCTTGCTTCATCATGTGAGTGCTTGTGCCCTGATTGGCTATAATCTGTTGGGTCCCATTGCCAGGCTGCACCCCCATTTCTGGGCCAACAGGTCTATCTTGCTTGGGGTGGGCTGTTGCTGAGTTCTCTTCAGATACAGTGCCCTGGGTACCCTGCCCTACATCAGGATGGGACATTCTTCGTGCAGTGCCTGCAAGCTAGAAAGAGATACAAAATATAAACTCACACCTTTGAATGTAAATGCTAATACTATGTTTATATATGCCATAACCCATTATCTTTACCTGGGGGTTCACCATCAGGGGCATCCCTCTGCCTTTGTCAGGTGATGGAGGTACACCTCCATGCCCTTGAAGGCTGATCATTACAGGCATGTTGCCTTGCTGTGAAACAGGAAGCCTCTGCACCTCAGATGGATTGCCCATACCTCGAGGAGGGAGCTGCCCTCCTGGTGGGATGGACATGCGATTCTTTTCCTGCTGCATCTTTAGCATCATCATCATTTGCTGTTGCTAAAATGCAAAGTACCATTAAGTACAAATAGACTTTATTGATACCAAACACCATCAATTATATGCATAATAAAATTACCTGCTGTTGAGCTTGCTGCTGCTGCAGTTGATGAGAGTGCATCTGGGGCTGAGCCTGACCTGAAGCCTGCGGCCCTGTCATTCCCTGCTGTCCTTGAGCATTTTGGAGACCCTGCATCTGCATCTGTTGTATCTGCTGTTGTTGCTGCATCTGTTGTTGTAATTGCTGCTGTTGCATCTGCTGCTGCTGCATTTGTTGTTGCATTTGTTGCTGCTGCTGCATTTGCTGTTGCTGTATCTGCTGCTGTTGCATGTGCTGCATCTGTTGTTGTTGAAGCTGTTGTTGTTGATGCTGCTGCTGCTGCTGTTGTTGTTGCTGCTGCTGTTGTTGTTGTTGATGCTGCTGCTGTTGTTGATGCTGCTGCTGCTGCTGTTGTTGATGCTGCTGCTGCTGCTGTTGTTGATGCTGCTGCTGCTGTTGTTGATGCTGCTGCTGCTGCTGTTGTTGATGCTGCTGCTGCTGCTGCTGTTGTTGTTGATGCTGCTGCTGTTGTTGTTGTTGATGCTGCTGCTGTTGTTGTTGCTGTATAAACTGCATGGGTACCTGCTGTAATACTCTCTGGTCTCCAGGTTGGCCAGGGAAGCCTACTTTGAGTGTAAAGAGGTACATTTTTACAAAACAGATACACGTAGTCCTATAAAATATAGACTAGAAAGACTCAACAAACTCAGAACATGGAAAAAATAACTGCTGAAACTGATCAATTCTATGTTGTTTACCAGCAGGCCTGTTGGCAAAATCAGAGACTTTTGGGCCTGAGTTGTCTAATGCCAAATTCTGTTCACCACCCAGATTTGGCAGTTCAGATTCCTCCATGCCAGCAGCTGCATCAAGACCACTAAGAAAAAAAACCAAAAACAAATGAAGCTCAATCAAATAACCAATGCAAAATGGTAAAACCTGCATCACCTGTCTACCATGGCAAAAAATAATATGCAAGAATATGTACAGATTATTACCCAGGCACTTCTTGCTGTGGTACCTCTCCATCTTTGGGCTTCTTTTTTCGAGCAGGTTTCTTCTTTTTGGGTTTCGTCTGATTGCCTCCCCCTGCTCCTTGTTTTCCTCCTGGCCCAAATTGACTGGCAGGGATATCACTCTGCAGCAGGTTGACAAGCAGTGGACTAGTCAATGTAACATCCTTGCTGACAGGAAAGCCTGGCTGTCCGCAAGGTCCCCCCATTGGTATCTGACCTGCGAACTGCGAGTTAAAGTTCATGGCATGACCTGGAAAGTGACCATTTCCCATCTGCATATGCTGAGGCCCCCCCATCATGCCTTGCTGCTGCTGTGCCTGCATATCAGGGACCATCTGTTGGACCCCTAAGTCCCCTGTCCCACTACTGGGATCTCCCAGAGGATGTGGGTGTTGCTGAGCTGCCTGTTGTTGTTGCAACATGACCTGCTGCTGTTTCTGCTGCTGTTGCAACTGTTGTTGGATAAGAGTGTGACCAGCTGAAAGCCTCATCTGTTGCCCATGCATGCCCATAACTTGATTAGGATTACCAACAACTGGAACCTGCGGGGGTTGTTGCTGGTTCAGCTGCTGATGTTGTTGCTGCTGTTGTTGCTGCAGCTGTTGCAACTGATGCTGTTGCTGTAAGTGTTGTTGCTGAAGTTGAGCCAACTGTTGCTGTTGCTGTGGCGTCATTGGCTGTGGGCCAACCTGTCCCTGGAACTGAGCCATGTTACCAGGAACATTTGGTGAAGGGCCGCGCATCATCTGGCTGGGCATGACTCCAGTTGGAATCTTGTTTCCAAATGCCTGCTTGTTGCCTTGAATCTGGTTGGCAACCATTTGTTCCATCATTGAGTTTTGTTGCTGTTGCTGCATGAGCATGGCCTGGTGCCCTTGGCCTCCAACCACCTGACCCTGCCCATGCATCGCCCCCTGGCCTTGCTGAGGCATCATCTGCTTGGGTGGGGTCATTCCTCCTCTCTGCCCTTGACTGAGGGGCCTTGAAAGGACAGTCTGACCTCCACCCTGGCCCTGAACCATCTGGCTGGGGGAAGAAGACACGGGTTGGGCCTGATGCTGGAGGCCCATCATCTGGGTCTGGAGGCCAGGCTGTTGCTGGCCCATACTAGGCCCAGAAGGTGTACTGGCGGGCGGCCCTGCCATGTTACTTTGTACACCCATAACATTGGGTTGGGCATGGGGTGGACCCTGCATTGAGTTTGGTGTGGAGGCTGACGGCTGAACTCCTGATGTACAGCAAAAAAGGGAGAAAATTATAAATTACTCAAATGGGTTTCACAACAGAAATATTATGTCTTCTTCTGTGGCATGAGAATCAGTGCACACACTGTCTCACAACGTACAAACAATTTCATCAAGTCTTGGGAACAATAGAGACTGTATGGCTGGAACTTGGAAGAGTTAAGTCTCGCAATATTTGGGCCCCTAGTTTTAAGTCCATTTGTTAGTGACCCAGTGAAGCATTTACTTGAAAGTTCAGTGAAACAGCAACAAAATGCCACATCATCTCATTTCCTCAAATCCTACACATAAGCTAAATCGGTTTGAAATATTGACGTCAATACTGGAAAAAACTGAGTAGTTATTTCACACAATTTAAATTAACAAACTTAGCTATAATGTGGGTGATTAAAAAGAAACCTACACATCTACAGCATCGTCATTTGTTGAAATTATACCTGGGTGAGGCATTGCTTGGTTGCTCTGCAGCTGCTGATTGGCTCCTCCACCAGGGGTACCTGGAGTGCTGGCACTCACCTGACCTTGGACAAAATTTTGACTCGGAAAGCCCATGGGACGCTTTTGCATGCCTGTAATGAGTATTTGAAATGTTGCTGTCTTAGAAAGAAAGTACAAACTTTAGAGCTACTTTAACGTGACACTTATGAAGCCACATATTTGATGTGCATTTCAGTGAAAAAGTAACTGACAATAACCCACCAGGGTGAACTTGGGCCCCAGGCTGTACATGCTGGGGCATTCCCATGAACCCTTGCTGCATGTTACCCTGTTGGGCAAGGGCTGCTCTTCCTGGTGATCCAACACCCTGGGGAAAACCCTGTGGAGTTGTAGGTCTCTGAGCCATCATGGGAGGAGTTCCTGGTGAACCCTGCTGAAAGGGAGATGAGGAGGAACCAGGGGACTTGGCAGTGAGGTTGCCCTGTGGTCCAGAAGTTGGTGGAAGAGGTGGAGGGGGTCTGGGCGGTCCTGCAACACCACCAGGACCAGCCTGTGGGCCTTTAGGCTGGGGGGCAGCAAACTGACCCATTCCTGTCTGCTGTTGTTGCTGTAATTGTCCCTGTCCCATAGCATTAAATACCTGCCCAGCCTGCTGGCTGCCAAATGGGTAAGGTGGTGGAGGGTGGCTGGGTGTCTGAACTGTAGCAAGAGAGGGTGGGCGCTGAACCATTTGGGGTTGGGGTGGGGGTTTTCTCCAAGCAGGGCCTACTTGATTGCCTTGTGGCTGGAGGACCCCAGAGGGCACCTGGTTCCATCCAGGAGGCCCAGCCATCTGTCCTGATGGGTTGAACGGAGGTCTAGGTCCAAGCTGTGATAGCTGAGCTTGCTGCTGGACCTGCTGTTGTTGGTGATGTTGTTGTTGAAGCTGCTGCAGTGCAGCAGGGTTGAGTGGTCTCCCACCCTGCAGAGCCTGCATATGATGGGGAGCCTGAGAGGGCATGGGGCCTGAGCTATGGGGACCAGCCTGTTGGTGCTGAAGTGGCTGATGCTGCTGGACTGACATCCCTGGCATCATTGGATCCATCACATCTGTAAGAATGATACAGATATGTTATCCTCTATTACTGCACCGTTACTACCAAGGTGGTGCATACTCAAATTACTACATGTATTGTTTGTCCTACAAAACAATGAGACTGGAACCTGTCTGTGAAGATGGCCTTGGAGCACGAGCATGCATCTGCCCACTGCTGCCTGGTACCATAGCCTGACCTGCCATTCCAGGTTCAGCAGAAACCATTGATGGATTAGCCATCCTTACCCCTCCTTATGTAATGTAAAAAAAAACCCCAAAAAACAAAACACATTCATTAATGCTTGCCTAAGAGAAACAAAGACAAAAAAACAGCATACAATATATTCAACAAATGTTAGTCATTACAGCCTTTTATTACACATCTAAACTGACATAGACATGTTATAAACAAGACAAAACGGTGTAATCAGTAAACTAATACCTGGACCAGGCTGACCTGGAAAGTTAACATCCATTCTCATCTGGCTTGGTGCTCCAATTGGTCCATTCACTCTGACTTCCTGTCCTCTATTTGGTCCCACAGCCACATTGATGGCTCCTTCCCCTGAACATAGCAGGAATATCAGAAATTACTATTTACTACAGGAGGTTCAATATGTATCCTTGGCCAGCTGCAGAAAAAAATGTTACCTTCAATCTGTACAGAGAGAATCCCCAAGTCTCTCAGTTGCTGCTGGTTGTTTTGGGCCAACAATCTGAGTCGCTCCGCAGCATCCCGAGGAATGGTAAAGGTAACTCGCACACTATTCCATGGCTCCACATGCTGAGGCTGTAGCCTCTCAGAACCTAAAAGAGAGGAAGTGAATATATACATCTTATATGTAGTGTATATAAGATGGAAACATCTGGAAACAGTTGGTTATAGAAAAATTTTTTCGGCAGAACAGCTCCTATACAGTGGCACAGAGGGACATGTTTCAGTCAACTTTATATTGGTAGTGTACGCAAAATGCACACTACCCCCATGGGCTAGATCTACAGAAATTAACAGTTGACATGTGATAGGTATACTGACCAGTGTCAATGTAAAAACAAATCTTTACAATTCTATTAACATTTGGTACAAATATAAAACTGATGAAAGTATTCAGTCAATAGAGTGAATACTTTCATCAGATGATCAACCATGATATGCTGACCTAATTACACTTCAACATCATAGTGCCATACTATATTGATCTATTTACACATACTGTGATTCTGTGCTGTAAACAGCAAAACAAGGTCCAAACAGGACAAATGCTTTTGAAAGCATTATATTAAGCTATACAGACATGGTTGGAAATCTAACACAGATTCACAGCAGATGCTCTACAGGACTCTCAATAAAAGAATACCAACATCAATAGTTGGCAGTTCCCATGTTATTGTTAAAAAAAACAAAAAAACACGCATTACAAGTTAAAAGGTAGAAATTAATTCTAACCCATATCAAGCACGTTTGGTATCCCACTGAGGATAGTGTCAAGTTTTTGCATGAAGTCCGCATCATCCATACTCCCTTGAAAGGCAACAAAAACTGTAAAATCCTCTCCCTGTCCATTTTCTTCTGTGCCATCTTGCTTGTTGACTTTCTCCACTTCTGTTAATGTGCTTCCATGGCAACTGTCAGCATCCTCTCCAGCATCTTCCCCAACACCGGAGTCCCTGTCGGAATCATCAGCTTCCCGGTACTCCGTCCTCTGGGACAGATCAGGTGGAGTACGTCGATCTGCCATGCTCCCCTCTTATTAGGAGTGGCGTTTGAATCGTTTTATGCTGAAATTCCACACGAAAAACAAACATATTATTACTCCATCCTATAAACCACTACTGTACCACACTGTTGCCACAGTTAGGAAACGAGATGTCAAAGTAAAGTGGGTGCAATCA
>JAUBNQ010000026.1:14831214-14855715 GCA_032353495.1 Ctenopoma kingsleyae | reverse complement strand
TATATATAGGTTAACTTGGGCTTCAGGACCTTTAAAACTATATTCTAATTACAAATTATTAAAGAAAATAATTGTCAAAAGTATTGCTAGTGAAAATAATTGTTGGCTGCAGCCTTACAATAGCTACAATTACACTCCAGGTTTTCTGTGTGTTATTTACCTGCCATATAGGACTGAAGAAAAAAAAAACTGAAGCTATTTGCTAAAATAAACTTTACAGCAACCACAATGGAAACTGACAAAGTTTAGTCTCTCTACAAGACAGATCTACTAAAAGATGGAGGAGCTGTCATAGTAGATATTGTTGTCTAGTGGTGCAAATGTCGGAAAAATTGGGGCTTAATCTAATTATATCACAACTTTCACATATCAAGTATTGCTTTTGTGGTTGCTAGATATGTTCTTTACTTTACTTTACTTGGCAGACGCCAGCATTTCCACATGCATTATACTTTTCTTGTTCCTCCATGTAATAAATAGGTGACCAAAAAAGAGTTTCAATTTACAGTGAACAATACTCATGTGATCCCTCAGTGGTAATAGGACAACACAAGTCCATTTTGGTTATGGACAGGTTAGCACCCCACCCATGTTTAGTCCATATTTACACTTCAGTTACCACACCCACCATTCAGCTCTTCCTGTTTTTGCATACTGTAAACTTCTCCTTGTATCCTTATGTCGTCTGCAAAAATAGTGGTGGAATGTAACAAAGAACATTTACTCTGTTGCTGTAATTATGAGGTACTTCTGTTGACTTGAGTGAATTATTTCCATTATAAGCTAATTTATGCTTCAATGGATTCTAAAAAATTTTTTTTCACTTTTTAATGGTGTCTTGGTGACTGATAAAGATAGTGGTGGACAGTTTATACGTTTTGCTCTAATCCGATCAGCTTCAGCTTTCCCACATAAAAATAATGACACAAGATTCAGGTGTTAACCTGAGTATTTATTGTTGCTGTTGTTGTTGTTTTTATTTTGTTGACGGGTACCTGTGTTTTCCGAATGGATTCTAGAAAAACCCATTCGTTGACTTTTGCATAGGTCTTGCCTGTAAGCGGACAACTGCCCACTTTTGGGGTGGAAAACTTGGTAAATCACAAAAACCATGCAGAAATAGTGAAAGGCACAATCACCATAGATATCAGATACACTATATTTTTTAAGTCTATATATTTCATTTTTTTCTGGGGTGAAGGGTGTACTAATAGAGATGTAATACAAGGAAACCCCTAGTGTTTTTCAGCTGCCGTCATTTCAGGGCACAACATAAAACATAGGAAACTCCCCAGACATTCACTGCCTTTCATTTAAAACATCCTATTCTCGAACAATGTCCTAATAACTATATGGGAAAATACAGGCATATTCTATCATATTTTTATGATACATTTCATTAATTTTTTTAGTATATAAACTATTTGTCTCCTGCCTCATCATTTCCTTGTCCACTTCCCTCACGTTTTATAGACTCCACACATTGGGTGACCACTCCCTCTCCCCATTACATGATGACTTCCACTCCTAACCCACAACTTTCAGTAATCACACACAACTGAGAACACATTTCCATTTTACATGACTCTAAAACAAAGAAATGTTCAGGAAAACAGAACAGGTTTGGAGTGACAAAATATCCATGGTTATTTTTTACATTTTGTACACACACATCCAACTGTGATCTCTCCTTATTATTTTTTCAGTGTGTACATACTGTATTTTTTGTATTTTCTCAACAGGCAAACAAATGTCAACCTCGGAGGCATTAGAAAAGTAAGCCTCTGGGGTGTGAGGAAGCCTAAATGTCAGAGAGATCACTATGTGTGTGTGTGCATGTTACACTCAGCACCTCAGTCTCTTACACTGTTCAGAAGAATCGACAAGGAAACAAAATAGTCATCTCTTAAAACAAACAAAAAAAATAAACATTCATAATTATAAATTAACATATATTTTGAATAAAGTGAATAAAATTATATAGGATTACTGTCAAAATGAAAAGATCTGTTGTATGTGATTGAAGGGAAAATAATTGATTGTAAATGATCTAAATGAGACAATCAATTTTTATCAATTTTCCAAATAATCTGAAAGAATCCTGTTCTCCGTACTGTATCACTGTAGTGTATCCTCACCGGCATCCATCCAGCAAGTGCTGTGCTAAGTGGACCCTCTAGAGGGCAGTGTTTGCCTATGGCACATCAACTCATAGTCTAGTGCTGCTTATTTAGACTGGAGTTGGGGCAAAGACATCACTTTTGGCCAGTGAAATGCCCTCTTGGATTGATAGTGAACGAAAGGTGAGACAGAGAAGCTTCATATCAGTCCCACCGGACACAACGTTGTGGACTGAAGTCCTGAGAGGCTTTGACATCTAACAAAGCATCATAAATTGTGTTGGAATATTTACAAGAGAAGGAAATGACCCTTATGTGTGTTTTTAAAGAGTCTCCACAATGTAACTTGACAGTACACCTTCTCACACACAGTTTAAATCTAAACAAACAAAAAAGAAAAGAAAAACCGGGAGAAAAAACAAGCACACAGCACGCTGCTAAAACTTTGACTCACAAAAAGTATGACAGTGCAAACTTACATCCATGTCTCAAATAATTTACAAACATTAGTATACACTTCAGCACCATTTTTTACTATTGTTGTTGAATACATACCAGTAAGCTAGATCTTTAAGTGGACGAGGATGTGCTAATATGAAAGGGTGCAGACCAAAAGATGTTAGAAAGCAATCCATATCTTTTGAATGTGTTGTATGATGTTTTGCTTCCCTCTTTTTTCCCCTAATAATGGCCTCCTGGGACAGATGTGAAAATAGATTGTTTTGTTTTTGCTTTCTATTTGGTGTTTATATGGATAACATAAGATCACAGCACGCATCATGGATGAACATGGCTGACATGTGCTGGGCGCATTACTTAAGTTTACAGACCACACATTTAATTATCATCATGCCGGGTGTGATCCACGGAAAACATACTTTGTCTTTGTCTGACAGGAACTGGCTTTCTTTTCTTTCTTTGGTGGAACCACACTGAGAGAGACTGTCAAATAATGTTATAGTTAACAAGAAAAAATGACCAGAAAACAATGCAACAAAACAAAATAAAGAGTTCCCATCAATACCGCTCTTCACTTACTATAACCTGCCACGCCCTGTAACCCAAAGACAAACCCTTTGCATTCAAAATCCTTGTCAATATGGCTCCTCACAAAAAGAAGACTACCCTTTTCTTTATGCTGTAAAACATGCAAAGTAAGAGCCAGATTGTTTTCAATAAAGTCTGATGTTGAAACAGAGACTGCTCAGAGGGTTACACAACACTTTCTAAGTACCATCCCTTTAACCCCATTCATTTTAATATATATAGCTATAATTCATCATGTCATTTATTTTACTCTTTAGTCTGTTTTGCTCATACTCTCGCCATCTTCTACCTACTCTCAACCTTCACAAAGTGAGGAGAGAGAAATATCGCCAAACTGGAAAGAAAGAAATGTCTGGTGATTCTCCCCTCACTCTCGTCAAACACGGTATATCCTTCCTCCATTTCTGAACAAAAATTAAGTTATATTTTGACAGAATCCCCTTTAATGTAAAGCACTGGAGACATAATGAATAGTTTTCTCTGTAACATAATGTAACTTGTCTCTGTTTTCCAATGTGTCCACTAGAAGAGCCTGTTCCTCCAGTCAGAGTAAAGTACATGTGGTTAATTAAATTTCAAATATTGTTTTCACAAATTTATCAAAGGAATTTGGAGATTCAATGGTGGAAGGGTGTAAAAAGGACAATATTGTATTAAGATAGTAAAGAAAATTAATATAGCTAAATCTTCTGTTGTTTTTCAGACATTATTGTTACTAAGTAAAACCTGTGTAAAAATTCTGAAGACTTTTTTTTGTTGTTGTTTTGATACTGTAGTGGACAGTAAGTGTTATATAGGTCGATGCAGATGAACTCAGAGGGCTTCATAACAGGGTCATAACAGGGGAGTGGGGATAAAACTACCAGCCACAGCTACCACTAACCAAAAAAGCTACTGGTCTACTGGTATCTGAGTGTAATATGATATAATGTGGAGAAACAAAAGCACATATGCTGTGGATATATCTATGAATGTGTGTCTTCGTTATGTGTCTAATGCCCTCAGAGTAAACACTGCCCCCTGGTTTATGGTGAATTTAATGGCAGAAGTTACGTTTGCTGGGCTGGTGAAGGAGGGTGTTTCTGGCATGGGCTGCATGACGAGGGACCTGCTCCCTGGTGCGGTTTTGGCGTTGGATGCGGTTACGGCCCAGATGGCGCCTCTCGATGTGGGCTTTGCTACGCTGGATTCTGGCCACTTGGGTGAGCTTGGCCAAAGCACCAGCCTGGGCAGCTGCTCCACGGGTCACCCTGGTGGGCATAGTGCTGTGGGTTACTGGGCCAGCAGAAGGTTCAGCCACTCTGCTGCAGGTGGAGAGAGAAGACAAAGGTGTGACTGCTCTGACAGTCGTGCTATTGCTTGAAAAGGTGAAAGGTGAACTGTGATGACTGTAAAGAGTGCTATTTCTCACCTCATGCTGCTCGCCAGGCTGACAATACTTTCTTCTCCCACCACTGACAGGTTACTGTTGGAGACCATGGATAAGTTGTTGGGAGAAACGTACACAGACATGCTGGGGTGCTCAATGAGCAGGTCTTCCATTGGGCTGGCCTCTGCTGTGGCTCCCTCTGCAGTGAAACAGGGGGGAGGGGTGACAAACCAGCTCTCATCCATGCAGCCTCTCTCTGAGCCTGCCCTACTGCTTCCCCCACTGGCCCCACACTCACTCCCAGAACCAGGAGACACTGACGGGGTGGAGGAGGGTGTGGACAGTCTGGCCTGCCTCTGCATAGTCACTGGTGTAGTGGCACCCAAATCTGATGGGTTAGCACTAGGACAAGACAGGGGGTCTGATGATGCTACTGCACCTCGTGCCCGACCTTTATGTGTCCTACGGCGTTTGGGAGGCAGGTGGGGAATGGGGGTCAGACATTCAGTCCTCGTATGTGTGGTTTGATATTTTGATAGGTTACTCTCTGGGAATGATTGTGCAATTATTGTGGGTCCATCCTCTGCCTGCATCATGCAGTCAGACTCTTCTGAGCACATGGCAGTGATGAGATTCGGGATGGGACAGCCAATAAAGATGGATGTTTAAGGTGGAAGTGCGATGTTGCAAAAATGATGCATATATGGTAGATTTTTTTAGAAATCATGCAGGTTGAAGGGGAAAATTTTAAAGGGATCACATACGCACGCGCACACATACCAGTGTGGGAAATGTAAGGGTGTTTAAAAAAAATTGGAGGAGGGAAGGGGTGTGGGGGGGTAAGGAAACACAAAACATAAAAGAGTCACATCATTAGTTGTGTTGACCCTCTAAGGCTGTGATTATGTCAGTGACATAATGTTTATCTTGACTCTGCTGAGTTATGTTGCTTTTGAAGTTTGATTGGCTTCCGAGCCAGCACCAATGCAAATTTTCTTTCACGGTAGTTTGTCTTTGTCATGATTGAGATCATAAACAAAGAGGAAGAAGATGTAGGTTCAAAGAGAATCATGTGTTTCCATCTTCTGACAGATGTTCTAACACCTTTGGTATGGCAGACATGTGGGTAAGCAACAGTGTAGTTGCACCACGCCTTGACTGATGATTCACCCCACTCAATCATCCCCATAATTGTTATTACTCTAAAAGTCAGTATTACAGGCATGCAGGAGAGAACACATGTATGTCTCAGCTTTCTAAATCTTTGAACATAAAACACAATATTTCTCAGGTTCCTAGCCCTTCCAATCCAGCCTGTGTGCCTTCAGTTGAGACTTACCAGGCAGGTTGACGAGCATCCATCCTTCCTCATCAGCTTCCGTCATACAGGGTTTGGGTCCCTTCAGCTCAGCTGCCACCTCTTCTACCTCCCCAAACAACAGGTTGCTCAGACGCTGAAACATCACTGCTTGTGTTGCCAAGTGTTTTAATGATTTGGATGCCTTTTGTTGTCCACAAAGAAAAAGCTGTAGCTGCCTTTTTGAAATTCTTATTTTGTATTGTTGTATCACTTGTTGCTATTTGATGCAATTCTTTGTCGGATTATTTTAGTCTTCTTTTTTTTTTTCACTCAAAGCCCTTTGCTGGATCTCGGTTATGACAAGCAAGAGTGACAGGCTTCAGTAGTGCAAATGTAAGGTTTCACTTGGTTGAAGCAAAGGCCTGGAGAGAGGGAGAGGTGGAAGAGGATGGTTAGTAGTAATAAGAAGATGACATATCAACATGTTTCTTAAAAATGCATCTAAAAAAACACAGTTACTGGGTTCATTCTTATTGCTTAATCAGAGTACATCAGATAAGCAGAATGACTGGGAGACATGCGTGGTAAAAGCTTTTCCTGAATAACTTCTTTTTTTTTACTCAAACCTTGAAGCGTCATGTTGCAATGACAGATGAAACATAGAATGTTTCAATAAAAATTGAAGCTGTTTATTTTTAAATTTTCACACTAATACTGTTGTTAACTTGTATATTGGATAAGCTCTGGTTCTAAAATAAATTTGGATGAAGCTTTTTTAATTCAATTTCTTCAGATTCTTGTTCTGTTTGTTTGTTTGCATGAGTGAACTGTTTGACATAAACACGGTCAGCTACTCTATTGTTAATATATATATTAATTATAGCAGATTAGAAGCTTAATAGTGATGGATTTTTGAGTTGTATCAATGTAGAAGCCCAGTTTTTCAGCCTATAAATGAGCATGTATTGTAATTTCTCAACTGGAGAAAAACAAATTGAAAATTGCTCAAAGTTAGTTATGAGATTTCAACATGAGTCTGACACTTTAAACGTGCACCTGGCAGCCTACGATGTATACTATGAAATATGCTAGCGGAAGAACACTAAGACAGAGGATGTGTTTATCGAAGAAAGAAATTTAACATCAAGTATGAGTTGGTGGACAATGACTACACTCCCCTCCCCCATGAAGTTTAGATAACCAATCAGCACAGTCTCAGGACAGATGGACAGGTCAGAGAAGAAGAGGAGGAGGCGGAGGTGTAAGCTGATGAGACAAAGAGCCAGACTCACAAAGTCACAGTGAGTGTTAAAATGCATAGAAAGACGGACACAGTAGGACAAAGGGTACTGTGGCAAAACGCAAGTGCCTGATCTAATTGTGAACATGATGATGTAATGTTCACAGCTGTTATAACAGCTATAGTTTACAAGACAAACCTCTACATGTTCAAAGGTTCAAAGATTAAGTTTTATTTACTTAAACTTTGTGAGTGCAAGGTGCAATGACTGAAGCGATCACAGAGTGCAGCTCACAATCTGTTTAAATCTCAGCCTGATCTCCCACCCAAAAAGTTTATGTAAATCCAATAGAGCTGCTGAAATCAAACAATTTAATTGAATTAACAAGTAGGTCAAGAAACAGAGGTTGGTAATAATGAATGAACTCATATGATAAAGGGGAAAGAAAGAAACAAAGAAGGAGACATGCATGGATGCTTGTTGGGAAGCTCACACTTTCTCTCCTTATTTGGAGAATCACCATGGTGACGAGAAACATAACGAGAAGAGACATCCTTATTGCAACCATGCAGTACACGCTCCTGAGAGGTTATGTGTCAGTTGCAATAATAGTCAATTTACCAAATATAGTCACTGTCAGAAAATCTATTTGCATGGGTGTATGTTTGAAATGACAAAAGAAAGTGAGAGACAAATGAAAGAGCTAAAAAACCACAACCTAGGTAGACTCTCAGCTGTATTTCATAATACTCTGGGTTGTAGGAGCTAATTTTGACTCATATTATCAGTTCAGATAAACTTTCATTCAGTCAATTAAATAAAAGGGCTTGTGGTTGTTTTTTGGGGATTTATAGAAAAGTTACTATGAACTGTGGTGCTGCACTCCACCATCAATACTGAGCTTGTTTTTAATGCATTCTTGGACTAATAGAAGCTTAAGTCATAAGACCATGACAAATAAATCCCAATAATTGAACATTTGGTGAGTAAGCCTGAGGGCTGTCTTGCATACGGTGCAACAGACATTGACAAAACACAAACACTCAACATACAACATATTTCTGATAGCCTATCAGAGCAAAGCAGTTTTTTTTTATCAGTTTGGTGATTCCACAAACTCATTAGGGGCTATCTGAATGGTGTAAATATAGCTAGTGAAACAGGCAAGAGTGCACTAATAACAGCCACTGTTATGGCTCACTGTATGTCCTGGAGGCGGAAGTTCCTGAATACAGTATATGCCATATGTTGTGTGGATGCATTGCGTAACAACCACCACACATTATACTAACAGGAAATAAAAACCAGTTAGAGAACAAAAGAATAATGTGGAACGTTTATGAAGACGGTGTTGGTATTACGTCTGGCTGTCTTGTTGAGTTAGTCAGTAGGCCAATGTTTTATGCCCTATGTGGCTTTAATTATTGGTTAATGTGTCTGAAACTATCTTGTGCAAAAATAAATTTCATAGTTTATTCTGTTTTTATTATGTATTTTAAAACTTGGGGTAAGAACAACAGGTTCAACTCATTTTTATGTAGTCTATCGGTGAACAGAAGTTTACACTAACTCACATCCCTCTCAAATAAATACATACACAGACTTATAGAAAAATAAGAGCAATAATATCCAGCAAGGTTAAACCTGAACTAAATAATGTGGACGCCTCTGCAGCAGAGAGATATTGTTTCTTATTTTTTATACAGCTTAAAGGGGAGGATGACGTCCTGTTCTGTGCTTTTATTCAAATATCACACGATTGTGGATCTTTACTTTGACACTGGTCTCTTTAACAGAAAAGCTGAGGGGCGGGGCGAGATGGGCGGGGCCTCGTCGAGTGAAAACAAGACGCCTTTGACGTCACTGACAGAGAGGCTCTGGTCTGTTTGGCGACTGGAGAAAAAAAGTCCGAATAGCAAACAGAGAGAAAATATAAGACACTATAGCAGTGTATATGGTCTATACGGATTATTAGGTTTAATATGCATATTGCAACATAATGCTGAGATCAGTCGATGTGTGAGTGGTCGCTGTTATCGCTGTTATCGACTGGAGAAGAAACCAACTGCCATTATGAAAAAAAAAAAAAAATGTAGGTTACTGCTCACGGTAACGGTGTTTACATCTGAAGGGCACAAATATACCCTGATTAATGTAGCAAAAGAAAACAAAACACCTCGACATTTTTGACATCCGAGAGAAGAGAAACCTTTCTGTGCAGAGTATCCAGGTTAAACATGAATTATCTGTACAGCCTAAGCTCTACAGCTGACGGGTCAAAGCAATGACAGTTGTGGCTCAGGGACACTGAAGACATCGACTGAATATGATACAATGAAAGATATATTTCACAGAATAACCCCGATTATTATATTTGCTAAGAACCTTGCATTGTCCGCATCCAGAAATAAACACATCAACATCCTCCATCGACATGAGTCCACATCAGCATTTGGTGCAATTTGCAAAACAACGGCTGTTGGCGTCCTGTAGGATGTAGCCTACACGTATGCAAGCTGGAGTCATTTTTCGCAATATAGGACAACGAATCGACCTAAATTAGCCGTTTGGTTTGGGCCGCTGTACTGGTTTCAGATCTATTCAGGTCCCAATAGTGGGCCTAGGTCGTTACATGTAATAACGTACAGCAGTCAGAGATAGTATATGAAATGAGTCACTGACAGACAAAGCGACTGTTCCGTAGCATAATTCCGTAATAGTTCATGATTAGTATTTTCTGATGATAAGCATACAAGGACTGTAACCGCCTCACTGGGAAAGGAGATGTAGTTTGATAGCTTCCTCTTGAGAAAACACTTTTGACAAAAACACACCAGTTATTCGATTAAAAGCAAAAATAAAGAACAAAAAAAAAAAGCTTACCTGCTTTTGCTGTAAAATATTCAAGTTGTAAACGAGATCTCACACACAGTAGAAACGACAATTCTTAAAGCATAGCTTTAGATAGCCTTTAAGTGAGGTAGTTAAAACAGCATTGTACAAAAATAAAAGGCTTTCTTCTTAGAAGAAGAGCTTCGTGTAAAAATGTTACACTGATATTTTCAGATCATAACATCTGCAGCTTTTTCCTCCTCTCCTCTGTCTTTGCAGATTTCGCTTCTTGTTTATTGCTGCCTCCAGCTGATCCTCGGATCAGAATGTAGAACGTACAAAACAGCTGATCGTGAGATCACAATACACTCGGACACGCCCACTCTGAACCAGCCAGCCAATCAGATTTTTACACAGCCACTAGGTAACAAGGCCGTCAACCTGCAGCCAGATGGAAATGGTGACATAACCCAGAGGCTGATCTGTGATCAGCTCTTACTTTCACCGTCCGTGATGTTTGAAGTCAGGACTGGGGGAGGGTAGACTGACCCTGAGTCAGCTCCTAATAAAGGCCTTCTATAACAAGAAAAAATGAACATCTGTTGATTACAGATTAAAATGACAATTTAGTTAAATTATTAATTAAATAAATTCAACAAGAAGAGCACAGAGAAAGAGATGTTACAACTAACGTATTATATCACCGACTGACCTGACAAATTTATCTTTGTGTTCTTCTGTGGAGTTTTATTTAAAAATGTCAAATTGCCTCATTTTAATTTTTCTTTCTAATCGGTTGCTGGATAGTCCAACAGAAAAAAAGACAGGTCAGTTTAATCTTCTTTGCACATTCTTGGCTGTGAGAGAATTAAGAAACTTAATGCAACAAAAGTTGATGCCAACCTTGAATATGTAAATGGTTAAGTAGTCAGTGTCCACAAACCACATTACATTTCCACATCCAGTGATTCTGTGGATGTTCCTTTAAATTTGATTTGTAAATAGAACACTTTCTCCTCCCCCTTAACATCCATCCTTTGACTCAGAACCGTCCGGTGCGACTCAACATTTACCAGCCAATCAGATTTGCTTTTTCTGAATGCAGTATATAAGTAACCAATAAGCTTTTTGGAGATTTTGAAAACCCCTTGTGGTCACTTTTACACTCTGCAGTCTGTAGCATAATGCTGAGAGAGTACCCTCTGCAGACTGTGCAAGTTGGAGACACGTTTGTGTGTTGTGTTTTTATGAATATGTATCATTATGACATGAATGCATTACAGTGCTTAGAAGAGTTTTTTTGTAAAGTTGGAAACACAGTGCACTATTTATAGCATAGTTATCAATAAAATTGGATGCCTGGTTTTCAATATCATTGAAAATACATAAGAAAAAAAATGCACAGGTCATCCAGAAAGTTGATGCACTGATAACATGATGTCACTAATAATTTTTGCAACAAATATCATGTCACATTTGAGAGCAATTCTGATCTGTTTTATAAAACACATAAAAGTAGCTGTAAGTAATCAGGATAAATAGAAAATAAATGAATCACATTTTAACACAGCTGTATTTCCAGATGACCGTGTCTCATACACATTTCTTAATGAGATTTTTCTGCTAGACTTACACATGCCATTACCGCATCATGGGGGATAACAGCAAGAATCCAGCAGAATATGAGCTTTCTAAAGATGATAAGGTTTCGACCTATACAGTTACCAAGCGCTAGGCAACTCACGGAGACACACACATACTCGAGCACACACATTTACCCTGCAGCGATGATGATATCCAAACCCCAGTAACACAGTGAACACAAACATTTAGCAAGGACAGTTTGTGCGTCTGTGCTTGTGTTAATGTTTGTGTTCTCGAACTAATCAGAGGAAGTTACAGGCCTGTCAGAACTTGTTATGTTATTTCTTTGAAACCTGTGTTGATATGTTAGCAACTCCAGCAATGATGCACAGTAGAACAATTCAAGATCTATGTAGTAATTACCCCACATTGAATGTAATCACAACCATGTCACTGGACCTTTAATACTTGGGAAGGTACCATGCTATGTTTTTGTGTTGTCTGTTTGGTTCTATTCTTGTCCTATTTATCCATACGAGAGCATTTACTGAAGTTGCCCGGCTTCAAAGGATTGCCACAGTTTCCCAAGCTTGTTGGAGAAATAGGTGAAAGGTCACAGCAGATTGTCTCTCTCTCTCTCTCTCTCTCTCTCTCTCTGCATGTGTTCAGGTTCATGAATGTAACATGCAGCTCTTGTTCAACAACATTCCTACGACCGCCCAATGTCACACACCTAACTAAAGCATGTGCATAAATGCAGAGGACGTCCAACCGGTCAGATTTTGCATTGTAAACAGACTGTGTTTACAGTCAAATACTGACTCAGATGTCTGCCGTGCTGTGTGTTAATGCCTGAAACAGACAGTAAAGTAGATTATTGGTGAGAAACCATTTGACAACTTGCTCCTTTCTTGAGTGGGGACAAAACACAACCTGAGGGGACACACCGTGTGGAAGAGATAGTGGTCCACTCAAAGTGTTTACAACAGCATCATTTGTGTTTCTTTCATTTAAATATTCTGCTGACATTTCTGTGTTTGATTGTCAGACAAGAATAAATATCTGCTGACACGCATGTGAGAGAGAAAACGTGGAAAAGAAAAAATATGTATGCTCTCATCTTCTTTCTTTGGGCTTCATGTCATATCAGAGAACAGAGTTTAGCTGACGAAATACAGTAAAAAATCCCATAACCTTAAACTTCATATTTGTGTCAGCTCACAAATGTTTTAGATGACTTCTCTTTTGAACTTGTTAACCACCTCCTCATGTGTTTTGACTCCGCCTACCTTTGCAGCTCTCTCTCTCTCTCTCTCTCTCCTATCTTTTCTGGCACTGCATAGTTTGCTGCTGGCAGATGATAAGGCAGCAGCCCCAGACCTGCTCCCAGTGTTACTGCCACCCTACACTGCCAGCAGCAGTGTGGATGACCTGCATATGACATGGCTGGGCTAATCAGGTTGCAGATCTGTATACATTACAAGCACTGTGCTGACTATTTAAAGAACAGTTTGATATTTTGGGAAACACGTTTCCTTTTTTTTTTTTTTGGAGAGAGAGTTATGTAAAAAGGTCTACTCTTGAATCTGTGCATTAACAATTAAGCTAAAAAACAGAGATGATTAGCTTAGCTTGATTAGCCAGATAGATCAAATTTCAAGACTATGATCTAGTCATTGCTAAGACAGTTTACTGAAACATGCCAGAAGAAAGGTTGAGGGGGTCACCAGAATCTCAAAGTCACTCAGAGATTCATTGTCTGGGAACATCTGCACAAAACTTCATCCTAAACCATCTAGCTGTTATTTCAGTGTGGACTAAAGTAGTGGACTGAAAGCAGACTGATGATGCCATTTATCCTAAGGGGAAATAAACTCACAAAGCTGTATAAAGAGGGAATTCAATTAAACTGTTGGTCTACCTTAGGCTGGTTAAATTAGTAAATTCTTTTAGCTCAAAACAACATTTTAGTGACCAAAAAGGTGGCAGTCTTTATGCTAAACTAAGCTCTGACTCTGCTAGTGTTGTGTTGTACTTTTAGTGCCACAGAGAGACAGCAAACAGTGTCTCTGTAGTAGTGTGGAAAAAGATCAAAAGAAACAACAGCTAATTTGAAGGCAGGAACATGGCTATTGAAACTTATTTTCGCCTGTGCTACCTTTGTTTGGTACTGTCCTCCGTAACATCTGGATGTCTGTGGCCTTAGATAAAGAATTTCTTTGCCCGTGTCTCATATTGCAGCCTGTCTGTACATGCCACACTCCATAGCACTCTACAGTCTTTAGATAACCATCCTCCAAACACACATGGCACTTATTCTATTCACCTTACACAGCACAGACACAACATGGTGGCTTCCTGTCACCAACCCGAATTCACGGAGCTGATATCAACCAATGTCCCTGCCTCTTGCTGGGATACCCCTCTGCAGCCCTGTGCATTTCATTATTAGGATGGAGGAGAGGAGACTGTGACGGTGCTGGTCTGTCACCCTTTCTCTCCTTCCTTTTCCCTTCCTCAGTTGTTTTGAGGCCCTCCTGCCAAGCGTGCAACCCATGGGTCTGTCCCTACAAGGCTAAAGCAAACAGGGCCTGGAAGTGGTGTCCTTGGCAAGGGTGTGCTGATAAACACAGCTTGGGTGAGGACAGGCTGTGCTCTCCAGAGGGGGGACGCCAGCCCTCATTCATATTCTCCTGGAGCAAGAGCTATTTTAAATGATGATACCTTGAGTGATGAGAAAGCACTGCATTTCAGTTGTTTGTCTGTCTTTTGTATTCTCCTTACTCCCACCACCAGTGTGTCATTTCCTTAAAGTTAGCGTGGGAAGGAGGACCTGTGCTCAGATGTGTCCCCTAACTGGAATCAAAACATGACCTGCAGGCTAAAGATAGCACAGAGCAAGGATTAAATCAAAGAAAACTCAGCTACAACAACAGTTTCTTTTCCATTCATCCGTCCTGACGTCAGTGAAGCTCGGGTGTTTACGAACTGGCGCTAAAAACAGCTCACGGTCTTTTATTCATTTGAAAATATGGCGGACCTGTTTAGCGAACAAAACACCGAGCTTTTTCAAGGTTTAAAACCAGGCTAAAGGTGTGAGCTGAAATTACATAACCTGTTCTCGGTCAAAACAAAAATATCCCACTCAGCTGTCATCTCCCTTTACAAACATGAAGCGCCACCGCTGCTCGTGTGTTCGCTTTCATATAGACGTCAGAGGCACGGTGTGTACAGTAGGGGATGTAGCTCAGTGGTAGAGCGCATGCTTTGCATGTATGAGGCCCCGGGTTCAATCCCCGGCATCTCCACTCCTTTTGATCCGCGTCGTTTCGCTGAAACGATTTATACTAACAAACTCACTGTCTCGTTTTAAGACTTAATGAACATTAAACGGATCGTAGCTAATTCCTCTAACCACACGGCTTCTATTTCTCACCTAAATCTCTGAATCAATCCCAGTGTTGATTAAAAAAAAATAAAACTTTATTAATCCCAGAGGAAAATTGTTTAATTGTTTGATCAGCATATACTTAGATCTAACAAAATAACCTAAACTCAAAAGGTCCACTCATTAGTTTTACTGTGTTACATATACTGTTCCCAAAATCAGCTTTGAGATCTGTAGTGCTCCATGAGGCGCTCCTGACATTAATGCTATGATAATACTACAGTTCTTGTGAATGTTGATAATATAGTGCTTATTATAGAGGAATTGTTTATAATTCCAAACTATGTTTTGTCATTTTTTAACTTGACCTTCTTTTCACAGCTTGTACTTTTCATACTTGACCTTAATATTCAGTTTCTGGCTGTCAAGCTTGTGTTAACGAGGTTTAAATCAGAGCTGTACTGTCTTGGCAAAGTTAGTCGACACATCTGCTGAGAATCAAACCCTCACATGTGTTATTCAGCTGACTGTAATTGCTTAACCTACATATTATGTAAAAAAAAAAGCTTTACATAACTATCCATTTAGTATATATTGTTATTATCCAAGAAACACCAGTCACTCCAGTCAGAGGCTGCAAGAGTCAACTGTGCTATAGCAGTTTAACATAAAGACAACCAGAGACAAGCATAATCTGAACATTACTGTGTACATACGGTAGATGACAGTATAAACTGCATATACTAATATATATATACTTATAGTCTCAAAGTTTTAACGTTTCTTAAAGATGTGCTAAATTCACTTAGTTTGTTTTCTAAGAAGGGCTGAGTCGTAAAATGCAATTGTTCCTCTGAAACAAAGATGCATCCGTGCTAAGGTATCTGACATCTGATTTAAACCTAGACCTGAAAACCCCTCACCTTGTATTTGTGGTCTTTGGCTGCCTCCCTGTGGCTCATCTCACAACAGTCCGTCACTGGATCAGTTCAGTGGGAGGATAAACAGTAGATGGCGCCACTTCATAGTTTGTTCCTGTCTTGACTCAAAATACAGTCAATACATCTACAGACATCTGTAAGCAAATCAGTAATGATTTTGTAATGCAGCTACAGTAAGGTGGAGAGTTTCAACGCAGATTGAATACAATTTTTTAAAAATTCTCATTGTCTTGCAATGTTCTTGTGTGCCACCTCTGTGCATTATGCTATGGTTTCTCATTCTATCTTATGTGGTTATTGAGAATTATTATAATTTTATTTTGCTGTAAGGTGTTTTTATAGTTTCCATTGCAATACCTTAAAATGAAATATTATATAATTTAAAACATTTAAAGAAGCTGTTGCTACATGGCAGCAAGAAAATATTTATATTATCACATGTTCTGTAGCAGCTGATTTTTTATTTAAAATTTTTATTTATTTTTTTTAACCTCCAATCCACTTTTTATTACTATTGTTTATGATTATTTTGAGTGTGTGCCCCAGTCTGCCCACCTCACAATCTGCCCCTGGATAGACTGATCGATAGAAATCAATGCGAACAAGTACAAACAGGTTTCAGATGAAGACTAAGACATCCACTGTTAAAAGCACAATAAAGGTCCCATGAGGAAGCTTCTGTATCTTCTTCCTCATCATTTTGGCAGCTGATAATAAATAAAGGCCACAGTCATAAATAAAATGCATCAGTATTACAGTAAAAAATGCATAAAATATTTATATATTACTTTACAAAACGTTTTGTGATTCTAACATGACATAAATGTAAGCTGTGCTTTCTCAATGTGAGACGTTTTTGGACTCCCAAAACAAGAATGTTAATTTTGTTCAGATAGTAAACAACTGACCATTGAAGGACCTTTAATGGTCCCATATATTACAGGACATCAAAGTGCGCCTGTGGTTAGGCTGTGGTGTCTGCCTGCTGTCCAGATAAGGTGAGAGCAGACACACAAATGCACACTTCTGGCCAAATTCTATTTCTACAATCATCTATAAAAATTTTGTGTTTTTGTGTGTTATAGGTCACGGAGGGTGGATGCTAAGAAAGACACAAACACAGATTGTTTCATCAAGCTGTTGTTTCTGATACTGTACTCCTAAAAACAACTTTCACCATCTTATGTGAAAATAGAAAATTGTGATTATGAGAGTGTTATGAAAGTGTTTACACATCTGTAACTCTATCTGTTGTTTTTTCAAACATTTGTCATGCAGCAGTAGAACTCCAAACCAAATATAATCATGTCTTACTAATTATCTGGTGGCGACAGATGTGTAGAGGAACAAATGAAAATATGAAGTGCATTTTTCTTTGATTTTAATCAGTTGAAAGTGACTGCCTTTTACTTTTACTATTTATTATTTGTTCTATTTTTGTACTTCTTTTCGTATGTGTAATATTATCAAAATGCTTTCAGTCAGTTTTCACCCTCATGTTATGTTGTGTTATACTGACTCTGCACCACACAATTTGCTGTTGCGCCAAATGTAGGAAAGATGGAGCACATTTGGTCTATTTCCATTTTGTCACCCTGTGTCAGCACTGTGTTGTCAGGATTTATGACAGTTACTATATGAAATTATATGTTAGTTTATTAAATTGACAGACCATTACAGAAAGATTAAAGCACTTGGCATTATACGTAACACACTAGATATTTGTTTAATTGATATTTTCCTCTGATTTATAGCCTTTTCTACATCAGAGAATGAAAACAAGCCCCTGAGATTCAAGTGAATTCTAATTGCAAGTGTGAATAATACAATAAACACTATCAGGTTAACACAACACAAAATAAAGCTCTCCCAGAAAAGAAACAGAAAACATCCATTTAAAGGTAACAAGAGGTTTGACAGCTACAACAGCATCTGCATCTTATTTTCATGACAGCAAACAGTCAATGCACAGCAGCGAAAGTCACCAATATTTAGGATGAAGGTGGTGGACGAGAAAGGTTTTTCTATGGTTGAGATAAGAAGTTAACATATGTGGAGGCGGTAAAGCCACAGTAGTATTGAAGCATTGTAAAAATACTCCATTATGAGAAAAAGTGTGTTAAAAATCTTGCCTCAACAAAACTATAGAGGTAATAGCAGCAGCAATTTAAGAACAAATTGTTTTTAATTGCCTTGACTAATAGTAGGTTGTTAATACTGACACCTGCACATGTTAGGAGGGGAGAACAAGGTCAAAACCAAATTTTTTCCCTTAACATAATTAACCAGTGAAAGAAAAACTATTGATATACAGCTAGGAATAAACAAATTCAAACTGTGTCTTTTTGGGCCAGACTTTGCTTGTTACCTTTTGCACAACATCAGCGATCTTTGTTAGTTTATTTTTTATAGCCACTGTAAAACAGCATGTGGTAATCTACTGTTGCTGAGATGTAGTAAACAGAGAGACCATATTTCAGTCTAAACCATATGTGTGTATGACTGTGGACAGACAACAGAGCATGTGTGTGGGAGTGCGAGTCCATACTCTGCATTCCTCCGGGATAATCTTATCTTACTCCTGCTGGGTTTATGGACCTCTGAACTGTAGGGCAACATTCACACACACACACAGACACACTCCAGTCTATATAAACAAACAAGCATGCCGTAATGAAGTGATAGTGTAATGAATGTGCAACTCGCACATGTTAGAAAAAGTCTAGAGACAAGTTCATATCTTATCATGAAGTTGATGGTAAAATCATGAAACATAAGACAGTTAACACATTGACCGGGACAATCTGTAACTTGATGAATGATGAGTCTACAGACCAAAGTGGACATGAGACCCTCTCTAATCTGAGCGGATAGTAAACTGGCTTTACTTAAAGATTCAACAAAACAGCCTTCATAGCTGCTAATCACAGACTCCTCAGTTCTCTTTCAGTCAGCTAGAAGCATCTTCTACCCTTGAATCATCACATGTACAAAGGAAACTTGAAAGGACCTGATTAATCTGTGTTGTTGTGCTTCAGACCCAGTCTGGGAGACAACCTGCATAGACATGAAATGTAAATGTGCCAGAGTGGCCGTTACCTGTTGTCTGAATGCACTGAATGGTAACAATGCACCTGATTGTTCAAGGGCTATCAGCGATGGTTTTTAAAATGTAAAACATGGCTTTAAGATACATTTGTAGTGTACTTGTCACTTGACCAAAACATTTGTACAATAACAAAAGGTGAGAGGGCGGAGGCTTCTTCTCAACACATGAAATGACATTATAATACTAAGTAATTTCATTTCATTTGTCATTATAACAGATGATCCCTGCAACTGTGAAAATAACTTTTAATCTGTTTCTGTGACTTGTAATACTTAATTAATCTGACTGTAACTTTCTTATAGATAATACGCAATTCTTTCAGTAAACTATCTTTTAAACATTTTCAAAAATCCAGTTTTTCTGAGAATTTGCTATTATTTATTTTAAAAAGGCATCTACTGATGTAAGAGAGACACTTTCTGCAATTGTCTGACTGCCACTTGGCTCACTAACATCACACTTAATATGTCTTCTGTGTTATTTTTAGCTGGAAGAAGTTGCAGCACATATACTGCTGAGTCTCTGTGGGAACATGGACTTCTTCATCCCCGAGGCCAGACAGAGAAGAACATCTGTTTAGAGCACAGGCTTTTATGTGTCTTCGCCTCTCTGTGTGTCATGAGGTCACTGTAACCCTGTTGTAACACAGATTGTCTGCAGTCTGCCCCTCAGACAAACTGCTCTCCTTAGAGGAGCAAATTGTGTAATCAGCTGTTTTCACTTGTACATCCACACATACATGCACTTGTTTTTATGGTATCAGGTAGATGTTTCCTTTTGTCATAATTTTGGTTCATGAGAAAAATGAATAGACCTAAGTAGATCATCATATCATACACACCTTTCATGTAATTTATCATTTAATAATTTGCTTTCTAGAAGTTATTTTTAAGCTCTCTGACACCATTTGTCCTCAACTCAGATTACTTTCACGTGCGTTTTTGCTATTTGCTTTTTGTTTTTACTGCTCTCCTGCCCTTGTGACCCGCAGTCTGCATGGCATCGGCGACAACAAGCTCTCTAACGACATGTGAACTTTTGGACATGCCGCGACAATGGCGCCTTTAGACAGGTGTATACAACCCATCACGCACCACCACTCATCCTGCCACTGAGGAGCTTTTGACTTGCTTTGCATTGCTAAACAGAACCCTGAGGACCGTCACATTCCTGTTTAATGGCTGGCACTTGATTGTCAGACCCAAGGGATTTGTACACACACACACACACACACGAAAACACACAATTCACGCACCCAAACATAATTTAAAAGTTAAGAATCTCCATTCGCAACAAAAAAGGGATACGCGCAGTAAACAACACACAACAATACATCCGAAATGTGTGATAAGACAAAATAATGTGTGTCAAAAGACACAAATAGACAAAATATTTTCTTCTGTTCTCTTTTTTACTTCTATGGTTGGTTCTGGTAACCCTTACTTATTTTATTTGAACACTTCGCAAGCGCACAACTTTAATTTTGACTCTGCTACTACAACAATTACACACATTCCTTTATGCGCGTTGAAAAAGGAGGATATAACATGGTGTGAAGTCTATTTCCTCCCGGGGCATTATCCCGGGTCGCTGCATTTCATGCCACCTAAAGGCATGAGTTTACATCATCATATTGTTCCTGTCAGCTCTGTTAATTTTCACCAGAGATCGTGCTGTGAGAAAGATGGAGAACAGTACCTCTTTTAACTAAACCATCTTCTTCTCCATAGAGAGACGCGGTCAAGATAAAAAAAAAAATGGGACGTTTGTATTGATGGGAGCAAGGAGAACGTTATTTCCACGAGCCAGCCCAAAATATCACTTATTTGACTGCGAAATGATCTAAAGTAAACTTTCCTAAAGAATTGCACAACGCACAGTGAGAGAAACGTGGAGAAAACCTTCTTTACGAGAGTAGTCAGATTAAATTAAAGTGTAATTTATCTCGCAGCTGTAATGACATGATGGATAAAATATAGTTTTCCTAAGGTTTCCAGAGACGCAGAAATAATGTACACACCACAGTTAATTTACAGGATGAGCCGACAGAGGACGCTCGAGTTCCAGTTAGTCGTTTCATTTCATACACGTCTCCTCTATCACAATGAAATTATGCATGCTCACATTTTACACGATCCAGGTACAGAAACATGTCTCTGTTTACGGCCACTGACTGAATAATGCATATGCGCGTAGATAAAAGGCGAGTCATTAGAGCTGTGAAGTCCTCATTAGATTTGCGCTTTTCAGCAGCTTTTGGCACATTGGGCACCTGTGGTGAATGGGGCTGGCGCCCTGACACGCGGGGTGTGTCTTTGGGCGGTGACCTCCCCATCCACCCACTGCTTCTTCCCTCTGGTTACTATATGAAGACGAAAGTTTGCGGTTCTTGAACAAGACACAGTTAGTCTGAGTAGTGGTCTTGCAGATCTCGCCCAGCGTTTTCTCTCCGTCCTACTGGAATCCGCAGCTGTCACAAGGAGAGATCCTCGCACCTGAGCGCACGTCTCCGTGGGAATTATTTGTTAATTTTGTCGGAGAAACCAGACCTCATCATGCCTCGGTCATTCCTTGTGAAGAAATATTTTTCCAGCAAGAAGCCATACTACAGGGAGACTCAGCTGGAGAGCCAAAGTGGTAAGATTTTACAAACTGAAAAAAAAACAAAAACAAATCTAAATAGGCACCCCCGCCACTCGTACGAGGACAAGCAGTTCAAATAATTGATGGATGGATTAAATGTGAAGCATCTGTATGTTTTACAATCAGATAAGTCTATAACTCTTCATCAAGTTACCTTCAGACACAGAACAGACCCATTTGGTAAATTGACTGAACTTGCTTGTAACTTCTTGAGTGCAGGAAAAGTTGATAATGAAAAAGCTAGCTGTTCAGTGCAGGCTGTAACAAGACTCCAGGAATGAAAAACTGTTTAGTGCTTTATTAGATTATCTGTCCATCTGAGTGAAATCCCACCTGACTTCCCTTCCTCTGTGTTGCCAGCTTTTGTCCCAGAAAGCTTTCCCCGGGCAGAACTTCCAACACAGGACAACAGCTCTGCACTCACCTGCTATCCAACCAACCAGTTTTTCACCAGCATGGACACCCTACCTGCACCTCTGTCCCCAGTCACTCCAGTCTCTCTGCCCCCTTCACCCCTGGGCCCTCTGGACCTCAGCAGCTCTCCCTCCAGCAGCAGTGGTGAGGAAGAAGAAGACGGTGAACGTACATCAGATCCTCCCAGTCCAGATGTCATCCAGCATATCTACCACTGTCTGCACTGCAGTAAGAGCTACACCAGCCTCTCTGTACTGTCTCAGCATCAGATGTCCCACCACCAGCTCTCCCATTGTGCCCCACTGCAGCAGACACAATCTCTGCCCACTGAGGCGTCTGCACGCCCAGCCTTCCACTGCAAACACTGCCCCAAGGAGTACACCAGCCTGGGAGCCCTGAAAATGCACATTCGCTCTCACACTCTGCCTTGTGTGTGCCCCACCTGTGGCAAGGCCTTCTCCAGACCCTGGCTGCTAAGGGGACACATTCGCACACATACAGGTATCTATCCAAAGCAACTTTTCATATTGTTATGTCAGATTATTGATTTCTAAGCTCTGTTGGCTTGACGATGAAAATGCAACAACCAGTTGCACCTTGTGCTCATTGATATTCATTGTTGTCTGCTGATATGTGAACAAATGTTATTGCTTAGCAAGGCTCAATCTAATCTCAGCCTTGCAGTTGTTCTGCATGACAAAGGCAATCTGCAGTGAGTAAGTTAGAGTAGTGTTCCTGCTCCTTTGTTAGTTATCTGCAGATCACTGGAAAAACAATGACCCGAGGATATACCTTTTGAACTGTTAATGAACTATTGTTCTGAAGCTAACATTTTTCTTTTTCTTTTGTCATTAGGTGAGCGACCTTTTGCATGTCAACACTGTAACCGGGCCTTCGCTGATCGCTCCAACCTGCGTGCCCACCTGCAGACCCACTCTGAAGTGAAGAAGTACCAATGTGGCTCCTGCTCACGGACCTTCAGCCGCATGTCCCTGCTGCACAAACACAACGCATCTGGATGCTGCCCTGCCTCATAGACTTGCATTCCCTGGACTGCTGTCATGAGCCAGTCGAAGCCACTCGCTGGTTCTGTTGCACCCGAATCAGAGGACATTTAAGAGATTGATGCCAGCTCACTTCCCATCATGATGGGACTGACAAAGTAACTGCAATTTTTTACAAAATGCCTTCTTAAGTGCCTTATTTCAGCATTCTTTAGGTTTAACAGATTTTGAGAACATCTGTATCTGCAGCACATCGCTGTCAACACACAGTGTTTGATTTTGGGGGCAGCTGGACAGGCGGTTAATTGCCAGGAAACCCATTGGTGCCGGCCGGTCCGGGACTCTGGCCATGTTGCAGCTGCTTGGGTGTGTTTGTGTGTCTGTGTATGCAGGGATGTCATTCCTCACCATACTATATGTACATAGTGTGTGTGTGTATGAGCAAGTGTGTGTGTGTTGAGGCAGCTGTCTGTGCATGGTGTATTGTGGCGGCAGAGTGGTGAGTGATGCGTTAGCTGTGACCTCGGCGACAGGTGACCCTCCACTTGCTCCTGCCACAAACACTAACGCTTGACGCTCGACTAAACAACACAAATTGCCTTGACCAATATTTACATTTTACAGTGTAAATTGCATATATTTAGACATTGTTTTTGGGAAAGTGTTGACCTACATTTTTTTTATGAATTATTTTGTTTGAACATGATGTTCAAATGGAAATTTTAAGATTGTGCATTTTTGCTACATGTAAATAAACACGTTTTGAAAAAAAAATGCTTTGGACCTAGTTATTATGTGCACTGTTAATTATTGCTTCAACGGGTATTGTATTAATTCACAGCACTAAATGAGTTCATCAGGACAGACATGACAGTCTCTGAATGGGAAGAGAGATCTGTGTGTGTGCCTTAGGAGGAGCCGGGACAAGTTTGTGTGATGTTGAGTGATAAGGGGAAACACCTGCACACACCTGCCAGGTTGTCAGCACCCACACATACAGGCTCACATGCTGAAAACTGACTGCAGGTGGAAAAACTATAAAGAGATGCATCACAAGAAAAGTTTCTCCCAGAGAGACACGCAAGTTCTGCATAAGAAAGTCGGTGTGAAATTAGCTGAGTGTGGGAATCCCACTGACCCACTTCCTGCTGTTGGAGTGACCACAGATGGGATCAGGATACTTTAGGCTCAAGACCAACAATGTACCCCAGAGAGTTGGGCTTGAGACTACAGAACCTCAGGACTGACACAGATCCACTGAAGCCATCTGTTCCACAATGGTTAAACTCCTGTTACCTTGTAGGAACATTTGGAGGAAGTCTGTGCTTATGGGTCCAGCTGAGGTTGAACATCCAGCGTGTACATATGGCAGCAACATGTCTACAATTTCCATGGCCTTCCTGACCCACACACACTGACGCCAGCATGTCTTAGTGAGGTAACAACGCATTTCCTCCAATAGCTCTCAGTGTTGAGAGGTGGATGCACGTGTGTGTGTGTGTGTGTGTG
>JAUBNQ010000026.1:14794943-14823330 GCA_032353495.1 Ctenopoma kingsleyae | reverse complement strand
GTTTATCAACTCACTGAAATGTGCAGAGGTGAAAATTTGAGGAATGTGATGGGTGGGATTTACACTTACTACTTAATAACAATATAAAAATAAATTAACAATTATTTCCATTATGGATCTTGATTTTCTTGGGATTTGCATGAGATTGTTGTATTTTAAATAACAATATTGTGACAAGTATAATCTGGCAGTACAATCATAAATATTTTACTTGCTGTCATGTTTGATTAAAACAACCAGCAAATATATGACACTAATCCAACAATTAACAAAAGACTTTAATTAATTTTCTTTAGATTAACTTAATAAATCAGCTAATTTTTAGTTAGTTGTAAAATGTTAGAAGTTTCCTTTCTTCCCTTTTACAGATCTGTTTATTTACTTAATTTCAACAGTCATAGGATGTGTGTTCTCTGCAAGATTGATAGCATGGCATAGTAGGTGATGGTGAGTGAGCTCAGCCAGCTTCAAGTCAAGGAAGTGTGCGGTGTGTGTGTGTGTGTGTGTGTGTGTGTGTGTGTGTGTGTGTGTGTGTGTGTGTGTGAGTGTGGTCAGACGCTCCATGCCACCAGCTTAACCTCTGGATTCCCGACATTCCAGCCCAAAGTCAGGCACAAGTCTCACCACTGGTCCATTTAAGGTGATTGACGTTATTTGCTACCATTAGGCACTACTATGTAATTGACCTTTGACCCTCAGAAGCGACCTGTTGAAACAGCTTTAAACCGGATCGTCTAATCTCCATGGGAAAAGCCCTCAATCTAGACTCAGGGCTCTAAAAGCAATCAACACCTAAAGGTGAAGGAGGGGAGTCGGGGTCACTGCTACCACATCGCTCTGATCAAGTCAGCGAGGCGATGATGATCATGTTGTTCAGACTCCGTTTGCAGCATAATCACACTTTATCAGAAAACGCGTTCGATTAAAATACAGCAGAAGGTTGTTTTCCATTGTCTTTCTATCTAAAAGATAGATCCGTGAGAAGGTGTTTCCCCTCTGCGTTTTAAATTCACTCATGCAGGTGCTAACAATGGAGCTTGTTTTAATGACCTTGTACACCGTTTTAATGATCATATGTTTATAATCTAATGATTTTATTACATTCTGTTTGGTAGTTTGTGAATTTCATACTGGGGATCAGTAAAGTCTGATGTTCTTTATTTTATTAATCAGATTCTGAAAAGTAACTGAAGTCGAGGTATGAAGAGGCAGACAGCGGAAAAACTTAAAGTAGAAATACCTCATAATTATACTTAAGTAAATGTTCTTAGTTACCCGCCACTACATAACATGGAAGCACAGTCACAAAGATTTTAACTTTGGAAAATAACCACATTTAAACGCATTTTTGCACAAAATGAAGACCATGTAGGAAAGGATGTTGTTAGAGATGGAACAGAAGATTTTTCATTTTGCAACTCTTCTAAGTTTATTATTTAAATTACAGATTTTGAAATTTTATTATATTGTAAAATTTAAAATAGCTTGAAACGGCAAGAAATTAGTACAAACAAACAAACAAACAAACAAACAAACAAACAAACAAACAAACAAACAAAACCGAAACCCAGCTACTCAGGTAAATTTATGGATCAAACTTGAGGATTTGGTCCAACAGCTTTTTGTCTTCTTCTGTCTGTCTTCTTTTGAGACAGTACTTTGGCGAGTGAAATGATTGTGTCCCTTTTGTTTGTTGAAAGATTTCTATTCAGTTATCAGGAGAACTTCAGTCCAAGTCATTTTTGCTTAAATAAAAAAAACGGGATTTAAATTATAAATTTGCATCAGCGAACACAGGATTAATGTTTGCTGATAATCAGCCTCTGTAAAAATATTATACATAAATATTTTGTTAAACAAGATATTTCAGATTAGACTTATAATTTATATTACTTCCTTCAAAAAGTTTTATTTTCATGGTTTTCATGATGAAATATTTCAAAACACCTCCACATGTTGTATTTCTTCTAACATCCACTCCAGGTCCAGTTTTTCTCTTTTGATGTGATACAATCCGACAGTTTGGAGAGATTAATAGAGGTCTGACAATAAGACTTTGTTTCAGGTGATACTGATCAAAGTTCACTTTAATCCTGTTAATTAAAGCAAAGAATAACACTGAGCAAATCCGTGACTTAAAAGAGCTGGATGAAGGATTTTGATCCTGTAATTCTCTGTTAATACTTTAGTTCTGATTTGCTGCTGCTTTTCCATGCATCCATGATCAACAACTTTATCAAGGCCTGAAGAGTGAGGACCTCGAGTAAACCTGCTGATGAATGCACACGTGGTGGGAGGTCTCTCTGATTTGGTGTTAATGGCCATAATCGCTGACCTCTCCCTTGCCATGTGCCTCCCAGATCCAGATATGACAAGTGGCTTTACAGATCAAACCATCCTTTCATCACAGCGCTCACAGAGCTAAAGACAGTGAGAGAGAGAAGAAATAATTTAACTACTGTTTATTCAGTAAAATCATAATAAACATATACATGTATGAAAGAAATTAAAATAAATAAAATGTTCATTAGAATATGACTGACTCATCATATGAAAAATGACATTCTGTTCTCAAAGATTTTATGCTTTCGTGTCTACAATAAAATAGTTTATTCTGTTTTTCATGCCTTCATCTCATC
The DNA here is from genome assembly GCA_032353495.1 of Ctenopoma kingsleyae. Classification (NCBI taxonomy): domain Eukaryota; kingdom Metazoa; phylum Chordata; class Actinopteri; order Anabantiformes; family Anabantidae; genus Ctenopoma; species Ctenopoma kingsleyae. The sequence continues at coordinate 14,820,691 of JAUBNQ010000026.1, read as the reverse complement.
TCAGTCTGATTACTGCTCCTCACTTTTATCTGTCTGTAGCAAAAAAGAATCGTGTTAAACTATCACTGGGTCAAAGTGCAGCTGCCAGAATTTTAACAGGTGCCAAAAAAAAGGTGAGGAAAGTCTGCATGGTTTGCCACGTTCGTAGAATTGTTTTTGACTTCAATCAGTTAATGTTGTCATCGTACTTTCTTCTTCTGCAGCAATATTGTATTTGTTTTTATATGTTTGTGTGTCATGTTCAGTGCTGCTTCATGCTGTTACAGTTATTATCTGCTCCCAGTTTAATAGATTTCTTACAAAAAAACATGAACATTTATACATGTTTGTGCATCTTTTTTGCTCAGCCTCTGCTTGTTTTTCCCATCAACACTCCCTCCACATTTACTACGCCTTTGTTTTCGCTGCAGCATTTTTCTGAGTGCAGATAAAACCCAGATCCAACAGTTTATATGAAGTACAATGCTCCTCTATTACAACCATGACATGTAAAATATTTCCTCTTGAAGTTACCACACATTTCCTCAAAGTGCTTTAAAGTCATAATTGAAAACAGACAGCTTTTGTAACTCTGAGTCACAGTAGCCTGAAATATGTTTAAATCTTTGTTGTTTTCTTCCAGTCCAGGTGAATCATGGGCACATTTAGGCTTTAATCTAATGGCTTTGGGAAAAGCATTTGGGTAAACGTTGATTGGAGGAATCTGTGACTACAAGCTTCTGTTTAAACCAAATGTTAGTGTATGTGTTTCTTAATGTATGCATGGGAAAGTGCCCCCGCTGCTTCGAGTGAGCGCTCCCTGTGAATAAATGCATGGATTTATGACTGTGTGTCTGTGTGTGTGTGTGTGTGTGTGTGTGTGTGTGTGTGTGGCATAGCAGCGGGGCTTTTCCGTCTTGTCAATGGAAAACATTAGTGTCATGCCCCCACAAAACCAACCCACCACCTCTTCAACCCCCTTTCCCCCCTTGTTTAATTCAGTCCATCAACACTTCCTCCTTCAGCCTGTTAGTGTCACACTGCATTTCCTCTCCGGCCTCAACCAGACCAGCTCCCCACAATCGGCCCGGTTTTGGGTTTCCCTCAAACGGCAAAGGGCTTCAAAGTCAATAACTGCTTTTTTGATTTTTATTGACCCAAAGACTCGGCTCCCCCTTCTCACCACCCAAATGCCACTCGCCCCCGCATTTCTTTAAGGGGAATAAATTACAGTAAGGAGGCCGATTGCGCCGAAGTCTGTAAGTGCTGTTGTCTTCCTGATTGCACCTGCAACTCATTTAACAAGGTGTTAAAAAATTCCCAGACTTCAGCACCTCAGAGGATCCCTGAATGTCTGATATTCACACAGATGAAGACGACTAAGGCTTTAGGTTTCAAGGTTTAGACATCTATTAAAATGATTAAAGCTGACTTTAAATTTAAGCTATTTCTTTACTCACGTTTTTGGTACTTTAAGACTCTTCTGCTAGCATGGCTGTTGGCATTTGCTCCACACATTCAACATAAAAATTAAATTCAATTTTCAATTCAATTCAGTTTTATTTATATAGCATCAAATCACAACAAAAGTCATCTCGAGGCACTTTACACTGTAAGATTTAAGACCTTACAGAATATAAGTAAATACAGAATAATGTGGAAAACCCAACAATCCCACTTGAGCAAGCACTGAGGCGACGGTGGAGAGGAAATACTCCCTCTAACGGAAGAAACCTCCAGCAGAACCAGGCTCAAGGTGAGCGGTCAACTGCCTCGATCGGTTTGGGTGAGTGGACAGAGGAGAGAGAAAAGAACAACAGGTAACAGATATCAAGACAACAACAATGAGCAGCAGACGAGGCACTAGGCAGGTTGGTAGGACCAGCAGCTGCACACTGGATATCATACAGCTCCGAGCTGGGGATTCCTGCAGAGAGGTACAGAGAGAGGGGGACAAAAAGGAAGAAGCAGAACTACGGGAGAGAGAAGACACACAGTTAATGACAGTATTGGCATATGAGCTCTACTATAAGCTTTCTGAAAAAGGAAGGTCTTTAGCATAATCTTAAAGGTAGAGAGGGTGTCTGCTTTCCGAACCTGAAGAGGAAGCTGGTTCCACAGGAGAGGAGCTTGATAGCTAAAGGCTCTGCCTCCCATTCTACATCTGGAAACTCTAGGAACCACAATAACAACAGTTCTTTTCATATTGTTGTTGCTGGTTATTTACCTTAAATCAGGCTTGTACATTTTGTCACGTTTATGTTAAATTTATTGTATTGGATGAGTGTTTCTCTTACTTCCACCCGTTGAAGTGTCCTTCGGCCACTGAACTCCAAGTTGCTCCCATTAGGCTGTGTATCACAGCTCTGCCATCGTCAGCGTGTGTGTGACTTAAATGCAGATTTTAAATTGCTTCAAGATATACTTCACTGACTAATCCAAGGGAATTTTTTTGTTGAGTTTGTCACCAACCAAGCTTGAAGCATCCTTATACTGTAGTCTTTTATTACAACATTACAGCAGGTACACAAACAGACAGCAACAACAACAACAACATAATAATAATGATAACAACAATAATAATAAATATTTCTCATAGAACTGAATAACATAAAAAAAAAAAGGCAACACAACGATAAAACAGTGAAGAAAAGAAAGAGACAATAGACAAGTTAAAATGGCAAACCAATACAAAAAGAAGAAATACAAAATACAACCTTCTCAACTATAGGAAAAATAAATGACTAATGATGGGACAATGGAACACAATAACAACTCATATATGACCTGAATGTGGCATTATTCATATGCTGTACATTGCTTTTGTTAACAAATACTAAGAAAAATAATTACACATTGCAAATATCCTTTGTTTAAATTGCCCATATTATGCTTAATTTAGGGTTCATACTTTCTTCTGGGGCTCCAATCATATAAGAGTACATGATTTTCAAGTTAAAGAAGTCCAAATACATGTTATAAAGCCTCTTTACGCAACAGTTTTGTATGAGCTCCTGTGTCTTTAAGCCCACCTTCTGATTGGCCAGCTTGTGGAAGTCTTCCTGTGGGCAGACTTGCCCACTTGGAAAAACATCATCCTACAGCAACAACATAGCTGAAGATCCAGTTGCATACTGAGGCAGGTTGTGAAAACAGTTGTTCGTGATATACATTGTTCAAGGTCTGTTAATGGAAACTGTAACTGTAGTCATTGTTGTTTTATGGTTTTGTCTTTGGGAAAAGTAAGCAAAGTTAAATTTTCTTCACAGCCGAAAAAGCACTTTTTGTGAGACATGTTGACCTCTGCATGAGCACTTGAGTTTGTAATAGCTGTGAGGGGACCTGTGGCAGCTAACCTGGGTGGGATGGTGCACTTTGTAGATGTAGAAGCCCAAAATAGATGGCCAGTTATGGACCTCCACCATGCATTAGACAGTTTAGCATTTAGAAAATGAAATGCATTGGCCACTGAAACCTGGGCCAGCCTGGATGCAAACACGTTGACTATGTATAATATAGGCACCCAACTTCAAAAAAGTATTTCTGTGTTATCAGAACACGAAAAGCATAATATGACCCCTTTAATCATTCTTATATAAGACAATACTGTTGCTACAACTTTTAGGACAAATATAACATGCCCCAAATGCTAACATGAAGTTAATTTTGAAATAAATGAAGTAATTTGTCTGAATTAGTGGTTTGTTTACAACTCTCATATGAGTGACTGCCTGCTGGACTCCTTTCTCGTTCCTCAGATCTCACTGACGTTGGTGAGTAATATGTTATCACAACTAAGAAGAATGATGCCAAACCTGTGAAATAAGACCCAGGTTATAAAAAAATCATTTTGGTTTAGCGTGATTTGTGTGTATGTGTGTGTGTGTGTATGAGAGAGAGATAGAGGTAGAAAGAGAGGGAGAGCAGCCTGAAGGCCATTGTAAATTCCTCGCTGGCTCAACCAAAAGACATTCTTCTCTGCTGTTTTTCTTTCTAATCTCTATGCTCAGATTACCAGCTAGAGGGCCTGACCAGATGAGTGGAGAACAGGGTGGCATGCATGCACACATGTGCCCAAACACGCACAAACACACACGCACACACACATCAGGTTTACAGACATGCACTGTGTAGTAAAAACATAAACAGTGTAGTACTATGTCACTGGATTCTGCAGCATTTAATGGAAGATATTGGTTTTATTTGACAAATCTGTATTAACTGAGGCTGAATTAGGTGTCAGTGAAACAAAAACACACCAACACCTTGAAGTGATTACCTGAGAGCTTGTTTTCTGAAACTCAAAGAAAACAACCCTCCCTGTGGAGAATACTGACAGGATTCCCGTATGACAGCCACCCAAATACACACACACACGCATACATACACACACACAAAGCACAGCACAGTATGTGAATCATTGCATAAAGTCTTTCCAGATGTGCCCACTGCATTGAGGTTTGTTGTTTGATTCAAATAATCAGTAAAACAATTAAAATACCTGATGTAGCCAAAATTGTTTAATTTGCACAGTGGTGTTGGCATTGGATAAAATGTAAGCATGCACTGGTAGGCTCAAAGTCAATTTAATATTTTTTTTTTGTCAAATTATAATATAGCATTGTGAAAATTAGGCAAATGAATTTATTTAAGCTTATTATGTTTAATTTATTTTTTAATGTTTTAGTAGAAGAGTAAGGAATAAGATATAAGGAAAGATGATCTGTTGATGTTTGGTACAAACTTAAATTACATATAAGAATAGCTATATTAAAATAATATTATGTGAAATGGAAAAGGTGTAAATTGTTGTGTGCACCAGTACCATTAGCACTAGCTTTGAACAAATGAGAACCATGAATGTGTGCCAGTACAACACAAAATATCAGTCTTGATTAGAAAAGTTGAATTTGTAATTAAACAATAGGCAACTGAAAGGAAACAAACTATGTTTATAAGTCACCATGGTAGAAAATTCATGCAGGGTGGTGGAGGTGCTGTCTCATATTTTACCAGGAAATCACAGCTGTCATAAATGTATTCATCATTAAATAAAAATTATACTGTATATGGTTTTGAGTAGTGTTAATATATAAGTAAAATTACTATCTTTTAATTGAAATTATAAAACTTGGTTTAGTTGTCACTGTGAGGACAGAGTTCAAAAAGAAAACATGGAGTGTGAAATAATAATTTAGCATCTCTTATTATCACTTTAGACATCTTTGTGGGCTTTGGAGCTTCATTAGGTAAAATTCCTTTCTTTATATTTATGTGGTTCTGAGGGAAACTAATTTTTCATACATTTGCTTAACTAATAAATCCCCTTACATTTATAACTTACCTATATTCACCTTTCTGAAAACACTGAACCAAGAAATACGAAAAGGAAACTACTGATAAATAAGCATAAAAGTAATTTAATTACTTTATAACCAGTCTGTCATCTTAGTTCTCTTAATTAAATAGTTATGTGACCCAGACTTGTTTAACAGCCTGGCAGTAGTGGAGAGAGAGAATGGTCAGAGAAGGTCAATTATTTCTGCCTGACTGGTTTTGTAGCATTTGTATTGTCATTTTATAAGACTAATATCTGAAGAAGGGCGCACACACACACACACACACACACACACACACACACTTGCAGATCCCAAACAGCTGGGTAAATCTTGAACCCCACCATGGTGACAACAGACAGGGAGTTGAGGGCTCACACACTTACTGTGACCTGAATCAAATCACTTAGGCTTCTATTGCCACTTTCTGCTGTGGTATAAGAACCCACCGTATTATACTCTGAGCAGATGGCACAGGTGTAATGTAACAGGTTGTGTCCCATTTAGTTTTTACCCATCTGTAACATTTTTTCTATACAGAAAAGTAAATAAAGGGTTTCCTGTTTACACGACCAAGCTTTTCTGTCCCTCCCCCTTTCTGGCCTGACCTGCAGTGCTAAAAGACACACAACTAATCAACTTAGAAGTTACACCTTATATTGAAAGCTGGGCCTGACTAGGGGGCAACAGAGGGAGGGCAAAGCAGATAAAACATACTAGTTAAGTAATTACCCATGCCTTACCTCAAACCCCCACCGTTTTGGTATAGCTCAGGCTTGGCTGGCTGAAACAGCATGAGTCCTCACACTTCAACAGGTGTGGGTAGAAGAGAGAGGGAAAGGGAGTGAATGATGAAAAGAAAGGAGAAAAAAGAACTGTCTGTCTGAGCACCTGTTTTGGACTTCCATGCCTTCCTCTTGCGGGCTGGGACTTGCAGCGCCCCACCCAAACACATTCACATCTCACTACCAGCTCGGTCATGTGAAGGAGTGCTAGGGTCAGTTTTCAGGCAGAAATATATGTATATATCAAGTAAAGTAAGAAGAAACTAGTAATCATGATCACTAATCAAAACAGTGAATCGAAAGCTGTTGGTTTCCAGATGTTTTCATTCTATTTCACAGTCAAGTACGTGCATGAAGAATCTGTATGAATTAGGTGCAGACAATTTTGATCACAACCATTGTTATGGTTATTTTATTGTTAGTGCCACTCAGCAGCATATAGCAGCTCTAAAAAGCAGCCTGTGGCTTGAGATTTCAGAAAAACTGTGACAACTGAGGGAGGTCAAATCATTTACTGTATATCCAAACTGCAGGTGTAGCCATTAAAAAAAGAGGTTGTGCACTTGTCAGGACAATTCTCACCTAAATCCATCCATAGTGGCCTGATCTTTTTCAGAAAGTTAGTATGGTCTATGGTCATTCACATGCACAACTTACTACATATTCTATCAAGCACATTTCATGAAATAGTTAAAAAAGAATAACCATCACGGTGCAGGTACACAGTTCAGTTATTCTAACATTTTACTTTTCAGCCAAACTTGCACAACCTGGTTTGCACCTGATTCAACCACTGCACCATATAAGAGGCCTGGGGTATCCTTACACCTCTTCTTAATGCCCCCACCACACACACAATAACAGCATGCCTATAGAGAGCACTGAGGCTCATTAACCTCCTTGTGGGGGGTTGTGGGGATCAGGGGCATCAAAGTGGCAGGATCACTGTAGACTCACCCAGCAATCCTACCATGGGGGTTTGGAGCCGCAGCGTCTCACCCCCTAATGAGGGGCCATGACATGCACATATCCACACATGGTTTGACCCCTCAGGACCAGCTGGAAAAGAGAGTCTGACATGCCTGTCCCTACTCTCCCTCTCCTCCCCCCTTGCCTCCTCCATTCCTCTCCCAAACTCCACACATTCCAGCTACAGCACAGCTCTCACAGACACCATCGGCATGTTTACGTCTCACCTCCAAAATTCACCTTAATCCTGAAACGGAAGGGACTGAAAGAGGGGGATGTCCTGAAAGTCAGGAGCACAATTTAACACACCGCTGCAAATAATGATTACTTCACAGTATCTCACAGTTATTTTGTCAGCTGACTGATTGATTGTATTGTCGATAAAATGTGATAAAATTATTTTCTAAAGGCTGAATTATGCCTTCAAATTGCTTGTTTTGTCCTGCCAACAGTTGAAAATCCAATGATTATCAATTAACTATCACATAAATGTCTGGACCAAGGAAACACTCAGTATGCTCGCCTGAATAAGGTGTTAAATTACTACCATAATTGTTTTAGCTGCTAATTCATTTCCATTTTCTATCTATTGATTAATCAGCTGTTATTTCAAGGCTAATTTAATCTCCACTGTTTACCTCAATTTGGCCTTGGCAATTAACTCCCAAGATTGTTGAGAGCATGGCGAGCAACTGTATTCCTTACAACTCACAGTAGCTTGCAGCGTCACAATTATGTTTACACAATTATTACAAATATTATACAAACACAGGTTTTTACAGTTGCAATGTTGACATGTATCTGAATATGATCGCATAGCTTATAAAAAATGTGAATGAAGCATGCTGACTGTAATCTACATCGATAAGTGACTAAAGGTATAATTCTGGGTCTTTTTACGGCTTATTATGCTCTAGTATATTTTGGGCCTGAGCCGTGGACAGTTAAGGTAAGATGAAAGCTGAAATTCCAGTGTCTTGTATCCAAAATGGGACTAATTTTAGTTCTTGTGAGGCATCATTAAAGTGAGATAGACAAAACAAAACACATCTTTCTATCAATTAGCACTGATGGAAGTGGTAAACACACTCACAGGCATGTGGGAGGGGGGTGGTGTGAAAGAGAAAGAAAAAGTATGGGAATGGGGGGGGGTGGCTTTGGAATAGCTTTCTGTCATAAAGGCAAGTGCAGCAACAGGGTGAGGTGAAGGAGGGGTGCAGGGTCGAGGGAAGAGGCACCTTGCAACAGCTGGTCTCAATTATCTGTGGAGGGGCTGCCGAGTGTACAGGAGCATGTGTGTATGTGAGTGTGTGTGTGTAAGTTTGAGGCATCACAGGGGGAGGGCTGAGACCACTGGCGCCAGGAGGGGAGCAACAGGTCAGGGAGGATGAAGATTATAAAAATACTAGCAGGCAGTTGGCCATGGTCCTGCACAGTGTGAGTGTGTGTGGTGGATATTCCCTGTCTAGTGCCACAGGATGTGGACGAGTGTGTGTGTACCCACAGTGCATCAGCGTGGTGTGTTTCTGCATACATCCTGTGAGATAACCTTCCTGGCTGAATAATAAAACCTCATCCCATCTTTTTACTGTTACTACAGAAAATTGAATATCCCAGTAGCTCAGATCATTTAATTTAAGAATAGAAACAGGTTAATATGTAATTTCTACCATAAAACATAGTTATTTGCCAGTAACTGTGTTTTGAAAGTGTATTTTGTGGTCACACAGATTTTTTGACAGTAACAATGTTAAACAATTACAGAAATTAAATCCTTCATTTTCCCAGTAGCATTAACTCACTTTCTGCCACAGACTCACTGATCTAAGTTTTACTGTATTCTCATTTGAAATACTTTATATTAAGTCACGTACATGTCTGATTTTCTTATCAAATTTGAAGCAAAAATCCACCATTTAGGGAAGGGATATAGTGCATCCTAAGCAGCAGCTGTGTCAGTTCCTGGGCCTTAGAAGGTGAGTGGTGGTCAGAGGAGCAGCTTGGGACAAATGGGGGGATGATGCCCTCTGATGTTCAGCAAGTCTTATTACATTTTTACACTTAGAGCTATATTTTGTGAATCTGTTTTCAGGCCCTGTCAACCCTATCAACAATTCATAATATTGAATTGTTTGTAATTACTATGACATTTGCAGTGTTGATTGTAACTAACTAACGTTTACTCAAGTACAATACTTATTTTGAAATAAGTGTACTTTAGTTATTACATTTCACACTACCTTACAACGTTTTACATCACTACATTTCAAAGACAAACATTGTACTTTACTACACTGTAGTTTGGCCATCTGACAACTATATTGTACTTTGATTTAACATATAACATCTAAGTCAACTTAAAAAAAAAACAACAACTATGAACTATGTAGGCTAATTAAAGTTAGCACCACCAAGTACGACAGCAATAAAGTGATACTTTGCCACATATCAATGCAGCAGTTATAATATGCTATTATAATGCATAGTCTTATAACATGCGTGGGTCATTTTCGGCACAATAATTACTTACTTTTGATGCTTATATAGGCCTATTTCAGTGTTAGCGAGTGTTTCCCTAAGAAATTCTTTCATCCCTTGTCTTTTCAAAAAGGGAACTAGATGTTGATGACTCAGTTCTTAAGGTCAAAGTTTCAAGGATTTATTATAAGATGTTTGATGATTCACATACAAATTATCCAACATTATTTGTAATTTAGAAAACATAACTTTCTAACTTACAAGTTATAAAACTGTATTTTATATATAAAGCTCTATTTTCTAGATTATTTAATTAAGAATCGTCTATTATTTTTTTCTAGTTGCCAAGTAGCAACAACAAAACAAGTTCCGGGAAACAAAGATGACTTAAAGAAAACGGTCACACTACCGCCCTCATCACTACTCTGACAGCGCGTCTGTATTCTCACCTTTACGGTAAATCAATAGCGAAGGTGTTAAATTAAATTAAAGCTTGTGTGCGACTTGTCACCTAGTTGTAAATATAACTACATTATTTTAGATTTGAACAAAACAAACCACATAAAACATTTGGATGTTAAATTAATTGCATGAATAGACAGTGAAGTGATTTGTATTCCTTCAGGTCTGCTAAATACAAACTAAATAAGCAATTAAATAAAATCTTGTATAATTTTAGCACTGCTAGGTTATAATTATGTTTACAATCTAAAACACCGTGTGTGATACCATTTGTCTTTTATCACCATTTCTCTTAAGAGTTCTAACCTGGCATTAATACCGTAAAGGTCAGAATACAGGTGCACTCACTCACGGAAAACCGAAACAGCGGAAACGAGACTGTACTGTCCTTTAGTCGAACTTATTTGGCATGCTGTCTCTGAACCAGGTGTGAAGTCGCAGACTGCAAGAACATAAGAACTGCTGGTTGTTTGCAGACTTACAGAAGTGGATATAAAGTTTTTGGCCTATGAAAGGTATGTAAACAGCCGGAGGGCGTCTGAAGGTGTAGAAGGCCCTGTTGTAGTAGTAGACTTCAGTAGGCTGAAGACTACTAAACTTTTTGGTGTATATTCCGGGAGTATGAGGTTAAAACTAATAGCCTAAGATGTAGTGAATGCAACAAGAAATGTGAGCGATCGCCAACTCACTGGCAACTAAGAATCCCTGAGGGGTTTAAAACTTCTTTAACTTAAGCTATAACTTTTATTTGTTGAAGCTGCTGTTGTAAGCCCCCGGTTTACAGTAACCATTATGTCACCGTCTACTGAAACTGAAACGATATTTCTGTTTCTCTGTGCGTGAATGAACAGTGGTCGCTGCTTGTTATCAACAAGAAGGTGACTCACTTGTCAGCCGATAAAAGTATTAGCTGTTATTTTATTTGGTGTCTACAAATTATCATTCCTAATATAACATCTTTAAAATGTCACTTAAAGATACTCACTTGACTTTTTTCTGTAACACAGACACCCATTCTTAAAGCAACATTAAGTCAAAGTTTGATTATGTACTTCACCTGCATGAAAACCAAATCAGGTTTATCTACAGTATTTTTTGTCCCTGTTTGTTGTTATTGGACAATATGACCCACTAACCTTAGTGAACCAAAATATTATCTGTTTACAGTGTTTGGCAGCTTTACTGTAATTTGAATGAGGGCACTTTTAAGACAACTTCAAGTTTATACAACTTGTTAGTCTAACATAATGAAGCGCACTAGTTTCACTGTCTGATGTGAGGTGTTGTTATCCACTCGTCTTTTAGACCAAAGATGAGTGTCCATGAGAACGATGAGGAGGGCAGAGCGGAGCCTGCAGTATCCATCTGTCTGTCTCTGAAGAGTGACCAGTCCAGAGAGAACCCTCTTGCCTTCAGTAATGATCCTGAACTACTTAACACAAAGTAAGAGATTTCCTTATTTTAATTGTTTATATATATATTTGGGATCTTTAAATATCTAAAACAAAATAATACACAGTTCTTAATTGTTTTTACTAATCAAAATGTCAAGATCAAATCAAAATAAAATCAAATCTGACTTTAGCACAAGCAGCAACATTGTTTGAACTACATATCACGATTGAAGAGTGTACATGTAAAGTTTCCTCTCTTTATTTGACTAAACTAATTATAGACGTGGCCTGGAACAGGGTTACTGCTGCTTTCTTTTGTCTTTTGTCAAGTTTAGTTTGAGTTTGAATCTGGTTTTGTCAGGGTCATTAGGACAATCTGAAGAAACACTTACAGCTTCTGATTAGGTGAACACACCTGATCCAGGTAATCGGCAGTGAGTAGGGCGGGGATAGTTGGAAAACAAGAAAAAAAAAATCATGTCAAAAAGAAACTGTATGTGTAGATAGTCCCAGAAAAGACTTGTTTCATCAGTTAATTTTGTTGAAATAAAATAAGTCAGGACCTTCAGAGGCAAGAGAGTCAGCCACCTGTTGGCTTGGCTCAGCGTTAAACAAAAAAGTTCATTAAACGGGATGGTTAAAGTTAGTGATAAAATCAGTTCTGCTATTACTGTAAGTAAATGTAAATTCACAGAGGATACAGTAATGTAAATACATTTTTAAATAAGCTCCTTGAATTCTGCATCTGAGACATTTTTATGACATTTATAATTTTCCTTTATGTATGTTATGTTTGATGTCATCTTTTCTGTGTCTGTTGCATAATTGCGCCAATTGCATCTGTTTCTCATGTTACCCTCAGGATATACAGTTGTGCTCAAAAGTTTACATACCCTGGCAGAATTTGTGATTTTTTTGGCCATTTTTTTGAGAATATGAATGATAACACAAAAACTTTTCTTTCACTCATGGTTAGTGGTTGGGTGAAGCCATTGATTATCAAACAATTGTGTTTGCCTTTTTTTACATCATAATGACAACAGAAGACCCAAATGACCCCGATTAAAAATGTACATACCCTGGAAGTTTTGACATGATAACACACACGCAGCTTGACACACACGGGTGTAAATGGATACTAAAGGTAACCAGCCTCACCTGTGATCTGTTTGCTTGTAATTAGTGGGTGTGTATAAAAAGTCAGTGAGTCTCTAGGCTCCTGACATGATTCATCCAGCGTTGCACTGTTTGTTGGATTCCGAGCCATGGGAAAAGCAAAAGATTTTATAAAACAGGAAAAGGATATAAAAATATATCCAAGCAATTAAGAATGCCAATCAGCAGTGTTCAGACCCTAATTAAAAGTGGAAAATGAGGGATTCTGTTGAAACCAAGCCACTGTCAGGTAGACCAACAAAGATTTCAGCCACAACTGCCAGGAAAGTTGTTTGGGATGCAAAGAAAAACCCACAAATTACTTCAGCTGACATACAGGACTCTGGGGGAAAAAAAGTGGTGTGGATGTATCAAGATGCACAATAAGGAGGCACTTGAAGAAAAATGAGCTGCATGGTTGAGTCACCAGAAGAAAGCCATTACTGCGCCAACGCCACAAAGCAGCCTGCTTATAATATGCCAAACAGCACCGAGACAAGCCTCAAAACTTCTGGAACAAAGTTATTTGGAGTGATGAGACCAAAATTAAACTTTTGGCCACAACCATAAATGTTACATTTGGAGAGGAGTCAACAATGCCCATGATGAAAAGTTCACCATCCCTACTGTGAAACACGGAGGTAGATCGCTGATGTTTTGGGGATGTGTGAGCTGCGCAGGGAACTTGGCCAGAATTGATGGCAAGATGAATGCAGCATGCTATCAGAAAATACTGGAGGAAAATTTGCACTCATCAGCTTGGAAGCTGTGCATGGGACACTCTTGGACTTTCCAACATGACAATGATCCAAAACACAAGGCCAAGTTAACGTGTCAGTGGCTACAGCAGAAAAAAGTGAAGGTTCTGGAAAGGCCATCTCAGTCTTCTGACCTCAATATCATTGAGCCACTTTGGGGAGATCTCAAATGTGCAGTTCATGCAAGACACCCCAAGAATGTAGAGGAACTGGAGACATTTAGCCAAGAATGAGCAGCTTTACCATCTGAGACACCACTAACCACGAGTGAAAGAAAAGTTTTTGTGTTATCATTCATATTCTCTCTCAGCACAACTGAGTTCAATTCAGTTCAATTATAACTGACATAGTGAAGTGTTGATCATTTAAATTATGACTAACTGAGACTAACAAAAGAAATGTTGCATGTTCTCTCTACATTATCTAACTTGACAGTACCGTTAATAACAAGAAAATACCTTCATCTTTGACAGAGAGAGGAAAAGGACCAGTGGTGTTATTCAGGAGGAGCTGTCATACTGTGCTTTGTGCCAGGAGGTCTTGAGGGATCCTCACTCTACCAGCTGTGGACACTGCCTCTGCAGGCAATGTACTGAATCATGCCAGGAACAATGTAGATCAACAGGATGTTTCTCATGTCCTCATTGTGTTAAAAGATCCAGAGAAAGTCCTGAACTTCAGATATCCAGTCAAACCAGCACTGAACCAAGTAAGTAGGTATTTTTTGTTGCCTTATTCTTTGTTGATCCTCTGGGGAACTGAGGTATCTGACTTATTCTTTACAATAAAATATGACAGGCATAGTAATTTTATGGTAGTTAATTATCTCAAAATTAACTTTATTCATCTTTTGTTCTGTGTCGTGTTATCAGTCAGTTAGTACCTCTACATACTCACTATAATGCATTATCCTGTTTTACCCATATTCAGCATGTGAACTGATAATTCATATCTCTCTATGATCCTGTTATTGTTCATCTGTGTCTTTGATGCCTCTACATCACAGTCACTGTCATTTTTGTATCAAGGAGCAAGTGTTATTCATACGAGGTGTTATTATTCTTGTACCACTGATGAGAAACATTTGCTCACTTTGTTCACTGCTGCCATTGTTTGACTGAAACTGAAAGTTGTTTTATTGGAGTGCAGTGGGGCAACTTTGATAGACCTCCTTTTGTTAAACCTACCAACTCACTGACTACATGACTCAAGTTAAGCTCACATCTGAGCACATACAGGATTATCCATATGTCATTTATAGTAAATACTGATGTGGATCACATATGTGATTAGATTAGTGAGAAGTCAACCAGCAGAATCCTTACACTGTCTGTGCTTTGGTTTTTAACAGTGTAAGGGATGCCCTCCGTGACATTCAGCATGTTTCAGCATTGAAATTGTTTAAATCATTTCAGAACTTACTTTAAATGCAGAAATCTTTTATTAAATTTTAATTGGCATAATAATTACTCTCTGAAACAAGATTTTGTTAATGGTTAACTATTATAAATAGTGTATAGTGTGAGTAGATGGCAGGACGGTATGGTGGGGTCTTAAATAAATTTTAAATAAAGAAGAATTAAAACACAGACAGAGAGACGGAAAGACTGAATGAATGAACTGTGACAGCATTTTAACCGTTAGTTGAACTGCCATTTCTTAACTATAAGAACATAAATATATTAATTTAACCGTGGTTATTGTTTTTCTGTTTATTTCAGCAACTGACAGTCTGCAGGAGGTTTTGCACAGTCATAAGTCAAATCTTAGAAGGAGATGTGAATTTGCAATAGAGGGAACAGCTGAAGCAGCCCCTCAAACACACCTGAGGAGGATCTACACTGAGCTTTACATCACCGAAGGACTGTGTGAAGGAGTTAATATCCAACATGAGGTGTGGCAACTTGAGAGCATATCCAAAATGGAGACCCTTCCCGACACTCCAATCAAATGCCATGACATCTTTAAGGTCTTACCTGGCCAAAGAAGACTTATCAGAGTAGTTCTGACAAATGGCATCGCTGGGATCGGAAAAACCTTCTCAGTGCAGAAGTTTGCTCTGGACTGGGCAGAGGGCTTGGAAAATCAAGATGTCGACCTTGTGATTCTGCTTTCTTTTCGGGAGCTGAACTTGATCAAAGAGAAGCAGTACAGTCTGCTCAGGCTGCTTCATGATTTTGATCCAACACTCCGCATGGTCACAGCAGAAAGACTTGCTCTCTGCAAAGTTTTGTTAATCTTTGATGGTCTGGACGAAAGCAGACTTTTGTTGGATTTCCAGAACAACGAGGTTGTGTCCGATGTTACACAGACATCATTGGTCAACACGCTTTTAATAAACCTCATCCAGGGGAATCTGCTTCCCTCAGCTCTCCTTTGGATTACGTCCAGACCTGCAGCTGTAGGTCAGATCCCTTTGTCTTATGTTGATAGGGTAACAGAGGTAAGAGGATTCATTGACGCTCAGAAGGAGGAGTACTTCAGGCGCAGATTCAGTGATGAGTCAGTGTCTAACAGAATCATCTCACATATCAAGGCATCAAGGAGCCTCTACATTATGTGCCACATCCCAGTTTTCTGTTGGATCACTGCTACAGTTCTGGAGCATATGTTGACTACAGAACAAAAAGAGTTTCCCAGGACTCTGACTGAGATGTACTCTCACTTTCTACTTGTTCAGACCAAGAGAAAGACACAGAAGTATCATAAGGGACATATGCTCCAAGAGGAGCAGATGCAGAGTGACAAGGAGGTCCTTCTGAAGTTGGGCAGACTTGCATTTGAACATCTTGAAAAAGGGAACATCATGTTCTACCAAGAAGATTTGGAGCGTTGTGGACTTGATGTTAGCGAGGCATTAGTTTTCTCAGGGCTGTGCACAGAGATCTTCAAAAGAGAGCGTGTACTCTTTCAGAAAACCATTTACTGCTTTGTTCATTTAAGTATTCAGGAGTTTCTAGCTGCTGTTTATATGGTCCACTGTTACCTGAACAAGAACACAGAAGTACTGGCAGCATTCTTGGGAGAAGAGTGGAATACAAAGAGTAGTGACTCAGGTCTGGATATCATCCTTGGTAGAGTTGTAGACAAATCTCTAAACAGTAGAAATGGCCACCTGGACCTTTTCGTTCGCTTCCTTCATGGCCTGTTATTGGAGTCCAACAATCGTATTTTAGGAGGTCTGCTGGGCTGGACAGCAGGAAGTCCAGAAAGGATCCTGAGAGTAATAAACAACCTGAAGAAGATGGATGCTTATGATATCTCTCCTGACAGAAGCATAAACGTCTTCCACTGTTTGATGGAGATGAATGACCACTCAGTACATCAGGAGATCCAAGAGTATCTGCAGTCAGAGAGTGGATCAGAAAAGAAGCTCTCTAAGACTCATTGCTCAGCTCTTGCCTACATGCTGCAGATGTCAGAAGAGGTCTTAGATGTGTTTGACATGAAGAAGTACAACGCATCAGGAGATGGAAGACGGCGACTGCTCCCAGCTGTGAGAAATTGCCGAAGTGCTCGGTTAGTCTAGATTTCAATACAGCGTAATTCTACCAATATACACATGTTTTTGTATTGGTAACTCTTAACTTTTTTATAGTATAGTAAGGTCAAAGATTAGCAGTTATTTCAGTGTCTCTCCCTTTTTTCTATTCGAACATACTGTGTGTACTTATATGTGGCAGATTACCAGGTTTGGGATATGAGTTGAAACATATTTAACCTGCACAGATTCACCTATGTACAGCTCCATGTGAATTTCCACATACTTGTGTCTTTCTATTGAATCTGTATGTAATCATCCCACTTTGATAAATGGCTGATCACACTTTGTATGTGATAAGTGCAGCTTTGTTAAGCACTGACTTTGTTAAGCACTGACTCTTTATATTCATTGTTTATGTATTTGCAGACTGGCCTGCTGTGGACTCTCTGAATCACACTGTGAAGTCCTGTCCTCGGCTCTGATGTCCAGCCCTTCTCATCTACGAGAGCTGGATTTGAGTGAAAATGACTATCTCCTGGATTCAGGAGTGAAGTTACTTTCTGTCGGATTGGAGAGTCCAAACTGCAGACTGGAGATACTAAGGTTAGACCATGTTAGATAGCTGGCTATTCTCTTTCTCCTTGCTGTTCTACTCATCTTCTGTCATACTAACAATTCTTATAAAAAATAATAATTCCTGGGCCGTGAGCTGTTGTAAGCTGAGCACCTTTGTTTTGGCTGTTATCTTCTGACTGACTGATCATATTGGAAATCAGAAGAACTCCTTTTGATTCACTATACTCCTCTATAATTTACAGACAACTCCACCTCAGTCTGAACAGCAACCGTCAGTAAGCTCTGAGCCACATGTGAGCTCTTCTGTGAATGAACTAACGTTTAAACCAGTAACAGCTGCGAAAGAAGCTTTTATTTTTATCTATTTATCTTTAAGTATGTTACTTTTGAACCTCTCTATTTTGGGTATTATGTTTTAAAGGTGCGATATCTCTCCCACAGTCCTTTTGATATTGTAAAACAGTTTGCACTTTCTGATGCCACAGCCTAATATAACATCTATTTTTAATTCTAAATTGAATGCCCTGAAACACAGAGTAGCTGTGAAAATATCCGCTTACGGTCATGGGTGCCTACGGCTGATTGTTTGATGTAGCGTCGTCTCGTCTGATCACACAGTATAAGAGCTACTGCAGCACATATTGTTGTGACTGTGATCGACAGTGGTCTCACAGTGCATTACAGTTGGCTGCATATGGGGCTGCACAGCTGCATACTGGTCAGTTTCTATGTTGGTTTTAATGTTTAATGAAACTTCTGTAGTTCAGTAACAACTGATGTTTCTTCATACACCATTGTAAATATATCTTCAAAGTCATAAATATAAATATTTATGTCTATAGAAATTAGACCTCATAGATTTCTGCTTGTAAATGTATTTTGTCACTTATGATGCCATTGTAGTTAAACACATGTACATAAGGCTCATATACTGTATGTGAGAGGATTATATGTCATATTTTTCAGATTGAAAAACTGCAGTTTGTCAGAAAGCTGTTGTGATGCTCTGGCATCAGCCCTGAAATCTTCCTCCTCCCATCTGAGAGAGCTGGACCTAAGTAACAACAACTATCTGAAGGATTCAGGGGTGAAGCTGCTGTCCACAGGACTTGAGAATCCACACTGTAAACTGGAGACTCTGAGGTCAGAGAGCATTTTAGTAACTATGATTACTGCGATAGACTTTCTATTCCAAGACTCCTGTGTTCTTCCTCCTCCATACTGATAACAGTCATATTGGAATAAGTTTATTCATTTACTTATGCTTCACATACCTAATTGTAAAACTGGCATTAACATATTAAAAGGTGTTTCTGTGTTAAATGTTTTAACCTGGGCTCTAGTGGTTTATACAATCCCATATTGACACCTACAGCTCTGATAAGATAACAATCCAGCAATGTTGCCTTCAGTAGCTATTCTTTATATTTTATCTAGATTAAGTTGCTGCAGGCTATCGGAGAGCTGCTGCACACATCTGGCGTCAGCTATAAAGTCCAATCCCTCCCATATGAGAGAGCTAGATCTGAGTAAGAACAAACTCAAGGATTTGGGAGTAAATCTACTATCTGCTTCACTGGGGAGTCATCAGTGTAGACTGAAGACTTTGAGGTGAGTTAACTCCTATAGATTATGTAATATAAATAATAATACTGAAATATTTGTTCTTGCGTAGACTGTGACTTGAAGATTTAGTACTGTACAAAAGGAAAGTACAGGCTCTATAGCATTGATTCCCACTAGGGGTCGCCAAAGCTTCAGTGTTTACTTCATGATTTTAATGGGGGCAAAATATATATTTTTTACTTATTTATTTAAAGTGTTTTGGCTTTTAATTTATGTGTGTGCAGGACAAAAAACCAAAAATCTTGTATTATTTCTTTATAAACCTGATATGGGCAATGATAAGCTTGCAATATTAATCTTTCTACTGCCTGATGTTTCACGGCATGATGCACAGACAAGCGCTGGCCAGCAAACACATATGTGAGGAAGTAGATGAAACCTGAAAGTAAAAATTGTGAACTTTATTAAAGCTCGTCCAGTCAACAAATGAATAATTGCACAGGTGTGTGAGGATGAGACCCGCCAGACACTCTCCCTCTTTACTGAGGTGCGCTTGTCGTCCTGGGGTTGCAGCTCTGTCTCCTAAAAATTACGTTAGTTTACAACTAAACTGCAATCCCGATTACGTTTTGTTAACCTAATGATCATATGTTCACAGTTTTATTAAAGTGTTTTATCGTGGGAAAGGACAAACGAGTTTCTAATTAAGCGTCATACCTAGCGGAGATATTACACATATATGGAGGAGCTTCAGGAGATGAAATCCTGGTTTTCAGATGTAAAGTAACAAGTTGCAAAAGATGCATGGGCGATGGACCAATTTCTCACAAAAGAGGAGGATGTGGAATATTTTATATTGAATATCTTATATTCCACGTTGTTCCAAGACTTGAGATTGATCCTGCCTATCGCAAAAACATACATATCAGAGACTGCTTTCAGTGCCCTGGTCACCATCAAAACAAAGGCACGCAACAAGCATGACATGCAGTGATTTTTTTTTTGGCTGTCACCAAAATCACACCTGAAATCCCGTCACTGGCCCGAGAGTTATAAGCCCAAAGCTCATATTAAATGCCATCCTGTTTGTAGCCTATGTATGAAAGGTCACAAGTTCATAGAAACATAGGAAAGACTGGCTGATACATTGCAGTATTCACAGCAAAATACTCACAGCTTCAATGAACATGTAGCCCATTAATTGTTCTGCACTGTTACGCATTGAATATGAAAAATCAAAACAATTAAAAAGTACTAGGCCTATAATATTTTTTGTCTGGGAGGGGAGAAGGTGGGGGTCGTCGACATATTCACTGGTAAAATAGGGGTCCCTTGGGAATAAGGTTGGGAACCACTGCTCTATAGACTTTGACACTCAAGCTATTTAAATGGACGACACTATAGAGAACTGGTTGGTCTGCCCTAACTCCAGTGCCTCTAGTATTGTATAATAACTGCATGGCTCTACTGGAGCACATCTACTGAGTCTGTTGGAGAACTATGTCTGTGCTCGTTGAACTAGGGTTGCAAACAAATATTGGTTCATGCCACCATCCTATCACATTTAACATTAATCATTCAATCAAAGTCTTGACAGATGTGGGTTGACGGAGAACTGCTGTACTTCTCTGGCCTCACTTATCAAGTCTGACTCCTCCAGCTTGAGAGAGCTGGAACTGAGTAATAACGACCTGCAGGATTCAGGAGTGAAGCTGCTGTGTGCAGGACTGGAGAGTCCACACTGTAGACTGGAAGCTCTGAGGTCAGTCAGTGCAATGTTATTTTAGACTCTGCATCAAGATAAAAACTGTGGTTAATAGTCTGACATATATTCAGTATCTTTGGAAATCTTGGTATTTCACATTGAAACTCATTTTTGGTCATTATTGGTTGTTGTAAGAGGATCTTTTGACTTCCTGTTACATTCTAATATTTGATTCTTAACATCCAATTTGGCCTTTTCTAAAGCAATACACTAAATAAATAAAACACACTGGGTGCAGCATTTCAGCCCAGTGATCATTTCTAATTGCCGTCTGTGCTTGTTTATTTATAGACTGAGGAGCTGCTGGTTGTCAGAGAGTTGCTGTGCTTCTCTGGCTTCAGTTTTAATGTCAAACTCTTGCAGTCTGACAGAGCTTGACATAAGTGAAAATGATCTACAGGATTCAGGAATGAAGCTACTGTCTGCTGGATTGGAGAGTTCAAACTGTAAACTAGATGTTCTGAGGTAAAGAAGCTCTTTCTCCTTTCTCTGACTTTTCTGATGAAAAAAGCTGTATGACACCCCATTAGTCTTATGAGGATAATTATTAATTTGTTGATATAAAGACCAAAGATAGTTTTTGATCAGAGATAGTTATAGAGCTGCAAACAAAATGACTTTTGGAGAAACTGGAAAAGGGAAAAATCACAAAATACTTAGAAAATGCCCTCTAATCTCCGCAGGTTGATTTGCTGTCAGGTGACAGATGAAGGATGTGCTTTTCTGGCGTCAGCACTGCGGCACAACCCATCTTATCTGAGAGAGCTGGACCTGAGTAAAAACAGCCTACGGGAATCAGGAGTGAAGCTGCTCTCGGACATGCGGGATAGTTCAAACTACAGACTGGAGACTCTCAGGCCAGTAGGTTTGAGGGAGTCTGTACTAATTTAGGTGATATTTTGCAAAACAGAGTTGGAAGTAAATCATCAGTCATTTTTGCACTGTATTTGTACCATTATGAACATATCTATTGTTTACACAAGACAAAGTAAATATTACTATTTTAATAAGTATGCAGTACTGTAATTTCAACTCCTTTTTTGCACATTTAAATAAAGTGAGCTAAACCTTATTGTCCTGTCAGCATTGTTTGGTTTTGATAAACTTTTTTTTTTTTCCACCAACACATCACAGCAACACAGAATTAGTGATTCTGTATTTTTAACATCCACTACTGCTCAACAAGAAGATACATAAGAGATATATTTATATTAACTATGGATTCTGTCTTGGAGAAAAGTGGATTATAAAGGAATCTTTTTAATGGCCAGTAAGAACAGCTCCTCTTTACTGATCTAACATATACAATAATTCAGATTTAACTGTAAATTTGGTTGTGACAATGCCTTTAGGAGATTTAAAACTTCCCATAGAAGAACATATATTGTGGAACATTTGCACTGGGTGCATGACACCACCTGGTGTTCAAGAAGTTCACGTACACGATGACACAGTTGAGAAACCGTTTTATTTTCAAACTTTATAACCCCTTTTAATAGGACCAACCTTAAAAGGATTTCCTCTTATCCTTTGGTAGGTTTTCTTTTACATTCAAAATATTCTTTTACACAATCAACCAAAACAAAATGATGAGGGATGAGAGTGCATCACATTTGGTGAACATTTTAAATGATATCTGTGTTGTCATTTAAAATGTTGGGCAGAATTAGAAGGTGAGGAAGGGCAAGCTATACTTAGTATTTTAAGAACAATAAATAAATCACTACAAAAACACTCAAAAAACCTTTACTGGAAAATAAATACATTCAATGTAAGGTCTAAACTAATTTCTAAAGAAAAAACTAATTCTCACTTTAAATGTCAAAACCTGACCTGAACACTGTGTTGTGTTCATATTGACTTTAAATTGCACATTTTATTTATTTGAAAGCTTGAGTTATTTTAAAAAGCCCACATGTATCTCAAAGCTGAAAAACACACTGCCCTGAAATATCTCCACATGTTCAGTCAAACCTTTAGACTGACAATGATTTATTTTGTACATGATAGTAGCCTGTTGCCTAGCACATGGTATAAAACAATAATTAAACTTAAAAATGTTCTGCGTGTGGCTCCAAATGAAATAATAAAAACCTAATTAAAATGATCAAACTTAAACAGAGATGTAATAGAAGGCTCGGTTTTTGTAAAATCCTGAGTAAACGCCTGAATATAAATAATCTCTTTTTGGTGCAAAAACTTTAATTTTCAGTTTCGCTGTGCTCAACACACTCACCTTGTAGAAAAATATTTTTTTTCCCCTAACACCGTCTCATCTAGCTAATGTGTAACAGAGGGGTATTTACACTTTTCCTCTTACTTGAAAAGCTGAGTTTTGGCTTTTTGTCCATTCACTGTAACATTGTTTATTTTTCTGAAGCCGCCATCTTCACCATCCTCGCCCTCATTGTTGTTGGACCAGCTGGCTTTGAGCGGGGTCAGTTCAGGAGCTATTATATCTCCATCCTGTGTGTGAATAAAAAATGCCACACATTGTCATGCAAGAGAAGCATACAGTGTAGACATCATTACTGTGGATGCCGTTTTACCGTCTACAGCCACAAACAATTACTTCCTTACCTTTTTTACCTTATTCCTTTCATGGAGTGTAAACTTCCTTCCACTCAAACAGCTTCATTCAGATATTTTTTGCCATCTGCTGTCATTCAGTGTAAATGCTGTCAAGACTACAGTATTCTTTTAGTGATTTTAACTTTCCCCCTCTCTAATCTGAGACAAACACCAATGCTGTTTTGGTTGGTTATACTAAAGAAATGCTGTTCAGTGTCAATTGGACATGTTTTTAAAAGGTTCTGGTTTCGTCTTCCATCCAGATGGCTCCATCAGTTGCCACTGAACAGCATTTTGGGGGATTTCATTATGAAGTTATAATCACCATTTAAGTTAACAAACAGCTGCTGGTTTTAACTCTTAGCAGTTCTAGAGAAACATTATCATTCAAAGTTGTGTTTCTGGTCTAGTCCAACATCCACTTTTACCTCCAATTCTGGCCTCTACCAACTCCTAAGGTAAATATATGGCTCTTTAGCTGCTCTTCATCAGCTAAACTATGAAGCTCCATAGAGGTGAAGGGTTAATCACTTTGAACGACCCATTTCACACTTTAACGGTGCCATTTGATATGTTGTTATTAGAATAGTAAAATTACTTACTGCCCTCTACAATCTGTAGAAATCTGCTAGATCACCACTATTCTCTACATGCTGTACATCTTTAGTTTACAGGATAAATGATTTAAACAGTGCATATATCTGCTCATTACATTGCTCTACATTTCTCTTTCCCTTCCCTTTGTTGTCACTAAAAAGTCGCTCCCGTTTGAGGTTAAGGTAAAAAACCTAGCCCATGTTCAACAACTAACACTGCTGCTTTACATAATTGTACAATTATTTACATTGTAGAGATAAACATTACCTGAGGCTTCGAGAAGTTTTTATTCATGCACCACTGGACAAAGTGCTTCTTGGCAGCTTCCAGACTCCTATCATCAGTCTTCTTGCAATAGACCCTGATCAGCTGCTCAGCAAAGTGCTCTGGAAGAAGTTTTGACACCTGACAAAAAATACAGTGGCACTAGAGTTAATTTTTAACCGTAAATTTATGACAGAGGTGACAGACTGTGTATTTAGAAATACACAAAGCACATGCAGCCATTAAAGTGTGCAGGTGGATCATGAAATATTTGCCGTAGTTCTGACCTGGTTCTTGCGTATCTGGATGGCTTTACTCAGGTCATTCTTGCAATAGAAACGCACATTGTTGATGGGGTTCTTTTCTTTCATCCCATAGTCCATAACAATGACCTAAAAGAGAAGGGGAAGTGTTTAGATTTACAAGTGCAGTAGGCTACAGTGTGACATTAGCTCACAAATCAAACAATAAAAGTCGAGTGTATGAGATTAAACGTAATTAGATGAAAAACTCACACTAACTACAAAGTCCTCTGGCTGCAGACCGACGTCGTGGCAACCGCTCTGAGGGACAGTTTGAGCCAAATCAGCCTCCCAGATGTGAATCATCTCCTAAAAGAGAGAAAGAAACAAATGGCTTCATCTTAGCAGTGACGTGAGATTTGACCCTTGACTTCACAGTGGAATAATATCTAATACAAATGTAAAAAGGCAATACAAAATCCAATCAATCAATCAATGAAGCTGCCATTTCAAAGGTTAGTTACTGTATAAACAAATGATTTTAATTAGTTTATCATTAAAATAACTAAGTACACAACAATGCTCCACCTTCTAAAAAAAGATAATGATGCTTCTCTGACTTGTATCATAGTGAAATTAATATCTTTCAGTTCTGACTGTGTTGGACTCAGTGTTGGACAAAGAAGCATTTTGACCATGTTTCCATGTCAGTTTTGATAAATAAGTGATTAATTCATACAGCATACAAAAAAAAAATACAAACAAACAAACACCTGTGTAACATTCATAGGTTTGTCTGCCTGTGTTTGGCCCAGACACTTGTAGAGGCGTCGACAGATGATGTTTCGTAAAATCTGCTTGGCTTCAGCCAGCTCCGGGGAGGAGGAGTTGAGTATTTGTTCAAACACATTATCTACAGGACAAACAAAGCAAAACAAAGACACGTTTAAAAATGTCAGTACCCTTCTAAAATTAAATAAAATCTGAAAATCTACATAAATATTTATCTAAGACTCATAGAATACAGTAAATGGTGATATATATTCAATACAAACACGTCATAAAGGAGGGAGTAATTCACTGTTTATAAATGAATGGGTTTATGATATTTTGATTGAAAGGTGCAGAATTTGGAAATGATGGAAAGCAGCAAGACCATAGCGACGAGGGAAATAAAATTGAGATCCGGTGACTGTGGTAAAAGAGTAATCCAGCATGTTTTTAAAGATGGCACAGAAAATGCCCACTTATCCCTCTGTCTTAATCTTCCTCAATTACATACTAATAGCACACTACACACACACACACACACACACACACACACACACACACACACACACACACACACACACACACACACACACACA
>JAUBNQ010000026.1:14769685-14790999 GCA_032353495.1 Ctenopoma kingsleyae | reverse complement strand
GTGAGCATCAATTAAAGGCCCCATAACTAATTTCAGATGGATTTCTGAGAACCAAAACAAACTCATGACCCATTGCTCTGATAAGACTATATTTTATTTATTAACGAAGAAAAACTATCCAAACCTATCTGGTGCTTTGTCAATATTATATAAGTATTTGCCCCCTAAAACCAGTTGTGCCACCCTTAGCAGCAACAACTGCAATCAAGTGTTCATGATAACTGGCAATGAGTGTTTCACATCACTGTGGAGGATCTGTGGCCCACTCTTGTCTGCAGAATTGTTTTACTTCAGCCACAGTGAAAGGTTTCCACGCATGAACCACCTTTTTAAGGTCATACCACAGCACCTCAGCTGGATTCAAGTCTGGACTTTGACTAGGCCACTCCAAAGTCTTCCTTTTGTTTTTCTTAAGCCATTCAGAAGTGGGCTTGCTGGTCTGTTTTGGATTATTCTCCTGCTGCAGAACCTAAGTGAACTTCAGCTTGAGGTCACAAACTGATGGACGGACATTATCGTTCCGGATTTTTTGGTTGTAGGTTTGGATGGTTTTTCTTCCTTAGTAAATAAAATCCATCACTTAAAAACTGCTTTTTGTGTTTACTTGGCTTATCCTTGTCTAATAATTAAATTTGTTTGATGATCTGAGTCATTGAAGTGTGCCAAATATGCAAAGAAAAAAAAATAAATCAGGGCGGGTGCTCTTGTGTGGCCTGGCCTGCTGGGTGATAATGTGTAAGTAAGTGCAAGTGGCTGGTACATGTTTCACAATAAACCCTAAATAAGACACACAGTAAAGTAATTAACTGAGGACATACCCAATGGAGTGCTCAAAACGATTGTGGGACGCTCCAGGGAAAACAAAGTAGGTCCCTCCCAGTTGCTTGAGGTATCGTAGTCTCTGGAACTGAGGGGTGTCAATGATTTTGATGAGAAGTGGGTGTAACTCCACATGACCATGGATGGGATCATTAAACACCTGGAAGAGGACAAGGATAAAAGTAAAGTTTATAGAGATGCAGGCCTGTACAGTATACAGCCATTGTACTACTAAGCTCATTTGAGTGGAAACTGCAGTATTTAGACTTCGAGTTTCTATAACGACTCTACGTAGCTTCTATACACCTGCAAAAGAAGCAGAGAAGATGTTGTTCTGCACTTGTTGTACATGTTGTCATGACTTGTATAGACTTAAAGAGCAGTAACGTAGCTGGGTGCATGGACACAAATCAATTAGATGATGAAAAGGCAAACAGTGTAAAGAGGACAAAATATAGGTAAAGACATAACATCTCTTAGTCCAACCTAAAAGGCAGCAGAGTTTTGAACATTTTGTAGTTAGTTGTCTCCCCCACAAAGCAAAATAAAAACTGAAATAAAAAAAATGGCTGTTTATCCTACAAGCTCTTCTTTGTTCTGTTCTGTCTTTCTTATCTCTGTAGCCTTGGAGGTCGAGCACTGTTAGGCAGCGGTTACCTTGCTCGGCTCTGCCTCCATCTGCCACAGCTTCCTGAGGCTGTGTAAAATCCTCAGACGGTCACCAAGTTCTCTAAACAGAACAACATAGAAAAAAAAAACAAAAAAAGAATTAAAGGAGTGAGAGACACTAACACTTTGTTGGTCTCACTGCTATAGGTGAAACTGGTTCTGGTCACATGTCATTTTACCCACAAAAGGACTCCAAGATAAATATATATAATATCAGTGAGAGCATGGCCACAAGATGGAGGACACACACTCTGTCACAGATATATTGTGCTTGATGAGTCATCAATTTCTAACTAATTTCCTCAATCAATTAATAAAATCAGACCAGTGCTGTGGAGTAAACCTGGAACTTATGGAGCTCATGATTATTTGATTATTTGACTCAGAAGAACCAGGAATTTATTTTTATAGATCTCATAACTCGGTTTAACACGCGGTCACTTACTTTACGCCGATCTTTTCCAGCTGAGCATCACTGAGATACCGGAGTCCGACGCCTGTGATGTTTTGTCCTGAGTGACACAGGAAACAACAGTGTTCATGCTGGCTTATGTCACAGCGCGCACAGGCTGCAGGTTGGCGATAATATTATCAGCTCTCCACACATCACGTTTCCAAATGTTTAGTTAAGCTATCAGAGCAGAAAACTTACCTTTAACTATGTCCTCCCATTTGCCAAGACCTTCTCTTCGCAGGTAGCGACACGTTTCCTCCACTCCCCATCGCATGTAGTCCGAGCCCGGCAGCCGGACTACTGACACTCTCTTCTCCGGCGTTTTGAAGCCGTCATCGGGGTTCAAATCCGCCTCCAGTGGCCGTTTACGGTTCTCCATGTCGATTTGACAAACAGGCGACTCTCCGGGCTCGTCAGAAGAATAAAGACCCGCAGATTCACGGATGATAATGTGTCGCCGACTGCACCAGCTGATCGAGTTTCTGCAAAGAAGACACCCGCCGCGAAAGAAACCCGGGTTTTGTCTGCACCGGGGGAAGGGGAGGGGGTAGGGTGTCAAGTTAAACCAAAACCCAGACTGCTTCCGGTATCTTTTTTCAAAATAAAGGTCGATTGAAACCGTGCCCTGCACTTTGGCACACGTTTAAAGTAATAATTTGAACCCTTGACTTTTCCCTATCACAGAGTGATTTTTAATGTGATACCTGATCAACATCTGACACCTCTCTATTGAATGTCGTAACATTGTATTTTTTTCCCCCGGTATGTTATTTGATACTTGTAGGTAACTTGACGCAGACGGTCTCTGGAGGGTGGAGCAACATATGAACGAATGGAGCCAAAAGGCTGACACCAACACCGGGATTATGTTCAGTGACCGTACAGTGGCGGTGTTTATGAAAATGTTTATTGTGTCATTACATAAAAACAGTCTCCTATGGTGATTTAAACGCACTTGAGACCAATGTTAACACCTGACAGCCGATAAACGTGACGGTATAAACCACACAGACCGTAACCTCCACTTTGACACTTATAGCTGGTACAAATAAAAGGCACCACAAGGTGGCGCTGACAACGAGCATGCAGGAGGCTGCTGCGCAGCTTTACGCAGTGTTACCTGCTGGCTTGCACCTTTTAGTTGTTCATGTGCTAAAGTAAAACTCAGTCCCGCCATAATGAAACTTGCTTCACATCAGCCCATCACGATGACACTATGATCAATATGACAAGGTTGTTGTTACGTCTGTCAGTAGGAACCGCTACCATTTTCTTTCCTCCACTTTCTAAGTCTCATTTGTTATATCCCGACACTGACCTCAGGATTACAGAGAGTAAACACGCACAGTCTTGCCTTTATTGAGTCTTCGTGTTCTCTCTCTGGCCTTGACAAATAAAACAGTCACATGATAGCTTTTTCTCTGATCTGCCACAGCTTCCTGATATTTCGGCTACAGGGTTTTCAGATGGCCAAAGTCAGGGCTCTCAAGTCTCACGCACTGAGCGTGAAACACACGCATTTCGTCAAGTTCACACGCTCACACGCCTTATTATTATTAGCATTAGGATGCCCTGCAGGCGTGCTTTGAAGTCACCGACTGGAAGACTCTCTGTGAGCCTCATGACTCAGCCACCACTCATGTGAGGACCATCTCAGCTGAACAGGTGAGGAGAGAGCTGAACAGGCCTCACCCCACACAAGCTGCAGGGCCTGATGGAGTCAGCCCCAGGGTGCTGAAAGACTGTGCTCCCAAGCTATGTGGTGTTCTCCAACACATTTTCAATCTGAGCCTGCACCTGGAGAGAGTTCCTCTGGGGTGGAAAAAGTCCTGCTTGATTCCTGTGAATAAGAAGCCACGTCCCAGTGTCTTAAATGGATGATGAAATCATCCATTTGCTCCATCGTACCTACTCCCACCTGGACAAGCCCAGGTGCTCAGTGAGGATTATGTTTTTTGATTTCTCCAGTGCATTTAACACCATCCAGCCTGCACTACTGGGAGAGAAATTAAAAAAACGTGATGGTTGACACTCCCATCATTTCCTGGATCATGGACTATCTCACTGGCCACCCCCAGTACGTCCACCTGAAAGAAAGACCTTGTACACCTCAGACTTCAGGTACAACTCAGAGTTTTGCCACCTTAAGAAGTTCTCTGATGTCTCTGCACTTGTAGGATGTATTCAGGGTGGAGACATCACAGAGTACCAGGGAGTGGTGGACAACTTTGTGGACTGGTGTGAGCAAAACCATCTCCAGCTCAACATCAGCAAAACAAAGGAACTGGTGGTGGACTTCAGGAAATCTGGGGGTCCTGTCACTCCTCTCTCTATACAGGGGGAGGAGGTAGAGGTTGTGTCTGAGTATAAGTACTTGGGCGTGTACTTAGACAATAAATTTGACTTGTCAACACACACAACCGCTCAGTACAAAAAGACCCAGAGTCATCTTTATTTTCTGAGGAGACTCAGGTCCTTTAAGGTCTGCAGCACCATGCTGTGGATGTTTTATGAGTCTGTGGTGTCCAGTGTCATTTTCTGTGCTGTGGTTTGCTGGGGCAGCAGCCTGAAGGTGGCAGACACCAACAGACTGGATAAATTAATCAGGAGGTGCTGGTTCTGTTCTTGTGTGGAGCTGGACCCTCTACATGTTGTATCTGAGAGGAGGATGATGTCCAAACTCCTCTCAATCCTGGACAATCCTTCCCACCCACTTCACAGTGTCCTGGCTGGACAGAGGAGCATGTTCATCCAGAGACTTATGAATGTCAAGTGCTCCACAGAACGCCACAGGAAATCACTTCTGCCTGTGGCCATCAAACTGTACAACTCCTCTCCTTTAGGTAAAGGGGAGGGGAGAGGACTACTATCATAATCGTATTTATAATCAGATAATCATACTACATTATACACAGGACTGATTATGACTGGAAATGACCTATTTTTGATTCATTTTTATTACCTATTGTTGTTGTTGTCTGTATATTGAGTATTTAGTATTTGTGTTGGTGTTAATTTTTTCTGGTTAGGGTTCTTTCTTTCTTTTTCTTTCTATCTGTTTGAATGGAGAACTGCTGTAAAATGCCAAAAATAATTTCCCTCTGGGATTAATAAAGTTTTTAAAATCTTGAATCTTGAATTAGTCTAGTGGAAAAAAACTCAGTGTTTAACCAAATATTTACCTGGCCTTCACAAACATTTGCCTTTGATTTGCCTAATCAACATGATAAAAATGTTAATGTTGCTGTTCTTGATTCTGCTAAAATAGTTTACGAAACATTATCATCTATATTAATGGAGGATTTATGGAAATTGTTATATTTTATATATTATATATGCTGTTATATTGCATTAGTTTCAACTAGGTGTACCTAATAAACTGTGTGTGTGCAGATACACTGTTCCAAGATGATACTTTGAGCAAACCACATTAAATGTCCACAAGATGACACTGTTGCTTAATTGCTTAGCACTGCCTTCTGTGCAGTAAACTATCCAACAAATGTGATTTAAGACAAAAGATTTTTGTTATTTTTGTTATGATTCACTTCAGTTCAGTTTATTTATATAGCACCAAATCACAGCAAAAGTCATCTCAAGTCACTTTAAGGTTTAACACTACACTACAGACTAAAACACAAACTCCCTTTAATAGAAGAAACCTCCTGCAGAACCAGGCCCAGGGTGGGTGGCCATCTGCGTCAACTGGTTGGGGTGAGAGGAAAGAGGAGAGAGAGAAAAGAACAGCAGGCTACAAAAGAACAACACAAGAGCAGACAAAACACTGGATAGGCTGGTGCCAGTAACTGCACGCTGGAAACATACAGCTCAGAGGCCAGGGACACCTGCAGAAAGGTACAGCAAGAGGGAGACAGAGAAGACAAAGCACAACTAAGGGAGAAAAGATGCAAAGTTAATGACTTCCAATGGTGGCATATCAGAGGAGAGGAGAGGAGCTTAGTGTATCAAGGGAGGTCTTTTAGAATGACCAGTTCCTGGTCACTTCCCTGACCAAGCCCCTTTTCTTTGGTTACTCAGTTTGGAAGGATGGCCAACCACAAAAACTGCATAGTGCAAACTCTGGGGGATCCAGGGGTATAATAAGACATGGGGTCCCTTGAAAACATGAATTGCAAAATTGTGTTTTGGGGTGGGGGTGTTCTGCAATTCTGAGTGTACATTTACTTTGCTTTATTTTTGAGGGAGATATGGGTTCACTTTCCATGATACCGTTTAGGACTTTTACTGTAGAGTAATGTGCTTTACAGCCAAAGCATGAGCTCATAAAGTGTGTTGATTTGCCAAAGATAAAATAGGCAGTACATTGATTTGCTAGACTATAACTAAAACATTTAGGGGTTAAAGCATTAAATGGCTGTAGTGCACTCTGAAAGAAGTAATTTTTCACAGTCTGACTTTTTATTGCTCATGTTTGCCCACAAATACTTCAATCCAACCCTTGGCCTGCATGCTATTAAACAAATTCAAGGATTCATTGCCACAATATGTGTGTGATGAATAATTTCTTGGTAATACCACTGTTCAATATCTGCTTGACCTAAGTAAGCAGCCTGCAGTAAGCAGGTCTGGCTGATGCTGTTGCTCACTCAACATTACTTTTATCCACACGTGAGGGAAACAAACAAAAAGCCTCTTGGCCTAGAAGATTTAGCTGTGAACTGGTTTGCATTAGTAATTATTACAGATATTTTAAATTCTTCAACATCTTTAAAGTCCTTGCCCACAAAGTCTATGTTAAACTGTTGATGCGATTGACAAGAGGCCCACACACAACTTAAAAGCTTTCAGCAGTCTTTACCCCGCAGTTACCCTCTTCTGACTATTAAAGCCAAGTTTTTGTTTATTTTCTTGAGCTCCTCTGAGAAAGAAGCCATTATTGGGATCATTTGGCTTAGTAGTAAGGACTGCTCACATTTTACATACAAAATGGTCACATGAAAGGTAAACTTAACCTTAAGTGAAGTGTGTTCATTAAATGTTTCTATCAAAAGCTTGGAGGTGTTTTCTCCATTCAAATGCTTTTTTATGTAACTACATGGACCATATTGATTATTTGTGAGGTAAATAGAGCTCTGTGTCAAAAAAAGTCAAAAGAAAATACAAATGTGCTGCTTTTACTGTCCTTTCACCAGAAAAAAAAAACAACTGAAGAATTCAGATTCACATAATTTATTTTTTCAAAAAGGTGTGAAATGTTTGAACAAAATTAACAGAATTCTTTAGTCACAGTTTGAAAATTACAGATTTAAAATCACACACATTTATTGCATACATCACCTGTTTAAATATAAAGCAGCGCTGTTGGTGTCACTGTAAAAAGCGATGTGATCCATCTGCTATTCACACTGTGTCAGTCGGTGCAAAGGAGCAACTTGTGCACAGTACAATACTGTGTATTACAAGAAATTCATAATACTTTACTTGAACCCCTCCTATTAAGCATTTATTGACAGTATATAAACAATAATATGTGGATTATAACACACTGTGATGTAGTTGAACAGATAAAGTGTTACTGGGGGAACCCAACGGTGAAGACTGGTAAAACACAGATTACATAATAGAATACATCTAATAGTAGAAGCTGTAGTTGCTTACAAATGTTTTACATGAATAAACAGTTAAAACTATACTTATATCCGTGTACAACTACAGTGAGCTATAAACCATATATTAAATGTCTATATGGTGCTTATAAATGCTAAATATGTTGAAGTCTTACTGCCAAGCATCACAACAGTTCAATTTAACATAATCTAACTTCTTCTGAGTCACATATCCACACTGCAATCGTCAAAGTCCATCTGAACAGAAACCTGCTATAAAATCCACAAATATTAATTAAACAGACCAGTCTACAGCCTTCAGGTACCTTCGCTGCATGTTTGTGATCTATTTTAGGAGTCACTTGTCACTACCTGTGTTATCACTATATTAACTCACATCCAGAATGCAGTTAAATTGTCAAAGAAGTTTATTTTTCCACACAGACAAATATGCCAAGCAAGGTGCTTTATTGCTTTAAAGCTCAGTAGAGTCCACATACTCGAGATGCAAACCTTCCAGAGTTCATCAGTCTTTTCAAGATGGCAGGCACTGATCATCACACAAAAGTGGCCTAAAGAACTGATGTCTCCATTATTCCTTAGGCTCATGTTAACATTTTCTTCTGTCGTCCTCTAACCATCACCAACCCCATCAGCCTTGAGTCTCAGCTGCTCTAGGTTCTCTTCAGAGCTGCAGCCACTGTGCTGCATCCCTTGGGAGAAAATCCTGCACCGTGATTGGGTGCTGAGATCCAGCAGATCAAAGGAATCGGAGGAGAAGAGGCTGTCCTCACTCACCACACTAGAGGGGCGGCTGCGGCGGCCCTCAGCAACCCCTGTCGACTGCAGGAGCTGCTGCAGAGCTTCAGGGAATATCGAGGGGACGGATGAGCAAGATGAGCTGTGGTCATCAGGAAGATCCAGACTGCGAGAGAACTTGCCGTTACGTTTCAGAATCCCCTTCCTTCTTCTTACAGCCTCTGAGCGCATGGTGGGACTACCTTCTACTGTTGGGGGACAGCTGTGGTGTTTGTGGGGGCACAATTTATCTGCATCACTCTCTTTGACTCCAGAGCCCCTTCTTTCTGAGGATGAGCCATAACCTGACTCCCCTTCATACAAGTTTTTCAGGATTCCCTTCTTGGGCATTTTGGATGAGGGCTGACTGAACGTAGAGGGAGGTGGCAAACTGGTGGACAGGACATCAGCATGCATGTGAGCCCGTATATGTGTTGGATAAGGCTGGGGAATAGTGCTACATGGTTGGGATGGAGAGTTTTCTTTAGGAGGGCTGTGAAAGACTGAGTCAAAACTCCTTTGGGGTTTTAGAATACCTTTAGGTTTCTTTCTTTCAGTAGCGGAGGATGAAATGGTAACAGATGAGGCACCACCACATGCTCCCAATGCAGTCTGGGGTATTGCATTCTCCTTGCGTGACTTCCTGAGGCTTGACTTTCCCCCGTGTGCCCCTCCTCCTCCACCGCAATCACTCTTCAGAGGTAAGCTGAAGTAAAAGGGGTGGGGAGAGAGCCGAGTTGGACAGGATGAGTCTGAGGATAGACACCCTGGGTCAACAGGCATGTTGCTAGCAGCAGCGACCTGATTCTGCCAGTCGATGTAGCGAGCCAGCAGGGGGGAGGGACATTCTTGGTGTGTTGATGAAGGGCAGTCACACACACTCTCTTCATAACCCCAGTTCACCCACCAATGGTTTGCTACGTCCTCTATTGTAGCTCTTTCGTCCACGCGCACTGTCAGCAGCCAGTCGATAAGAGCACAGGCGTCTGGAGACGACAGTGTCAACTGTTATTTATAGAAGCAAAACTGACTAATACAATGTAATAAACATGATACTAGTAAGAACAACACACAAAGCAATCACACTGGACCTGCTGCTGAATAACAAATGTATATAATGCTGATGAAATCATTGGCATTGTAAAGGTTTACCTGAGGGGGGGTTGGGTCTACGGTAGCGACCTTGGCTGATCTGCTCAGTGAGCGTAGTGTGACTAGCCCCATCAAATGGCATGCTACTGTACACCAGAGCATACAACAACACCCCCAGTGCCCAGCAGTCCACCTAGTACACAAAACACCGATAATGAAGGACATGCTAGTTACATAAGCCTTTAAATTAAATCAATTTAATAACACATACTCAGTGTGGGGAAAGCTACTTGGACAGCATAGTTTTGCAAACCTACCAGTTACGTTACACTGGAAGAAGCTGAAGTACAGCAAAGCCAGCCAAGGGAAAAAAATATACTTAAGCTAAAAGCTTAAAAAAAAGCAACTACTACTTAAAAACACTGACAATGTAAATGTGCTTCAAAATTAAAACAAAATCTAATACAAAACAGTGACATTCCAGTAAAAAGTGCCTACTTGTTTAAAGGCCATAAATGCCCCTTGATTGATGAGAAAGTGCAGGAATGTCAGCCTTCCAGAAACTAGAGTCCAGACAGGGACTTTAGTTTCCAAGCAGAATTACACAGTTAGCCAGATAATTTTTTAAATAGCGTGCATTAACTTCCAATAAACCAGCAGAGAGCCAAAGGGAAAAATATAAGTATTACAAAATATGATGTAATACTTGTTTAAAAAGCAGAAACAACCACATGTAGTAACAGTAATGCATGATGTTATCTCAGTTAATCAAAAACAGCATCAACTTGTTTGGACAGTTTGGAATAAGCAGCATGCATATTGAATTGAGAATGATTAAATACAAACAGCAGACTATAATGTAATCTAAAACCCATACTGTTTGAGAACAGTTTTTCAAGTAAGTGTTCTGACTCACCTCAGGCCCCTGGTAAGGCCGTCCTTGTACGATCTCTGGAGCAGCATAGAGTGGACTTCCACAGTAGGTCTGCAGCAGAGCTCCCCTCTGGAAATGATTGGAAAGGCCGAAGTCGGCGAGCTGCAAAGTGAGAGAAAGAGACAAAGGGAGAATGCAAATGAATACATTTTGGTTATGATTACTTAAATTCCCTGCTGCTGCTGTCAGAATCATGTCCTCCTCTTGTCCTTGTGTCTTTCTTTCCATGTCTTTCTGTTCCTCCCTCACCTTGGCCACACCCCTCTCTCCACTCTCACTCCCTGATTGCTCCCAGGTGCTTCTTGTTACTAATCAGTCCATCACTCCCAGCTGCACTTCATTTTCAATTAGTCCCTTCACTATTTATGTCCTGCACTCTGCATTCTTCACTCTCCCTTGTCAGTTCATCCAGTTACTCTATTATGCACCCTTGTCTTCATCCTGGTTGCTGTGCCTTCTTATGTTCAGTTTGGGTCCACCATTTAGCACATGTACCTGACAGCTACTAACACTAACACATAATCTAGGATAACTTTATTGTAGCTCAGGAGCCTTCTAGCCAAGGAAATCTAATAATAAAAGGCTGCACATAAGTGAAACACCTGAACATTATCATGCAGTACTGGGACACCCCTCCAAAGTTATGAATCCAGTGCACGAACCAGTGTCGATAAAGACATACTGTAGATGAGTGAGTCTGGTATGGAAGAACTTGACTGGCCTGCTCAGAGCCCTGACCTCAACCCGACAGAACAACTTTAGGATGAATTAGAGTGGACACTGCGGAGACTTGCGTCTTACTCTGCACGTGCCCAACACTAAATTTTATTCACTCATTCACTTGCACTCATCCTCATTCCTTTTCACCGACTATAAATTGCAAACCTTTAGTCATGTGGTAAAAACACAATGACTCAAAGCAAAGCATCTCCTTTGAAAGGAGACAAAAATAGGTATGCTGGGCTTTTGCCAAAGTAAGTGTGTGTGAGGAAAAATAAGAGGGCCAAAAACATCAGGCTGATTACACTCATGTACTGGAACAATCACTCACTTGAGGCTCCTCGCTATCTGAAGAGATTATTAACAGGCGCGCCAACCACCTATCAGTCCCTCTGGTGTTAAAAATACTCAACATGACATCTTTATTTCTGTGGAACAGAGGTACACTACAGAGAAATGGAGACCACACAGATGTAAGACGACACTGTGTATACACGGTAGCTTACAGTCATTGTTACCCTTTACTGTAGCCACAGTGGCAGAAATGAATGAATGAATAAGCATGTGAGCTGTGCTGTTTATACAGATTTCCCTTCTACGTCCCCTGTGTGCATGTGCATGTGTGTGTGCGCTACAGTGTAAATTCTCTTTATCCACCAGAGACACATCTGTGTGAGGCCTTTGAACCCATTCAGTACTGAATGCTTGTATGAGACACACGCTCTCTTCCAAGAACACATGTACACATGCCTGGAAATAGTATGGACTTTACTGTGTTTGCAAACTGTTCTTCATATCCTGTGGGGACAATATTTCATGCTTCCATTTGAAAGTCTGGTGATACACTGTAACTTGCTGCAGTACATGTTAATGGTTAAAATGAATACACGAACAAACATTTTCATTCAGTTCTGAAATGAAAATAGTCAAAACATCAAAGTGAAATTTAGTATTAGTATATAACACGCACATTACTCAGAGCTTTGATGCACAGGATGCTGTGAATGGACTATGTGGGGAACCTGAGGTTTGCGATGAACGACAAGCTGCTGAGAGGTATGCACATATTGTTTTTCGTTTGACGGAGAGTGCACTTATATTGAAAGCATCTGACTGGCGCAATTGCCACTGGATTCCGTGCATTCCCCGATAGCCCTGCACAGCTCCCATATAAGGAGAGGAACATCCAAATAAGGCAAAAATATAACCCCTGTGTTTTATAAGGTCTGGCACTATGTTTGTGCTGGTTCAGTGTGCATGGTTTAACAACACATTAGAAAAAAAGACTGTGGGCAGAAAGTGCTCCAATGTTTGCATTTTATTTTGGAGCTGGAAAAACAATCCATTACTAGCTGCACCATGTGAAGCCTCATTCCAGCACATAGCGCTGGATGCTAAATACAGCAACAGTGGAAAAACATTACTTTCCTTCTAAAATCTGATAACAGTGTGTCATAAAGATACATGCCTTTTATGTTCAAAACATAAAAGTGCAACCAGGGAGCTTTGGATGATCCATTATAATGACAACTGATATATTTAACACTCACGCCAACAGTTCTTTTGTCAGAGGACAAAAAAAAGAAAACATGCATATTCACACTCCAAGTGACATCGAGGTTCAGTTTTTGCATGTTTTATAGGTCTTACCTTAACATTCAAATCTTGATCTAAAAGGATGTTCTCCAGTTTGAGGTCTCGATGCACAACACCATTCTGCAAGAGAGCAGAGACACACCCACATGAGATCCAGCACTGCTTCTCCCTCCGTATTTACAGTCAGATGTTTTCCCTCTGCATGTAAACATAAGACTGAAGGCTTGACGTTTACAATATAAATCCAACCTGTGCTGCATGGGGCATTTCTCTTTCATTTATAATTTTATAACCATTAACATTCCACTGAGGTTTCATGTTGCGGGGACATGTGCCTAACATACTGTAGAGCCTTGAGAACGACTCTCAGACTTCTAAGATGTCGTCATGCATGAGAGGCATGAGAAAGTGCTTTGTTTGGGTTAATTCGTTTGATGATATGCGATTTGATCCCCTGAAAGCATTAAGCACCTGGGAACCAACGAGGGGCCGCAAAGTGTCAATAGCTGTGAAACCTGGGACAGGAAAAGGAAGAGCCAGAGTACACTTAACAGCCAGTGTGAGGAAAGTCTTCTATAGGATCAAGTGTTTCACTCATACTGAGTAGGTAGTAAATCATATTAAGAGACAATACCACCAGCAGTATAGATAACCATGGCCACCCAGGAAGACTTCTGAAATTTTAAACGCTGCTGACAGTTTCTCTTTTAGCCAGTGGCTAATGAGCTAGAATAGTTTCCTTTCTCTCGTTAATTACATCCTCTTCAGAGCATTTAAGCGGAGGTAAGGATCCATGACGTCAGGTAATAGTTTTGTGCACATTATCTATGTCTGTGTAAGTATGGATGTAAAGCAGTCACAAAGGTAAAAGCAATCTATGTAGGTGAGCAGACTTTATTTGTGCTATTTTTAAATAACTCCTGACCTGACTTGAAGAAATAAGCAGCAAATCACTTATTTGTGGAATTATTTTCATTCTTCTCTTGAAGCTTTAATAATTTCTCCATGTGCCCTGCATAACTCTGAGGCACATTCAATAATTTATTCATGCTGGAACATTCATGTCTATTTTGGGACAAGATTTGAGGGCATGAGGAGCACAAAATCCACCACCCTGCTTATTACAAAGCTACAGGAGCTAAATGATAATCTCCGTGTTTAAAATGAGGGATTCATGAAGAACCCAACTTGCCAAAATAAGAATGATATGAAAACAAAATAACGTCTCTCATATTCTACTCAGCTGACCGGATGGCACAGATCCTTATTTCTATTCAACTGCACTTCTGTATTAATAGGATTTATGTTCTTCCGTGATAATTCCTGTTTTCTGGCACAGGTGCTGATTTTATGTACAGAACAATAAAACAAAGAAACAAAGAAAAACTTGTTGCTTGCTTACAGCAACATTGAGGAAGCAAAGAAGCTCATTTAAGAAACGTGTTTGTTAAATGTGTCAGTGTGTGACTGCGAAAAATAATTAAGGCTTAATGCACTCTTAACCCAGAGAGATCTGAAAACTCAAGTCAAGTTTTTCTGCAGTATTAGGATTAGGATTTAGGGGTTTAGCGGTGCTGTATTTACTTATGCACAATTGAATACCACAGGAAGCGATTCAGCACGTGCCTACATGTGGTTCTCTAATTTGTACTAAATTCCTGTGGTGCATTTGCAGTATGTGTATTTTTACAGTGTTTGTGTGTAAACCTTATGGCAGTAGTGGACAGCAGATGTGATTTGTCTGAATATGCCTCTGGCTTCTGTTTCTGGCAGTCTCCTCCTCTCCTGGATGTAATCATATAGCTCTCCTCTGCTGGCGTACTCCATCACGATCACGATCTTGTCCCGGCTCTCAAACACTGCACAGAGCACAGGACACATTTACAATAAAGCATAATACAGATGTCTTTATGGGGCTAATCACTGGATTTTCATACTTTAAGTTTTATGGCACAAGAAAGAAACTGTATCAGCTATAACAATGGGATTTGCTGACGAGAAAAAAACTGCCTGTGTAAAAACTGCTATGTGTGTTGTGAGATATGACTAATGTGGTAAAGGAGTATAACACCCATTTGATTTCCCAGAAACACTAGTATGTACTGTAAATAATTATTCACAGTGATAATTAGGATGTGATGTATGTGTGCTTGTGTGTGTGCGTGTGTGTTCGTGTTTTCAGTCTTACCCTCATAAAAGTGTATTATGTTGGAGTGCCTGAGCGAGGACGTGATCTCAATCTCTCTCTGGATATGAATTCTGTCCAGGTCATCAGTGATACGCTCCTTGCGGATTGACTTGATTGCCACCTGAAAAAGAAGGCATACTGTTGAGTCTATAGCCCTACACATTATAAGAAGTTTGGTGTTTATGACAAATAACATAAAATTAATCAATCAGGTTAATCAAAAGTTAAATAAAACTAATCTCTCTAGAGATCCAAGCTTTTACAGCAAGAAAACAGTACAAGGTCATCTAGGGACAGTCAGTACCACAGTAACAGCACTTGATGTTGTTGCCTACTATCACACAAGATCTGGTGCCAGCAAACACAAATTCCTCTTTAATGAATTAATCTGCAAATCCAGCAACTCGTGAAGCCCTTCACCAGCCTCGATTCAAAAGTGTAGATAAACACTGATAAATAAGCACATTTCAAGTGTCACTTACTCAGATGAAAGACAAAGACAAAACAAAGATATAAATGTAGCCTACTACTGATACATTTGCACACATACAGATAAAACCTCTCAGTATTAAAGGTGATTATGTGGGTTTTCAGACATAATGGCGAGGGCAGGTCTCCTATGATCTGAGCAAGCTTAGAGGCAGAAGGTTGACAGCTGCACTGTTCACACTCTGCTTCCTTAATCCCAGGCACTCAGTGTCCCCCGATGTAACCCCAACCACCAAACACTCACACCAAAACAGACTGCCCAATCTGAGCCCCTAAAGCTTTTTGAATATAGTAACTGTCAAATTGGCACCCAAAAGGGGACATGAGTCAGACAAATAAACATATAATCTTCCATTTAGAAATGCTATATTTGAAATCAAGGTCAACA
The DNA here is from genome assembly GCA_032353495.1 of Ctenopoma kingsleyae. Classification (NCBI taxonomy): domain Eukaryota; kingdom Metazoa; phylum Chordata; class Actinopteri; order Anabantiformes; family Anabantidae; genus Ctenopoma; species Ctenopoma kingsleyae. The sequence continues at coordinate 14,775,285 of JAUBNQ010000026.1, read as the reverse complement.
GAGATATTGTATACTGAGTTGTACTGCTCAGGACTACTATGTGAAGTTGACATCCTAATATAGCACTAATCATACTGCTATTTAGTTCTGGCAACCCCTAAAACGTCTCTATGGGCTAACCGGCCTGTCCCTCGAGTCACAGCTCCAGCATTCTCAGCTGCAGGAAAGAAAACTCTACGAGACACTGGAAGACACAATTCACACGCTCTATCAACTGCAACAGTTTTGCAACACAAACAAACACAATCCAGGGAACTCCCAGGCCTGATCTGACCTATAACTGATGTGATGTTATCTAACGATGAAGAATATTTGTGTTTTTGGGGTTTGTAACATTTCTAAAATCAAGTGCTCAGCATTCCTGACTGACGTAGCATCTCCTTTAGGTCAGAGGTAGTGGGTGTAGGGTCAGAGATTAGACCACATATATTCAGTGGTTGTCTACTGAATGACATAGGCCTGAACTTTGAGTGCTATACACATGTGAAAACTTACATGCTTGTAAATAAATACCCGCTGTAAGGGAAAGTGATGTGAGAATATGAAGAGGATATTAGGAAACAAACCGCAGAGATTAGGAGGAAGGATGTTAGAGGCAGTTAACAGAACGGGTGAAAGGGATGGATAAAGTACTGCATGTCAACGAATTGTATTTCACAGTCACTCTAAGCTCTGACTTACTCCCTGAGACTTGAAGTTAACGCCTGGTCAGTAGAGCACAAAAAAGAGAAACACACTCCGGGTGTTGTTCAGCCTTCAGGATACTAAGAGCATTTTTAAAGGGGCATGTGTGAGGAGGAAGTGTGGGTGTTTTCCATCCTTATGCTGTGACCTCTAAATCTGCCAAACTGTAAGAGGACACACGTATACAAAATAAGTAAGTAATCATTTGAATGAGTATGAGTGTATTTGTATGAGTCACACAGATGTAATCAGATATTCTTTTACATTATGTGTGCAGAGGAACATACTGGACAAGTTGTACTATACAGTAGTAGTAGCAGTAATGATACAGCTAGTACAGATGCACAGAATGATACATTATATTCTGCTCAGCTATATCATAATAAGACTAAACCTGATAAAATAGAACATATATCTTCCTCTCAACCTCCTCTTCTTCTCCTTCATATTTAATGTGGTTCTTGTGTCTTGTCTTGGCACAAGCCAGCCACACTCTCCTGCATTTCCATAAAGCACAAATCTTTAGACCAATGACCTGTTGCAGGTGTTCTTTTGGTACATGTGTGAAATCACGATGGGGGGTGGGGGGGTGGGGAGGGGTTGACTCACTGACTTCCTGTTCTGTTATTCTCATAGACATGTCAAGTCATGCACACGCACACAAACACATTCCCAAAAGCTTGAACATCGCTAACAATCCCTGCTGCATCTGTAAAAGGTTTAACAGCTGGATTATACACACTCTGTGCCAAATAGATCATTGACTTGACCATCCAGCTACACACAAATAGCCCTAAGCTGTCCATTTTCATAACCAGGAATTCAATGCATGAAAAGAAGTAGAGCTATATACAATACACTTTTTTGCTACTCACATCCAGGGTTACTATGCACAATAGAAATGATTTAACTTGATTTAACTAATGATTTTTACGACTAGTCTTCAAAACAGTGAGGGTAGTTAAAGATTTTGCCTAAAGTTTAACATGTTGTGGAATAGACTGTCAATTTAACATATAAAGCTGACGGTGAACGTGGCTACTTTTTTGCTTTAAGACCTCCTCTGCTTCCTCCCCACACTCAAACAACAGCCCCCTGGTCTTGTCTCCAAAAATAATGTCCGTTTTGTTTCAAAGAATCCTTGGTATGCGCTGGCTGCTGACGCAAGGAATTCAACATTTTCCCCTTGTCCAATCCCCCCCACCCCCATACACACCCTACATACCTAATTATCTCTGCTCCAACTCTTTTTTTATTCTTTTATCAATCTCCTACCTGTCATCTTTTTTTTTTACTGCATTTGTCTGCACTTTCCTTCTCACAGATGTTTGGTTTTAAGAGTTACAGTCAAACCATCCAAAGGAATTGTGCCAGAGTCACTTCCACAATCTGATTGTAAAACAGATTATGCCTATTACTGGGTGTTTGTTTCCTAAAACAACAGAAGGGGAATTTGAGGCAGATGGAACTGAGGCGCCGTGTCTCTTTGTGCTCAGATTACACCAGAGTGAGGGATTAAAGCCTGACTGTAGGTATAAACCCATAATGACTCAAACAAATGTGTCACCACATTCAGTTATTTATCTCAATATTCAGAATGTAAAGTTAAACTAAAACACATTTCTCTCTGAGTGTGTCTCACTGTGTCGCTCTTAGAGGGGCTCGGACTCCTACGGTTGGAGACCTATTGTGGTAAATTTATCCTCTTGTTCAAGTACTGTGTGAGTCAGACCAAAGGCATCTCAGCCTGGCAGCACAGGAAGCAAGAACTGGGTTCAGCATCAGCTCACCCACAAACATGCACACTCACATTTAGACACACACATGGAGCACACACCCAGGAGCTTAACTCCATCTCCAAATAAATAGACTAGTATGAGCATCACGTATGGGTCAACAGAGGAGGATAAGAGGCCAAACATTTATCAGAATGTGAATTCACCTGAAAACAATTGCCTTCATTTAATCCTGCGTGTTAAATGTTTAGAAGTGAGACAGATAGCTGTGTAAATCTCAATATTTTACATCATGCTCATCAACACACTCACCGTCCTCAGGCTTGCTCGCTCCACCGCCTTCTTCACTTTGCCATAGGTGCCTTTCCCCAGAGTCTCCATCACCTCATAGCGGTGTTTCAAGTTGTGTTTGTGTTGGTGCTTCTTCACTGGCATCGGCGCTGTGGCAGTCGGCGCCCGGCCCAGCGCCTCCGTGTCTGGGTACGTTTGCCGATTGTCCGCACTGCAGGCGCGGAGGCTGCCCGGTCTCTGAGACTCCTCACCGGTACGATGACCGCTGGATGCCGCGTCCTGAAGACAACCAAGCTCTGAACGGCCACTGGTTTTCATTGCTCCTCTGCTGTTCGCCTCTCGTCTGCCCATCCTCTCTGCGCACAGTGCGCACCTGTCAGGAGTAGCCTTCACTAGGACTGGATCCCGAAATTACTTTAAAATCTGAACAATAGCGGAAGCGCTTGTCAGTGACCCAGAAGTTGCCCATATAGCGCGTAATCAAAGCTACAAACTAATATAACGGCTGAAAATGTGAAAATTCAGAAAATCCAACTCTGTCCAGCTGAGCCGCAGCTGTGCTCTCTTCTGTCTTTCCCCAAAACCACAGCAACAGGAGCGACGTGAACCACATGGTCCGGAGAGATGGGTGGAGCCTCCTCTTTCCAATACCACGCCACCAACATCCAGGCCATCACTTTTACTTCACATCATTTTGGATTTTCCGACAGCTCATACTTCACTGACTCAACAGCAGGAGAGAGGGTATGGAAGCACGCAAAGAATGTCATGCGGGTCAGGCTCTAAATCCTCCACTTCAGTCAGACATGTTTTGTTGATGCTTTGCCTGGCGGCTGAGAAAATAAATAAATAATGGAAAAGAAGGAAAGAGGAAGCAGAAACTTTAGAGTCCAAGTGAAGGAGAGATGGAGAAAGAGAAGGATTCAATTCATTTGTTTTATTTCAAATTCACATATAAACAATCAACTAGTACAACTTGAATTCAATTTATTATACTGAAAAAATAATACAGATTTACTAAAATGATATACAACACCACACAATCAGTAACACACCATCATAATGTTACAATCCCCTATAGAAACTCCATGGATGTTTTGTTGTAATTGCAGGCAGACTTGACTCATGCAGGGTTTTTACTTTTCAACAGTGTTGTAACAAATGTTAGTGATAATTAAAAGCTCAATGATCCAAATAGTGTACATCTTTCCTTCCCGTATCAAAACGTGGAAGGTTTTGATCCGAAATCCTTAATAACTAGTCATTACTGATCTGGTAAGCATGAACACCATTAATAACTGTTTATTACCTTTTTACAAGTATACTGTCTTTTAAAGTGCCACTATAAAACTCACATGACAGCTGTCATCAGTTACAGACATTTCAGCTTTATTGAATCATTTTTGTAAAGGTCACAAGCATCATTTTCTAAAAAAAAACCCAAAAAACCCCACTTGTGTCATTTACTGTCTGTATAGGGATTTGTTATGGTTAAATTTCTGAAAGACATTTTAGATCTGTGTTTAAACGAGAGCTTTGCATTCAATAGGAAGTTACAGACTGACTTTCTTTGCTCACCGCAGTTAACAGCTGCCAGCTAGCTGTATGACGTTTAGTGGACAGAAGCTCATTTCCCACACACCTAACATTGCTGCTCACAGTCAGGAGGAGATGAATTAGGGTGTGAAGAGATCTCGAGGATTGAGGTTAGCCACCAGACAGATGTCATAGCTGTCGTGCATGGCTGCTCGCCTTTCCACCACCGTCCACACATTGTCTGCAGGGTCCAGTTCCAAAATCTCCTTGGTGATGATCTCGTGACGGCCTGAAGTCGTGAGAGAAAGTATGCGGATTATGGCCAAAATTAAATTTCCACAGATACTGCCTCATCACTGTGCTGGCATTCCCTAACTCTGATGCAGACCTAAAATGTGTCTTGTGATTGTGCAACAGGATGCATTTCACAGAAGGCCATTTCACTGCTAGGAGACACAAAATGGAGATGCTAATTGATGACAAAATGCAACTACTACATAACTAATGCAACTTTTAGTAATATGCAGTCAAGTATTGCCAGGAACCATAGTTTAGAGTGTGAGTCTTAACACATTTCATTTATTGTGTAAATAAATAAGTACATTTTGTACGTCCCTTCCCTCCCTCCCTCCCTTCTTCTACAACTGGGTCCCCAGTGCCTCATTTAAGAAACTCACTCCTTTTACGCAAAAAACAGCTAAAAATATAACTGATAGGCATTCAGTAACTGACCGGCCCCTTTGTAGTATCCACAGAGGTAGAGCCTTCCCCCCACTACTCCTATATTGGAAGCATTGGTTCGAAGAGAGAGTAGGGATGTGGGCAGACTCGGTCCCACCCTCCAGGTGTCTGTATCTGGGTTATAGATCTCCACAGAGCTCAGACAGCGACGAGATTGTCCATGGTCTTCTCCATCACATCCTATACCACCTGAAGAGCACACACATAATCCTGCTTGCATCATTCTTTCCCATACAGAATACTTGTGGTTGTCGGTATAGTACTCTGACCTAAAATGTAGATTTCTCCATTGAGAACAGCTGTGCCACAGCGGTATCTGGAGCATTTCATCCTGGCACACTCTGTCCACCTGTCCTTGCTAGGGTCAAACTGAAATACACGATTACTCAGCTTGTCAGGCTCATCATCTGGTTGGTCCTGGGACACGAAAGGATAGATTTAGACATGAGAAGGAAGGGAATACATAAAAATGATGTGAGAACTGAGAAATGAGAAGCAGCATTGGTTCAAAATGTTGAATGTTGTGACAATAGGATCCTTCAAGAAATCATGAAATTCTTTAAATATTATACACAGTAGATTTCCAGACCCTGCAGTATGTCCCTATAACAG
>JAUBNQ010000026.1:14727479-14747985 GCA_032353495.1 Ctenopoma kingsleyae | reverse complement strand
AGCTGTAGCTGCGTGAGACATTTCTACCACTAAACTCAACACATATTGTTGAATTCTATACAATAACATTCATTGACTTGATTTCCAACTTTCTTCCTTCATACTTTGCTCCTCTCAGACTGTGGTGGATATTTGTCGACTTCTGCCTGAGACTCAAGTGCCAGAGTTGTTGACCAGCGTGGTGGCACTCACCAGTCTCATTGCAATCAAGGGAATCAATACATACTACAGAAAGAAGCTGCCTCTGCCCATCCCTATAGAACTCATTCTCGTGAGTCATCCCTTTGTTGTTTTGTGTATCGTTTCTTTTTCACTCACACAGCAGTTGTGTTCTTTTACTGGTCCAGCAGGGGGCATCTTCACAACAGAAATCTTAGTGAACTGACAGCTGAACTCACTTTACACTTAACAAAAAGTGGACTTGTTTTGTGTTGTATCTGCTCAGAGTAATGATTTGTCCCACATACTAAACCAAAATGTAATTTTGTGTTTTTTCTCCAGATTGTAGTAGCAACACTTGCCACGCACTTTGGCAGCCTTAACAGTAAATTTGATATTGGTGTGGTTGGAGAGATTCCCAGCGGGTACGTTTATTTGTATGTGTTTGCAGTGTGTGTATATGTTTAGTAATCCCACACCAAGGGAAATTCACCTGGATGAAGTCATAGGTGAAACAGAAAGTGAAATGAGAGAGTTTAATCTCAGTACTGCGGTTTGTTCTACATTGTTTACTAGGTCACAGAAAAATACTATAATTACTGGTTGTTAGATATGTAGAGCTGTAAGTAACATATCAACAAAGACACAGAGTCACAGTATGTGACTTTCTAAAAAGCTTCTGTTCTCTGAACAGCTCCTGTGATGGGGTCAGCAGAATTTCCCCAGATGGCATAAAACATGGTTGTGTAAACAGAGGTTATAACAGCAGATTACTGTAATCTATATAAAGTCTACCCTGAGCTGTTGTAGTGTTTGCTTTTAATATGATGTTCATGGCTTTCTGGTTGAGTCATTTTAGGTAAAAAAAAAAAAAAAAAAGTCAGTCAAGTGTTTTTTTTCTTACTGGTTAAAAAGGTTAATGTTTTTTTAGCTGCAGTGTGTGTGTGTGTATAAATTACACACTTTAGTAACACACTACAACCTGTAAGCAGAAGACCAGATGCCAAGAAAAGATGTTGCTGGACTTAAAATATTCACTGTGATTTGTTTTTAATATCTTTAGGTAAAATGTGAGCTCCTTTGATCTCCCTGATTCAGTCATTTTTTTTCCTTCTGCTCCAGGCTCGGGGCCCCTTCTGCTCCGGATGCCACTTTGTTCACACGGATGATAGGTGATGCTTTTGCTGTGGCTGTTGTGAGTTATACTATCAGCATCTCCCTGACCAAAACATTTGCTCTAAAACATGGCTACAAGGTGGATAGCAACCAGGTGAGGCGTAGACACAAAGTATTGTCAGATAAAAAAAAAAGTTCAAACATATTTACAAAAAGAATGTTGGTTTGCATTGCATTTCAGAACAGTCTGAAAGGTTTCTTGGGAGGTTTGCACAATAACCTGTGATTTTCTTTCCGTATTTTTGTTTTTCAAATGCATGTAGATAGAGCATGTGACTGGTGTCATTCTCCTCTACACAGTGATGGACAGGAAGCACTCACAACCTCACAAGTGCTGGCCTGCTAAATCATGCATAACACCAAGCTTTATGTAATTCAAGATTAAAGATTCAAAAAACTTTATTAAGCCCACAGGGAAATTGTTTTGCCTTGTTACAGCTGCTCTCAGTACAAGAGGAAAGAAAAGAACCACAACCAGAGAAAGCTACCCATACACTAATGCAAAAAAGCACTGACACATAAAAACTCAAGAACAAAGAAAATCTAAAGATAGATGAAGTTGGTCAATAACAGTCTGAGGTAGAATCTAGTGCAGTGGAGAGTGTTAATATAAATATGACATAAATAATGATTATGATCATTGTTAGTCCTCCTTACAGTGGTGGGAGGAGTGTCATCACCCATGGGTGCATCTGTGGCACTCTGTGGAGCAGTCTCTGGCTGAATGTGCTCCTCTGTCCAGCCAACACACCATTGTGTAGTTGCTGAGAGGGACAGCCTGTTAGTGTCTGCCACCTTCATGTTTCTGCCCCAGCAGAGCACAGCATAGAAGAATACATCCGCAGCATGGTACTGCAGATGTTGAAGGACCTGAACCTCTTCAGGGGGCTAGCTGCCAAAACCCGGAATGTGTTTTCAATATTCTTGGCACACCTTTGTGTATATGTGTAGGCATAGCTGTAGAGTAAATGGATAGTACACTACAGGTAATCCGTTGACTTATCACTTTAAACACACAGTAGACATTCTGTCTTATGTTGTTTTTTCTATTTTCCAGGAGCTGGTTGCACTGGGCCTCAGTAACTCTGTTGGAGGCTTTTTTCAGTGTTTCTCTGTAACAGCGTCTCTGTCTCGCACCCTTATCCAGGAGACCACAGGGGGCAAGACACAAGTAAACACACTCACAAACAACACAGATACTGCACCTCTGGTTACATCTAATTCTTATGTTCAACATGAGATCATTTATTTTCCAATGTGAGTAAGTCTATGTTTATCTGTTTCATCCAGGTAGCTGGACTTTTTGCATCCATCATTTTACTGATTGCAATTTTGCAAATAGGTTCTCTCTTTGAAAATCTCCCACAGGTAACCCTCTCCTTCATGTACCATTCCTTTTTAGCAGTCATTTTCTCTCCTTGCTGCCAATGTATTAATGTATTAATCTATAATGCTGTGAATATATGTGTGTTTTTGTCTCAGGCTGTCTTGGCTGCAATAGTGATTGTGAACTTAAAAGGAATGTTTATGCAGTTGGCTGACATCCCTTTGCTGTGGAGGGCCAACAAAGTTGACCTGGTACTGATCGTTAATAGTCATTCTACTCAGTCAATGACTGTGTGAACTTTAAGGCATTGTTGAGTGTTTATTCTGCCTTCCAGCTGGTGTGGCTGGTAACAGTAATAAGCACCATTCTGCTCAACTTGGACCTGGGTCTGGCTGTCTCCGTTGGCTTTGCCATGTTTACTTTCATCTTAAGAATCCAACGGTAGCTAGACACCACTGATTATAAATTATAAATATATTTCTGACATACAATGCTACAGTGCTGTGAACATGTATTTGCCCCATTCCTTTTTTTTTTTTTTTTTGCATATTTGTCACACTTAAATAATTCATATAATCAAAAACAAATTTTAATATTACATGAACATAACATGAGTAAATACAAAATGCAGTTTTTAAATGATGATTTAATTTATTAAGGGAAAAAGATGTTCAAACCTGCCTGGTCCTATGTTGCCTTGGTGGCAACAACTGCAATCAAGCGTTATTGGCAATGAGTCTTTCACATCTCTGTGGAGGAATTTTGATCCACTCTTGTTTGCAGAATTGTTTGAATTCAGCCACACTGGATGGTTTTTGAGCATGAACAGCCTGTTCAAGGTCATGCTACATCTAAATCAGATTTGTGTCCTGCTGCATAAATGTGCTTGAGCTTGAGGTCATAAACTGATGGCTACACATTCTCTTTCAGGATTTTCTGGTAGAGCACAGAATTCATGGTTACATTAATTATGGCAAATCATCCAGGTCCTGAAGCTGCAAAGCAGCCCCAGACCATCACACCACCACCACGTTTGACTGTTATGCTGTTCTTTTTATGAAATGCTCTGTGTAATATTAAAATTTGTTTGATGATGTGAATAATTTAACAGTGACAAATCTGCAAAAAAAACAAAAAAAGATCAGGTAGGGGGAAATACAAATATTTCACTCCACTATATTTGGAGATTATGATGAGATTATCTGTGAGCCGCAGCACTTTATTGTACAGTAATATATTTATTTGAATACATTTCAGACCGCAATATTCTCTCTTGGGGCTTGTGCCAGGAACTGACTTGTATCTGGACATAGAGACCTACAACGAGGCAAGAATCTCTCAGTGTTAAATGACAGCTGCTTAATACTGTGTTTATCTAAAGAAACCTAAATAATCAGTTCACTGAAATTATAAAATGATCTCTCACTTTTCTTTTTACTAAACAGTACAGTCAAAAAAGTTTGGAAAGTTGTGTAATACTGGTGGAACATATTACAATTAATGAAGTTAATAGCAAACAGATCAGTATCATGACTGGGAATAAAAAGTGCAAACTTTTGTTGGAAACGTAGTTGGTGTGGAACAAGTCCGGTACAGGTGGGGCTAATTTTAATCACTTTATGTACTGACATGTGGTTAATCTATAGTAATACATCGCAGTGGTGTTTTGTATATCATTATCAGTCTACATCTGCAAAGTAGGTAACTAAAGCTAAATGCAGTCAAATAAAATGTATGGGAGTGAAAAGTGGAATATTTTATGTGAAACATCTCCACATTTGTCCAACAGCTATTGGAAAATTGTACATTTACTTAATCTTTATATTTCAGTATTTTTGAGGTACAGAATACAATTGATTGTGACGTATTATTAAAAGTCTACATTCCTCTACATACTTAAAGTAATTACAAGTAGCTCTGCATTTCCCTGCTGGAACATTACAATGATGTACATTAGTAGGCTTAATTATAATCCAAAAATATGGTATACATCATTCTGAAAATCTAGATACTAAGGCTAAATGAGAATGTTTTTTCTGAAATTTGTGTGAACTGACCCTTTTAGAGGAACACTTTATGCATAATGTTAGATCAACATGCAGTCATCAAGTGTTAGCAGAGCTCCATTTATTGAAATAATACCTTGGGGAGGTAGACAGAACAAACAATAACAGAACCTGGTGTGGGTTTCTTGACTCTCCTACTTCATGATGTGTCCCTGCAGGCCAAAGAGATTCCCGGAATTAAAATCTTCCGTTCATCCACAACTATCAACTACACCAATGCTGAGATGTATGTGAATGCCCTGCAAGAGAAGGTGTGTGTTTGTGTCCAGGCTTGCATTGATTATTAAGATGTAATCCCTATCCACTGTTTCTAGCAACCTTAATTGCATTCATTATCTCTCTGACTGTTCTCACTTAGTCTTCTCTAATGTGATACTCAACTTTGCAGAGTGGAATTGACTTTGGAAAGCTGCTGGTTGCAAAGAAGAAAGCAGAAGCAGAGCTGAAGCGTAAACAACAGAATGAAAAGAATAAAGTGAAAAAGGAGGCAAAGACACAAGTATGAAACATTTAAGAATACATTATATTAATTCTTCTAAAATAAAACCAGTTATGAATAAGTGACTAGTATTTATTGTCACTTTTTTAACCAATTGGCAGAACAAAATTTTCGAACAACTTTCCACTGGCACATTCACTTCAAAGGAGGAGGAATTTCCCGAAAGAATGAGGAGACAAACTCAGAGAAATGGTTCTGATTTTAGCCTGACAGAAAGTTCTACAGGTTACCTTGGTACCGACCGAGTAACCTGGGCTGACCAACATGACCCAAGCATCTTGAACTCAGATGCACCCATGGGTGATGACAGTATCAACCAGATGTCCCATGGTGATGAAGAGAAGGGAAGGGTCTTCGGAACAGGCACACACAGCATCATCTTGGACATATCAACAACCAGTTTTGTGGACACAGTCTCTGTGAATACCTTGAAAAATGTGTGTGTGTGTGTTTTGGTAACATCTGACATCTAATATTTTATTAAATGTACATAAATTACCAGAGAGGTTGTAAAGGTTCATCTACTATTTCTGAAAAAAAAAGAAGAAAAATAACTGTGATGTCTTTATCTCAGATTTTCAGGGACCTTGAGCAGATACATTTACACATCTATTTAGCAGGCTGCCAAGGTGAGTGGGACACCAGAGACAAAACAGAGACAAATGTTAATGCAGATTCAAGGTACTGAAGCATGATATTATCAATGCGTCAAGGCCTTAGCATCAGTGGCGCCTTGTCTGACACATCGATTGAACCTAAATATTTATTTCTATAATGACAAAATGTTTTCTTCTAATGGTCCTTTATTACATTTTTTTCTGTATGTGTAAAATATTAGCCTGTGTCGTGAAGCAGCTGGAAACTGCAGGCTTCTTCTCAGAGTCCATCTCAAAGAGCAGGCTGTTTGTCACAGTTCATGATGCAGTGCTTTATATTCTGAAAAAATTGAGCCAGGCAGACCTCATACTTGTGAGTGCATTACTATGAATATTCATCATTGTCAAAACTGTAATATTTTCTGGCAATTTTTCACACTCAATACCAATTTTTCCAGGATGTTTCCACAAGCATGTGACCAGCAGAGGTCAGACTGTTCCAAGTCTCGTCATCTTGCTCCTGCTCCTCCTCTTCTTAAGCTGCTGGCATTTCTATTGCTCACTATTGGTCAGCATTGCTCCCCCCTTCAGTGGGGAGGAGGAATGCACCATCTTGACATGGCGGATGGTTACCATGGAAACAATGTGAGCTGTAACTGTGGTAACAGGCTTTTTATGTTATCGCCTAATGAGATAGCCAGCAATACATCATTGCAGTGTGTGTGAAAGACAGAAAAGGGGCGGGGGTTGAGTGGGAGAATGTAACACTGGACGACCAGTCTGTATTCATAGCCTGTGTGAGAGAGGTTGGCTGTATGTGAAAACTCACATGATGTGTGTGCATGTGCCTGTTAGTATAGTCTAAATAATCAGTCTAAATTCTTGATACTAATCAGTTGATCTTCCTGCTCCTTCAGAAAAGAAAAGCCAAATGTCTTCCACAACTAATCAATAAAGTTTATTTGCCATTGATGTGACAGGCCATTCCTTCTGCTAGACAGTTTATAATCTTTATCTTTACATTAATATTTCCCCCAAAAGCCTGCAAGAATTAGCTGAATCGCAGGTGTTACATTTAACACTCAGCGTGGGTGTATTTATAGTCAGTGCTCTAACATCTGATTCCTCTGACATCTTGAGCTCCTTTCTATTCCTGGAACCTATGGGTTATGATCTGCTGTTATAACAATCAAAAGCTAAACATTTTACTGTGATGTATATGTTATGTTTCCTGTGTATTAAACTGAATTGGACAGCTCATCCAAAGATATCTGCTCATGGACATACAGACCTTTAGTTTAAAACATACATAATTTCTTTGTGTTGGAAATGTCGAAAAGCACAGAACACTTAGAAAGTCTGCAAGGGGTATTTGTTATTTATCTTTACAACCCTAAAAATTAAAAATATCGGATTCCTAATAATGACAAAGGGGCTGACCACTGCATATAAACTATTCACATGTAGAAAACACTTAATCAGTAATCTCCAGGAGAGTACTTATTGCTCAGTTGTGTCCGCTGACTGATACCACTTTATAAAGTTGAACTATCAAAAATAAACTCTAAGAATTATTTATGTGGATGTAAAGGTGAAACATATATTACCGCAAGTACATATCTTCAATAAGTTTTCTGAATGAATAATGAATCAGATGAAGAGTCATAAAAACAAACCTTATTTATCTTTAACTTGTCATTTATTGCTTCTTCCTTGTCAGAGCATTAAGCCTTGTTGCCCTCCCCACAACTCCGTCTCCTGCTCCATGCACAATTCAATCTAAAGTTTTTGTCGTTTTTTTTACAGTGGAAATACTGATCATCATCCCCCCCAAATATTGTTAACACTGATTCACAGACCCTACAATACACTGGATACTTAAGTTAATTCATAACACACAGCTGGAAGTTGTGACGCATTGTCTTTTTCTTTTTTTTTTAAATGGAAGCTATTTTTTTACAGTTAATTAAGAGAATACAGTTGGCAGGATGAAGATACCGGTGCCATGGTCCAACACATACTCCTTCTTGCAGACACATGAATTCATCCACACACATGTACAAATACATGGGCAGATTCAGAAACATAGAAACAGCCATACATGTGGTCCCTCACACATTAGGACCATGGCATATCAGCAGCAGATATGGGGTAGTTTCAGAATCTTTTAAGTTTCACCTCAATCAGATCAAAATGACAATGTTGGGACGGATAGGGCTGTAGAAACCCAGACAAAAAGGCAAGGAAGAGGAAGATACTGCAACTACATTGGACACATTACACTCACTGAACAAGACGGGACAGCACAAAGGCAGGGTGCAGAAAGAGAGGGGATAATCAGCGAGGTAGAGTCAGAAAGCAGAGCAGAGTGATGACTGTATGGGTGCAAGTGTGTTTCAGTTTTCCCATCTAATCTTTGGTCCATTTGGGGTTGTGTAACTAATCTGCACCAGGCCAATGTGGTGTGCATGTATTTTGTGTTTGTGTGTACTGATGTCAGGGTGATCTTGGCTCTGTGTTCTGGAGGGAATAACTCATCAGATCACGCTTTCAAAAAGAAGTGTACTCTTGGTTCCTGCAGGGGGAAGCAGTTTGGCCTCACTCTCAGGGGCCAGGTATTCCAGGTGATGTCTGCCCCAAACTGGGATGGTTAGGTGTTGCCATCGCTACATAGAAAAAGACAAGAACATGATGAGCTATGTGGACAGATGCTTTAACACTCTTGACTAATGACAAAATCAGACAACTAAATAACGGACAGGAGAGAGAGGGACGTATCCAAGGAGACACATTCCTGCTGATTTATTGACACTTACAAAGAGAAACAGAACATGCACGAACATGCACATTTGCACCCAGGCATACTGACCTCCCGCAAAGATCCTTTGCAGCGCAGAAGCTTATAGAGAACAGTTAGAGGGATACAGAGCATAGAGGACAAAGCCAATGCCCAGCCAAGCACTTCGCCCCACAAGGGGTACGTGTACACTGTGTTGTAGGTCAGGGGCTTGTAGTTCACCACATGGAAGAGGAACACTCCCTATATACACACAAAAATGTCAGCTATTTGCCACTGGCAGGTAAAACTTGAAGAAAAACATAAAGAATAACACTGACCACACAGACTAAAGGTGTGATGTAGGACCAGCACAACTTCATATAGGGTAGGGGCTGATAGCCAATCATACGAGCCACGTCGTCCATGAAACGATCTGCACCTACAGGAATGACATATTGTTGTGATAATGCATTATATTGTGAAGTTTGTGTTTTTTAGGTTTTTGACAACAGTCCAATGTATTTTAAAATACAACAAATAAGATTTTGTCAGGGATAGAACAATAAAGTCCTTGATGTATTTCCACTGCTGTCACTGGTATTTTCACAGTGTATCAGTCAAATAAACACACTGTATACAATCTGTGACCAGTTAGAGAAGCTTCCTCTCAGAACTTATGTCTGTCTCTGTTGTTTTGCCAATGACTCAGAGGTGGAAGTATCTGACTTTTAATTTAACTAGGCAACTTATCCTAGTCCAGGCCCTCAAAATACAGAAACACCAATTCTCACCTATCTTAGTCTTTAATATATAAAGACTTAATTTGCTTAAACGGCGCTCATCTTGTGACTATGCCTTTACACCACCTTCCTAAAATATTTTAAAAAGAAGCTGGGAACCTTCCAGGCATAATCACACAGTATATAGGTGAATCTGATATGCTCTGTTGTCAAATGGGAGGCAGTAAAGTTGTAAAACGGACACCTGCCAACACAATTTTTCAGTTCAAGTTATATATAGACAGATATATAGTTATCAACACTCATTAATGCCTGCTTAATCTTTACTTTATCTTCACTTTTGTGAGACACCAGAATAACCGAGTAGTCTGTATATAAAAACATAGAACTTGCAGGCAGCTCTCATATCATTAATATAAAACAACAAGAGGAGAGGGCCCAAGTTACTCCTTTGTGGCACGCCATAAGTGATGGATAAAGGTTTAGATAGATATCCACCAACCTCAACCGACTTGTCATAGGTAGCATGATGTGCCATTAAAATGTATCTTGAAATACCAAGATATAAGAGAAAGATAAATACTACAGGGTTCAGTGTATTAAGATTTGACTGGATTTTAAGACAGTTAAAAACAGCTCATCAAAGACAACTATAACAAAAACCTTATGACACTGACGATTAACACTAGTTTTGTTATTAGGGTTGGATTTTCTCACTTTCTTTGTCAGCCAGAGTGAATTAGTACATGTTTGACATCACTAAGTACTTTGTTCTGGTCTTGTAATGGGGATATTACCTCAAATGTACTGTACCTCTTAGACATGTAGCTCTATTACCATTCATCCCAGTTGCTTTTTTAATTTTTATATTATAATAGTGCAGCACTGTCTCACCATAGACCCAGGCAATCACCACACACTCCCAGAAGGCTTGCCACAGCAGAGTGATGCCACTGGCAGAATAGTAGTCAAACAGCTGGAAGACATACATCCCTCCCTGATAGAAACAAAGACAGTAGTCAACATCAAGAACATCCTGTTAATACTTCATGTGTGATCTATTTCCAGCCTTGTCTTTGCTGTTTAGGCTTTCATGCCAGTTCAGGTCTGGCAATGGTTTCCTGACCCGAGTTCAGCACAAGGTACACAAACCATGAATTTTAAAGGAATGACCAATCATTAAAGTAAATTAGTAAAACAATCTCACACTAAGAGACATTCTGGCCTGTTCTCTAGTTTCTGGGGCGTCAAATTCAGCCTAGATATTTAGTGTGTTAATTTGTGGTGTTGTAATCTGCTGGCCAAATGTCTGTCTATCAAACCTAATTCTGAGGAATATAAACAAAAACACTGAATCGCAAGTCCTCACTGTACCTCTGTGACCATTGACATGTCGATCAGGAAGCAGATGACACAGCAGATGGCCGCTACCACCTCTCGTCTCAAGGAACCCAAGAGCGATTTAGGGGGTAGCATGTCCATGATTCCCGTTATCAAACCCTCTACCCCTACAAACTGTCAAAGACAATGAAGACAGACAGAGAAAGTGAATGATGGACCGAAAGAGAAAGAGACACAAAGGTGAGGGAGTGGAGTATGAAAAACTGAAAAATGGTTAGGAGTCTATTACGATGCATGGATGTTGTGCACAGACCGGTAAAATCTAATGTAATCCAGTCCAGCAGCTCTGCCACGAATTCTACTTTTACAAGGATATAATTTCTAAGTTTTTCTTGAAAGTATCAGAAATGTTGCTGATTCTACAGATGTACCTAATAAAGTGGCCAGTGAGTAATTTGACAGTGTTAGATACGTCAATCGTCAATCACACAAACTTCAAACATGGAAACTTTCCCTTTCAACCAATGTGTGTGTCACATGCACTAAACTGCATATGTACCTGACATGCAAATAAAAATTTCCATGTCAGGTGAGCATGTCGGCTCAGTCTTCCCTCCTTGGTCTCTGAACTCAAGAATATTAAATATTTACATAAATATTTCATTTATTTATATAAATATTTACAGAACATTTATTTATCTTTAAAGAAACATATTTCAACCTCCAGAATGAGTCAATAGGATAACAGCTGTGGAATTATTTTTACATAATTTACTACAAATTGCAGCATATGCATGGGAAATGTGGCTATGGCAGCAAAAAGAGAAAGATGGATGGAGAAGAAATGAGGGAGAGAATGAAAAGTGTGAGTAAATGAATGGATTTCAAAGAACACAGACGCTCTCTGTGTGAATCAGACAGAAGCTCATTGACAAATCCCTGGGCTATAAAACAATGGATGTAGGCACAGGCTTAAACAGACACACAACAAACAGGCTGCTAAGAAATGCAATGCTAAAACTGGACATGAGGTCTCTAGACTGTGTGAAAGGAAGTGAGAGATAAAGAGAATGAAATCTAGATTAGCCAGTGTATCTAGTCTATATTAAATGAGCAAGTGCAACAGAACAAATAAAAGCCAACCAGTGGTTTTAAAAGTAGATATAGAAAGAAAACGTGGACAGAAAGAAATGTATCATAAGAAAGCCAAATGTGTCTGTCAGTATTACCTGGCTGTCCAGGCCCAGTATGAGCAACATAAAGAAGAAAAGGGCTGCCCAGAGTGGCGCAAAAGGCATCAAAGTCACAGCCTTGGGGTAGGCTATGAAAGCCAGGCCTGGACCTGCACATTAAGAGATAAGTAACACATTAATGCATTAAAGTTATGTAGGCAACTGTCACAAAGCGTGGCAAAACTGTAGGGAAGCTGTATCCTTACCACTCTCAGCTACCTTACTGATGTCCACACCTTGCTCTGCAGCCATGAAACCAAGCACAGAGAACACTACGAAGCCTGCAAAGAAACTGGTTCCACTGTTAATAAGGGCCAGCACAAATGCATCCCTACAGAGAAATACATAGAGAAAGAAAGAGGAATAGAGAAAGGGGGGACAAGATAGCAACACAGAGACTGTTATTGTGAGGAAGATTAAGCATTGTAATATGCTGTAACCCGAGGACCATGAAAGATACTCAAGACAAACACTGGAAACAGAAGAGATGGTATGGGATGGTAAATAGGGGATCAATAGCAATTTTCTGAAAGCTGCTGTTGTTTTTGTAGATGTAGATTTAAGAGCAGAGAGCAAATATGTCAATGGGAACTTTGTTGCTAGACTCTTATTTAAGAATGAAGTCAATAACATCCTTGTTATCAGGTCTGTACAGTGAGAAATCACCCTTATTCTATGACAACTCAAGTCTAGTTGAACATACCAT
Source organism: Ctenopoma kingsleyae (assembly GCA_032353495.1). Taxonomy (NCBI): domain Eukaryota; kingdom Metazoa; phylum Chordata; class Actinopteri; order Anabantiformes; family Anabantidae; genus Ctenopoma; species Ctenopoma kingsleyae. Next base: position 14,735,364 of record JAUBNQ010000026.1, on the reverse strand, counting down.
CAAAGAATCCTTTCTGACATGAAGTACATAGTAACTGTCAGGTTGATGCAATAACCTCCACTCAGTCAAACATCAATAGGCTCTATCAATATCAGTGCTTATGAAAGTGGATAATCAAAGACTATGTCTATAGCTGCATATGAGGCTGTGATGCCCATTAGTAAAGGTGTTGCAAAGGGGCAACTTACGGTACAATTTTACTACTGTAAAATGTAAAATTTTGCAGTAGACTGATGGGAATGTTAACTGTTACTGTAAGGCTTATAAAATGTAAAATGTACACTTCAAGACATGCCCGAGCTTTCAGCTATGTGTATTAACCCTCAGGTTTATTTTTGTGTGCCTGTGCTTTGACCTCAATGTTAAACATCATTATGCAAATATATGCATGTTAACAACTTTCGGATATTACTAACATTTTGTTATGCAACATTAGTTTAATATTTAATGTCTACCTAGTTAAACATTAGCTAATAGTAGAACTAGAACATTAGCAAGTCAGAAATAGTTTTTGCCATTAGTCACGTGAGGACTGCCAATGTAGATTTAAGGGTCAAGCAATTTTTACTTTAAACCTATGTCTTTGACCAACAGTTGGACACAGTGACTCTGTGATTCCTGAAGCTATGTCGGTAGCGGTTTGGAAGCAAATGAACAAGACCACAAAGCTGAGTCCTAAATGTACATATTATATATTTGCATCTGAAAGCAGTTCATATACAAATCTCTCCAGCTAGTCCAGGGATACTCTATGTTTGTGAGAAACAGAGCTGAGCGGATAAACCTCATAATCCAAACTCATTTTTCAACTTCCAAATGAGGTCAAGTCAGTGAAAATGTCAGATGGCAGGATATTCCTGCTGCTACTCCTATTACAGGCATTCCAAAATATCCAAACAGCAAGTGATAAAATTGCAAAAACATGTCAGACAGTTTACATATCTCTGTCTGTTTAGCATAAACACATGTAACCCCATCAACCATCTTACAAAAACAGAAATAGTGATGTCATCTGTATCTAAAAACTGACAATGTAACCAGACTACACACAATTTTTCATTAAACCCTTAACTGACCTGCTATTGTCCCAGCTCATTTCTAGAGTTAAAAACGGACTTTGTAGGGCTTAAGGCTACTGTTAGTTTCCCCCTGGCAACATATTTGCCAGGGAGGGAGATACATTTGAAATGTGTGCAGTGTGCTAGAAGTATTTCAGCCTTGGAACTCAAAGTCATTCCTGGCACACTTGTGTTTGAATAGTGTATGCAATGTGTACCCTGGTGGCAAGAGAACATACTCTATACAGCATTCATCTAATGCAGTTTTTAGGCAAAAAGATGCCAAGTTGAAAATTCTTTCTTCCTGTCAACTATCTGTCTGTGTGTAGTGAAAGAAAGGCTAATTTTAGTGGCAATACTATTTTAACTATTCAAGCCTGTTTGATAGGACTTGCGTCTACTTACTGTAGACATGCAGCATTATGCAGAATCAAGTGATGTTTGCACTAATGTTAGCCTCTTTCCAGGTACTGTGGTGTCTGATTTTATGTTGTGTATCAACTCACTGGTAACAGTTGTTATGGAAGCAGTTGTAACTGCCCAGTGCAGTCAGGGCACCCAGCCCGATGGCATAGGAGAAGAAAATCTGTGTGGCGGCATCAATCCACACCTATCATAAAAAGAAATGTCTGAATAACGCTTTACAGTAACTTAGTTTCCTAGATATTGATGAACAAATCTACCCTCTTGTAAATCCAGTGCTACAAATGAACTGATATGTAAAACGCAAACTCATGTAAAAGTTACACCTGTGCTTCTCCAAGTTTGGACCAGTCTGGTTTCAGGTAGTAAACAATCCCATCTAAAGCTCCAGGTAGAGTGACTCCATGGGCCAGAAGAACGACCAGAACCAGGTAAGGGAATAAAGCTGTGAAGTACACAACCTAGAGAAAGATGGAGAAAAGGAGCTGGATAAACCACAGGACCAATTTGGAGGAGGGGAGATGAGTGCTGTGCATTAACTTGCATTACGTGAAGGTAGAAAACTCCATAGTAAATATTTAAACCCTCACATTAGATTAATTAAATATACAAAATGTTATGTGGTTATGTGATAAATTTAACAGGCTAGCTTGAAAAGTTTAGTAATTATCAACATGGTCCATCAGGTATGGTCAAATGTTTCAATGCAACATCAAACCTTAGTATGTTTTTGTCACTTTGATTAAACAATTACCTGCTTTGCAAATACTCAAGTCTTAAGCAGAAGCCCATTAGGTCCTTCCTGTAGTAGATGTGTAATGGGCCCTGTCATGTTACTTTGAAGAAAAGGTAGCCTGTAAACGGAAAGCCAGACAATTTGTAAACCTCCTGCAATAGCAGGGGTTTTTGGCAGACCTTTTCAGAAGGTAGTCTTTGTCAAGTTATGCTGAGAAAGCTGACCCCTGCTACATAGTAGAAGCATCAAGCTAAATCAGTATGGTAAGAGCAAAGTACTGAGAAAGCACATTTTTGCCTTGATCTAGGTCGAACATGGGCAGAAAAGCTCCTTTCCAGCTCTCAAACGTCTACATGGTGGAAAGTTACTAATCGGCTTACAGCTGGCTGGCTCAGTCGCCTTCATTATATTTTCCCTCAGTCTATGAGCTTTGGCTACTCTGGAGACACAAGTATGCAAACACAGTCTCCATATGCTACAAAATAAAGACGCATTAATTATTACAATGCATCAGAGCACACATTTAATCAATGACGAATCTTTTTTACACTACTGAAAGATTATAGCCTGACTCAACCATTACGCTGCACATTTAAATACATATTCGTGAGAAGCCAGGAAAAAAGGAGCAAGACAAATTAGCAGACATTCCAAAAATACATGTCTGTGCTGAATATTTGTGTTTCTACCGTATGTGTTTCAGTTCAGACACTAATCCTCTCACTATACCAAAGCTGATTTAGGGCCAAGGAGCAAAACGCTGCATGAAGCATGCAAATAATACTCTGCACGCCATGAACCCTGATAGTGAAGTAACATTTTATGTACTTACAGTATAGAATCAATAAATATTAATCTCCAGTCAGTAGCCCCAAATCGTTACATGTAACATTAGACATGAATTGCATAGCCACAAAATGCTTTACCTTGCCAGTAGATTTGACTCCTTTCCACATGCAGAAGTAAACAATGACCCATGTGGCTATGAGACACAGCACCATCTCATAGCTGATGTCACCAGGCTCGTGCAGTCCGCCAGACAGACGAAGCACTTTACGTCTAAGTCAAAAGAGCACAGAGACCCATTAGAAACCCATTAGAAAAAAGAGAGGTTCAGAAACACACTGAAGGCTTAATGCAAAGACAAAGTAAATAAGTGAATAACTTAAAGTATAAGATAAACGATTAAACTGACAAGGTCTACATGAGTGTCACCTCTAGTACCTTTAGCACATAACACACAAACACAGTACATCCCATTTAGTGCAGTTTAGCAGTATTAGTGAATTTACATTTTTGAGTCGAGCTTTGAGTTGAGATAATATGAATTGTTTAATGATAATGACATGTTGCTTAAGTCTTATAAAACCAGAAAAGGTATGACATACTCCCAGAATTCAATGACTGGGGAGCGCATGCCCTCGGTCTCCACGCAGCTGCCACTGAGATGCTGGACTGAGGACAGGTTCAGCAGGGATGTAGAAGAGACGAGGTTGGAGGGGGTGGCAGCAGATGATGACAGAGCTGGCTGGGCTGCACTGCCGTTGTGGCAAGTGCGACGGAAGTCCTGTGTACAGTTGGGGGTGTTCCAGGGATGTCCACAGGTGGCCCAGGGCAGTTGGTTGGTGAAGGAGTGGAATAGAAAATAGAGGCCCCACACCAAAATCATGATGTAGTAGGTGTTACAGAAAAACACTATCACCATTGAGGCCAGGCCCAGACCTGCCAGAAAAGAGGTAGAGGAAGTGTGCAGTAAATATTAATGTTAAAGAAATTTAAATGTGTCCTCTGTTTACACTAACATGCATAATACATGCAGCTATACCTTTGAAGAGGGGTGCAATGTTCCAAGCAGAGACCCCTCCCTGTTTCATGAACTGCCCCAGGGCAATCTCCAGGAAGAAGACTGGGATGCCCGCGATAAACACAATCAGCAAGTAGGGGATCAGGAAAACCCCTGCAACACACAACTCACATAGTAACCAACACAATGATCAAAAGAACATATCTTATCTGAATTAACAGTAGAAACATATTACAGCGCAGTTATATACTGGAAAATACTTTCATTACCCCAGCATTCAGTCTAATTATCGAATATATAAATATCAAAAAGAAAATATATTACTACAGTATCAGAGTGGTTTACGGCTCTAGTTTACGGCTCTATTAATAGCATAGTAATGCTGATTATATTATCATCATATTATCATCATAGTCACACGAAATAATCCTAGTTGGATTGCAAATAAAATTATATCACAATTTGGGAATATACTGCACTGTGAATTCACAGCATAGATAGAAGCTAAAACTAAAACTGTGAAATAATAACTGTGAATCAGGCGTATTAAGTATGTTGTGCTATTGGAAGGCAAGTTGTACTAACAACACTTTAACAGTAGCAAATCTAAGGTAAAAGTCATGTTTTTAGTTTTTAAGAACAAGAGCTACACAAACACTCTTGCTAATCAAGCACTCGACACAACAAGAACCAGTCCAGGGGAACAGGAAGCAATAAAGGGCACAGGAATGAGAAGAACAGATAAGGCCACAGATAAGATTTACCCTTGAACTTGAAAGCAGAGGGGTGAGGAGGCAGATGAAGGATTGTCAAATGGAGACATGAAAAAGAAAATAGACTCAAGCAGAAGGTATTACTTCTGATGGAGAGATCTTAGTAGTTGAGCCAAGACAACTGGTTTGTGCTCAGTGTTTTCTATAAATAATCACCTTCTGGATTATCTTGCTGTAGCATACAGTAATAAAGGACATGAAAAAGGTGGAATGAGACATTTGACTCACTAAATGAAAGTACAGCAATTTTTTTAGTTGGCAAGAATATGATCATGCCATCAGAGTATGCAGTTGGAGGAGAGTCACATGACAAGGTATGACGCAGACCAGAGAGAGGCTGAGAAGAAAGGAGGGAAAGATGGATTCATCACAGGAGGGAGAGGCAGAAAAACTGAGACAACAGAGGAGGTTCAACAAATACAAAAATGAAACATCGAGACGTCAACCTGTTTGTTGGCAAAAGTGCAGCTGACAGAAAATTTCTGCTTCATTCAGTCCATCATTTTTTACGTCAGTCTCTGAGAGCAGAGGCCTGTCGCCATATAAGGAAACATTCGTGAGCATGAGTCCAAGTGAGACAGGGATGGGAGAGCAACAGAGACACAGACGAGGGGAGAAAAAGGGAGAGAGATGCAATAGGAGGCGTGAATGGAATGACTGAAGTAAATGCTTGTGCTGGCATACTCCAACATATTGGCCAAATCATCACGAAACTGCATCCTTAATAGCCTCAAGTAAATCCTCCCTAATCATAACTGGGCCAGGCACATCCAAAATAGCAGCTGGATTACAAATAAATAAATGGGATTTGCAGAGCAGTATTCCACATTTTTACAGTATAATAATATATTACTGTCTCCAAATAAGTGTATCACTAAAGCATATCAGGCAGGCCTGGCTAAGAGTCCCTTATTTGACACAGCTGTTGTGTTACAAAGTGTACCCTCAGTTGGTCAAGGACATAAAATGAAGTACTGTAGCAAATGTGACCGTGCTGACGCTGTAAGGAGGAATGGGCACAGTTACAGGGCAGTTTTTGTGTGACATATCTATATGGCTCCTTATCGGGGGTAGAGTGGCAGAGATCACCTTTGTGTGCTACATGAATGCTGGTCAGGAGCTCAGGGGGTGGACTATGTGAGGCAGGGCATTGTTATATGATACCACAAGGTAGGTATCAGAGCTATGGGTCACAAGACACAAACACAAAAGACAAAATGAGCGCTGGATAAAGACACACACAGTTGCGCATTCACTTTCATTTCAACTGAACAACTTGTAAAAAGTGGGTAGGCTAGACACAAAGCCAAATGTTGCAGCTAGGGCAGGTTACTAAAGAGCTCTGAGAGGTCATGCCATACAATGCTAGAAGAATAAATTTAAATGCTGATCCAAACACAAATTGTATTTGTCTAGTTATTAACCACTGTTTGAGACTATGAGATTTTGATACATTTATGTTGGGACTGCACCTACACAAATATTTTTTGGACTGACATGATAAACTTTCTCCAAAGAAAGAGAAACATTGCTATTACAAGTTCAAAGAAGCATTTGGTATAAGAAAGGATCATTTCACTGACAGTGACATTGGATGCACTGTGTTTCTGAAAAGTTTTATATCTACTACTAACTACTAATCAAAACCAAATTTCACAGCAATATATTTAATATATACTTGCAACTCTGAAATCCTTGAGATCTCTTTAATTCTTACATTGTTATAACTTCTTTATTTACTGATGGTAGGTATAATGACTGACGATTGACGGTTTACCTATATTGAACATTTCCTGACAGTTGGGTGATAACTGCTACAAAAGTTAGAGTAGATGATGGTTATCATATAGGCAATACACTCCTACAGTGATACAGTGGTTAACCTTTCCAAAAGCATAGATAGTTAACTTATAGCTGTGCAGAATAGCTACATCTAGTTAGCACAACATATATTGCTCATTGCTTATTTGAGTAGGTAGGGCAGTTGGCAATTGTTAATTGTCTGTGAACCTCAGGGTTGGGGAACATTAATAAAATGGTATTATAGATGCTTATAAAACATGTTTTCTACCCCTTGTACACCTGAATCTAGACTGTGTCAATAGTGAAATTCAGCGATGACCAGCAGACGAGATGCTTTAATTACAGTATCCAGCGGTCCAAGGAGTCCATGGGGATTTAGGAAATACCTACAGAGTTTGAGTGAGTGTTGAATAACTCCACAGATTTACAAAATGTCACCATGTATTGACTTGTTGGTTTTACCGTTTCTGTGACTCCAAAGCGAGGTGATAAGAGGAACATGTTGTAGGTTACAGAAATGTTAAATCTACTGAGTTTTGCAGCATAACGTTTAGTGCATTTGGAGTTGTGTACAATAAACTCTGCAGGGTGGAAATCACTCATGCAGTCCCTGCCAAATTGGCGGCATAAACAGAACTAGTCATGTGACGTCTGGAGCTCTATTGGACAACTTTGCACAGATGGTAAAGGAGTGGATACAGGGAGACATATAAAACAATCAGATATACGGATATGCCTGGGAGAGCAGTGGGAACACTTTAGGGCAGGTCTGTTTGTTAAGCAATGAACGCTATAACAAATAAAGTGAAAACACGTGGGTCACCACAGCTTTTCAGCTACGTGCTCATAACCAAGTCCCTTGCCCTGTCTACTTATTTTGGCTATTAGAGTATTATGTAGTATTATAGCGTTATGCTGGCTTTCCCTGTTGTCCTATCAATTGGCAGGAGTATCTGAGTTAATCCAAAGTTGTGCAGATTGACTCAAGTAAAACACCAGAATGATTCTAGACAAACTACTTTTCCCACTGAGATTTTATGTAGTTTATTTTTTTTGAAAACACATACTGTATTCTTAAACCCATTTAATGGTGGCTCCAAAACTATATTTTCACCCTGAACAGCCTCTCAACAAAGTGAGTAATTATTATTCTAAGTGACAACACCACAACCACCACTTTCTACATTTCAAACAACAGTGATGGACCAGACTGGGAGAAAATGAAGCACTTTGCAGAGTGGTGCCCTTTATGAGTAGTATGAATGATGTGTTCCAAAAGAACCTTAAC
>JAUBNQ010000026.1:14710911-14727379 GCA_032353495.1 Ctenopoma kingsleyae | reverse complement strand
ATTTTGTACTCATTTGTGGAAGCTACTTTTCTAAACAGGGCCTAAAATAGTAAAACTTTTCATAAACTCATTGGAATACACACACCACTCGAACTACACAGTGCTCCTGATGCTCACCTCCTCCATTCTTGTAGCAGAGATAAGGGAACCGCCACACGTTGCCCAAGCCAACAGCAAAACCCACGCAGGACATGATGAAGTCCATCTGTCTGGTCCAGGTTTCTCTCTCCACCACTGGAACTGCTACAGCGCCATTTCCAGTCCCAACTGCAGCCTCGTCTAGGGTCTGCAGTGGGCCACCTCCTACGCCCTCACCACACCCTGGGCCTGCTCCCGGCATAGGCACCAGGGGGCGAGCTGACCCTCCACCCTCCTCCTCTGACAGGGTCCCTGCCTCCAACTGGGGGAGACTGATTTCATCTGGTTGCGACAAGGTGTACAAAGGGTCAGAAGAAAAAGAAGAATAGATAGCCAGAGGGAGACAAGGAGGAGAATGCATGAAAACAGATGAGAACAGTAATCAGAGTATCAGAAATAATTATGTACAGATTATCACATGGGGCTCGAGAAAATATTTGAACACTATATCTAAAATATATCTAAAATACTTCAAATTGCACATCAGCAGTGAAGAAAGATCAACCTGTCTCTTGGGCAGGAGTTGCAATGAATGGAATAAGCGGACTGAACATTTTCCATTCATAGCAATAGAATATCAGTACAAGCTCAGGCATTAAAAACCTCTACTGGGATGTAACAGGGCTGAAATAAATCTCACAATATACATGCACTGTATTTATTTGTGTACCTTAAGGTGAAGAAGTGCAATTATACAATTAGTATCTGGGCCAAAATTGTGTTGCAGTTGTACTGTCCATCCCCTGATGTTCATTCTCTCTGTCTGTCTCATATACAGAGTGGTTAGTGTGGTGCTGTACAACACAGCAGAGAGACAACCTATATTTCCAACTCCACTGTCAACATAGCTTGCATTTTCTCTATTTCACATACACACCACCGGGCAAACGAACGCAACTAAATGCAGTGTGTTCCTTCATTTGTGCCGTTCTATGATATCAGTGTCAGTGCTGCAAACCAAGGCAGCTGAATCCAGATCAGAGGAGTTTGAGGGGGTGTGCGGACAGAGGAGGGGAAATTATTGAGGAGGTAAGGGATGCCATCTATGGAGCAACTCAATAAGAGGATATCTGTGGTCTGAGCTCATTTGTGTGACGAACATCTGGAAACAGAAATATGTATTTACACAAGTCATCCAATTTTGTACTGACATTTGACAGTTATTTGTTTGCATCTTCTACATTCGCTGGGAAGTTCACCTGTCACCTATTCAACACTATATTTAGCTTTAAAAGGACTTATACGCAGCAGATTCAGCTGTGGTTTGAAGAGTATATTGATTTTGCCTATGCTGAAAAGGAAATATAGACAGAGGCAGGTTAAGTGCAGCTGGTGGATGCTCCTACCCCCACAGAATAATGTTAAAGCAGTGACAGAGAGAGGTCTGCTTTAATTCCTCAGGATGTAGTTGTTTTAGCTAGTGGATACATTACATGACGGTAAATAATCATTCATTATTTTTAAGCAGTGGAGGTCAGTCATCATACTAACCTTGACTGTTTTTGTCCAACTCAGGGGACATCTTGTTGGGTAGCAGCAGAAAAATAGAATTTCTTTAAAAAAAATACGCCAAAACAAACAAAAACCAACGTGAACGGTTGGTTTAAGCTAGCCAGGGGCTGCTGAAGTTTATAAACGTGCCCGGCTAACAAGGCACCTGGCTGGCTCAGAGAGGCAGACAGAGAGATACAGCCTGATATGCGGTGCTCCAGTTGTCTTTCTTGATTTCCCAGTTTGATATTTTACCTTCTTTAAATTAAAAATGCAGTTTTTTTTAAAAATGAAGATCACACCTTGGAACCCCTCGGCTCTGCCAAGAGATGGAAAATTTTACAAAGCTCCGCGGTCAGTTCAGCGTGGACAGAGGGAATTCAAAAGCAGTCGACGAAGCACTTGAAGGTAAGCCTGAAGAATCTCATGGATAACAGTTAAATGAAAATAATACTGCGCCTTAAGGTGAAGATTTCTTTGTTTCGACAGCCCAGTCAGAAGCCCATGAACCTGTACGTGATGCCGAACACAGACGAAGACTGCGCTCTGCTCGACGATCCGTTAACAGTGACCGACACAGGCCCCGCCCCCTTCCCGCTGCCGATGACGTGATTGGCTGAAAACCGGCCTAGTGCGGTGCGCACAACACAGCATCAGCAGCAGCACGCAGAGGAGTCACAAGGATGGGTTTGTTTCCCTGCGTACGACCTTGACCTAAAATCACACTGGGAACTGCATATAGTTCCCTGCTGCACGGGCGGATCTACAGGGGGCATTGTAAGGTTTGCCCCCCCTCCATTCCCAAACAGTCCCACCATGCTTGCTCAGTTCCTAAGAGTGTAATTGATTTAATAATCACAAATATCCTCACTGTCCACTTTTTTGGTCATACTTCATACTGAAATGCATTATATTAAGAGTTGTTTCTAAGGTTTTGGCCACTTCATTTTAAAATGATTGAGGGGGCCAAAACATTAGAACTACCATGTAATATAATGCACTCTGGTATGACCCCACCCACTTTGACCCCCAATTTAAAAACTGAGAAATTTTTAAAAGTAAAATTCCGAGCTGCTGAATTGGATTGCATTAGACTGAACAGGTGTACCTAAAAAAGTGGTCAGTGAGTGTACATCTATAAGCTGTTCATTTCACTGAAACTTACTCAAATGAGTTTCTCTGTCAAACAACACAGAGAGAAGTGGTAATTTTAAGTAACTTCGTAGATACCACAAAATTTAAAATCTTGTGTAGACTGGTTTCTATATTCGACATGAGTTTCATGGTGAATTGTACTGTCTGAAACTGAAAGCCAGGTCTCCCTTGAAAAAGAAGTTGCTAACTTCAATTTGATCTATCTGGTTAATTTCCTTTTAAAAATGTAATAAAAAAAACAAACAAAAAAAAATTAGGTGCCATGGTACTGCAACAAACATGTACAGCTGCATTCACTCACAGGGGAGTTATTCGCCCCTCTGACCCCGGCCACCCTGCCAAAACCTCATGCAATCCATTTCCCAGTCCAAGTAAATTTTTCTACTGCCACTGCTCCTTTATTTCCCCAGGCACCAAGATAAGAATAACAACAAAACTTGATAAAATGCAACTTTAAACAAAAGAAATATAAATTTAAACAATCCCTGTACAGGACAAGGCTAGACCCAGATGATACACGGTATAACGGGGTAGTCAGCTGTCCGTTTGCCTTCTTCTTTGCCAGTCTTGTTCACATGTATTTAGATAGAAATCATAGTATCCATATGTAGCCTTAGCCTTCTAATTTACTTCTTGGGCCTTCTTTTCTACATAAATTTGTCATTTGCACATATTTTACAAATATTTTACATGTGCCATCAGCTGCTGAAATTTAACAGTACATAAAATTCGTAAATATGCACTGACATACTGATTGCTTATCCACAGGAACCGGTGCTGACAGGATACTGGTAAAGCAGTTATAAAATATACCTCAAAACAATTTCTGAACTGGCTCATGATTAACAGCTCATCTGAAGTTGGGCGACATCTAATGGACATTGTCTGTATCAGCAGATTTGAATGAATAATCACACACACACACATCACTGATAAAACACATATATTTCATAACATAGAAGTACAGTGACAAATTCAGTGTAACATCAAGCTGTAATAAATATGTATTAATTTAACATAAATAATAAAAAAACACAAATAAATACTCTCAGATAATTAAATATTTTAGATAATATCACTTGGAATATAATAGACTTAACTTTCAGTTATACCTGAATGACTGGCCTCCTGCAGCCAGTGTGACAAGAAATTATTTTGTCCAGTCTCAAACAGTCCTGCATTTGCAGAGGGCATGGCAAAGCCATTAAATAACATTTCATGATAAAAGCTCATAAACTTTGGAAACAAAACTGAAGCAGAGAACAGACATGAAGGATGTCACACAATTTTCAACCAGGAAAACATTCATAGGTAAATATTGTGATATGGCCTGGAAAAAAGGCTTTAATTTTATAAAAAATAAAAAAACACTGGCATGTAATGGGGACTGTCTAATAAATGTAAATATAATACAGGTAAACAAGTTTATCAACAAGCTCTTAAACATGACTGCATCTTTTCCAACTTGCAGCAAGCTATCAATGGATATCTGTTATTCTTATGAAGCAACATTTTCCTTGAGGTGAGACTTAACCGAGAATTGGATTCGTTTTGTTAAAGTCTGGCTATAGATCCTGGTGGAGGTCACTGTGTGAGAGAGGTTGGTAATGCTCCTCTGTGCTGGACTTAGCTCGATGTCTCTGTGCAACTAGTCTCTGGTAGTGGGCCTGCATCTGGTGGTCTGGGTCCACATTTACCCAGCTGTTGGCCACCCACTTCACCCCGCGCCTGACAGGGCAGTCACCGTGGAGGGAATACTCGTCAAGCTCACCTATCCAACCTAGGGAAGGTAGGGGAGATGAACTGCTTTAAAGAAGGAGGAAGTAGTGCAGTACCCACTAGAGTGAGGCGAACATGATGAACAAAGTCAGATCAATGTCAACACTGTTAATGTCGACTTATCACATCTTAGCATATCTTATCTTAAGTTTAGCATATGGCCAAAAGTCACCACAATTTTAATATCTTGTGCATCTTGCCATCTGTGATTTTTTCGTCACCCAAAAAATTCTCATGCAGCCAAATTCATCTATTTTGATGAAAAAGTTGAGGCAAAAAGTTTGGGGCTGACTGCTCCCACCAACAAAAAGGGGAGGGGTCGTGTTATACTCTATACTTTAAATAACTTGAATACAAAACACTGAATTATACTTTTGCAGGCCACCACAGTCTGGGTAATTAATGAGAAACACTCTACATTGCTTTTGTGAAAAATAATAGCTTACTGGCATTGGCGAATGGCAACTTATTTGACAATAGGCTGATGCCTGTCAACAAGACGATTACCATCAGATACCAGTGTACAGCCAATAAATTGGTAGATCGCTCTTCACTCGCTGAGAAAATGTGTTCAAATGTCTTAGCTAAAACCTCATGTTCTTACCTCTACCATCAGAGAGGTGGTTGTACCAGAGGAGGGCTGTCCCAGCAGTAGGTTTTATTCTGAGGTTCCCTCTGCCACATGTCTCCTGGGTGTCTGTCAAATCAACACCCTCCTGGAACAGTGCCTAGGAGAGACAAAGCTGTCAACAGCTTGTGTACGATCGTCCGTTTTGGCACACTGTGTGCACTTAAGTGTCTGATTCCATGCCACTGGTCAGCACCATCTGCATCTTAATTTCACGCGGTAAAAAGAAAAGAAGTTTTGCTTGTTTATGACTGTAGGTTGTGAAAGCACTCACCTGCTCTTCATAGGTACGATTGTCTGCCACAGGAAAGGTTGTCTCACCACCGTCTTCCACAGAGTTTAGGTAGAATAACACAGTAACATATCTAGGACAAAACAAGAAAGAAATTATTTTGTTTTGCAGTAAAATTGAACTTTGATGTGCAGTCAACACTCAAAGGAAATGCTAAATGAAAAGCTACGGTGAAGATAACTAAGTCTGTGCCTGTCTGTGAAATGACATAACCTATACTAACTCCTATACTGTCAAAAATAAAAAATGCTAATTAACAGAACATACACAAAGCAGAAAATACATTTCATTCACACCTGCAAGAGACCTCTGTGAGAGCAGATGTATTTCCTGCTAGTCGTGTATGTGCGCAAGTAGTCTCTGAATGAGGAGGGCTACTGTCATGGTGGGCATTACTGAAGTCTCTGTGCTCATAGCGAATCACCTGCAGCGGCTCACTCAGCTCAACCAAAGCAGAGGGCAGACGTGTCAGACTTATTACTCTGAGTAAAAGAGAGCAAAACAGAACATTATCAGTACATTATCAGTATTATAGCTATTACAGCAAGAGCATGAAAATAGTGAATGTCTTGGTACAGTAGTTACCTGTTCCTGAGTGTTTGTAAAACATGGTGGGATCCCAGCCCTTGGTAAAGCCATGTATGTTTGCTTCTCTGTTTGAACTGACTCCATAGCTTCCCACTTTGCTGTTTTTTTGGGCCTCTGGATACATCATAAACTCGCCTGAAGTCCTCCAATGTAAGCATTCCTGTCAGGAACACATACACAATCCTTTATTGGATTATTTTCTTTCCTTTATAAAGTTTATACAAAAAAAATCACAACAACAATCACATGGCCACTGATATAAATGGAGCTGTATGAAATTATAATATATATTATCACAATTCATATCTAACTTAATTTATTCTGGGACTGTGTAGTAAACAGTAGGATATAACAGGTCTCTTTTTTTTTTTTTCTTCCATTCCTTCGCTTGTCCAATCGTATGTCGTTATTCTCAACTGAATGAATGTCTGGCCCCCATCACTTTCCCTGGGAGACTGTGCCACAGCCACAACAATAAGTCCAGAGAGGAGAAGGCTGGGGAGGGGGTGGCTTAGCAAAACAGTGTGGAGGGGATCCGGGGAAAAAATTAAGAAAAAGGGGTTGGAGGGTAATCAGCTTTTAATGAGATGGGATGAGGTACATCCGGACTGGGATGTGTACGACTGGCACAACGGCACCAGGTCAAAACGGTGTCACCCCTCGCACGCAATCACAGCTACTATTAAGCACACAATTAATATTTACACATTTGGATCTGACATGCTCACACTGAACCACTGAGTTAAATGATAAGGAGCAATGAAGTAGAGTCACTTTTATTTTGGAAGACAAACTTCAACTAGCAACAACGAACTGATAGAAACAGTAACATCAGTATCAGTGAAGATTCTCAGTCATCCAGGTCATGGTTATCTCAAAAAAGGTTTTTCAGTGGCAACTGGACTTGTTTTAGTTCCTTGACTACCTTTCGCCCTTCCAGGGCTTTTTCAAGTCTAGTAGCAACAGTACATACAACTACATTTTGCTTAACTTTTCCTGCAGTTGGATGGATATTTCTAGAAGTTAATCGGGATTTAGAGAATGTTCTTAAAATTGAAAAATCATAATAAACAGATGGATTCAATAACCTTTTCTGTTTCAAATTACATTCAGCTGCTAATGTTCTTTTTTAAATTGAATCAGTCAGGACAATCAAAAATGTACAGATACATACAAACCACAGGAGGACATACCTGTTGGGCATGCTTCCAGACCTGCGAGTATCTGCCGTAAACTGTCTGGGCTCAACCATGTTCCATCTCGAGAATGTGAGTGGCTCACAATCTGGAGGAGAGGACAGAATGTTTTTCTTACATCAACAAAAAGCATAACACAACATCAAAGTTAATCTGATTTTCACTACTGTCCCCTTACAACTGTAAGGCATAAGGATATGATTTTTCTCTCTTTTCACCTCATACTTCTGCAGCAGCCCATCCTGGTTCAGGTCCAACAGACTGAAGATCTCCTCTGTGCTGAGAGAAAGCAATGGCTCGTTGGACTCCTCCTGTCCCTGGTTGGGTGCTGGTGTCTGGCTCTCCATCAGACCCTTGAGCTGAGCCAGTTGCACCACCACACGGCATTCCTCTTCCGACAAGAAGCCAGGGATCTCTGGCATGATAAGAATAAAAGACAACAATGATGATTGTTAGGACACAGGACACAATCCCTGGAACACTCAAAGATCCTAATTTGAAAAATGGATGCCTTTATTATATATGCTCAGCCAAATCATTTAATGCACCAAATTATATTTTCTATTAGAATTCAAATTGAGTCTGTAGAGTTTTTTTTTCTCCAAAAGAGACTGAAATATATAAGCCAGCCTAGTCTAGCTGCTGATTTTTTAAGGCAGAGTTACAGAAATTAAAAGGTCTCTATTATCATAATACCTGCCAACCCAGCATTAGTGAGTGTTGAGAGTATACAATCTATCAAAGAGAGGGGCTTGGAGATAAGGGCAAGACCAAAAACATGGAATGTGTGGTTAAGATTCTGTGATTCAAAGATTAACTATTGTGCATAACTGCTCACATTCACACATGAAGGTTACACATGATGATTAATCAGGTAACAGTAATGGTACTGATAAACAGCAAATACACCAAAACTTCTAAACTTCTTTTCAACTGCAGATGGACGCCAATAACATAGTTACTGACATATGGGCCATCCCTTAAACATTCATCACAATTTTTTTTTTCAAATTTGAAAACTGCTACTCAAACATCTGCACACACACAAGTCACGCTGAACTTTTTTGCAGACCTGAGAGGGAGAGTGAGTGATTGACTTTTAAGTGGATTAGAAGATCTCTGTTAACAGTGCCAGCTTGATCTGTCTGACTCCTAAATGGATTACTTTAGATTGCCTAACAAAACCTTTCAGGACGAAGGCGCAATTTTGAGATCGTTTGATCAGCGTATGCTAATAATAATACGATTAGGGGGTTTAGACCCTAAAAGGTGAGACAAACAAAATTCATAGTATTACACTGAAATACTGTATACTCAAAATTTGTTTTCAGTATCTCAAATTAGATTTTTGTTATGCAAATAATATAACAATAATAAATAAATCTGATACAAAATTTATATCATATTACAATGAATTGTGGTAAAAAGAGCTCAAGTACATAACTTGGTCTCAACCTCTTTTGTTGCATGTTTTAGAAGGTGTTTAAGCATAGAAGTATATTAGTATATAAGTATACTGCTGGTGTAGCCTAGGCCAGTGACAGGTTTAATAAGGGAGGTCACTGGACCTCTCCCAGAGGAGAGCAGACAAAGTGTAGACTGTAGCTAGAACTCTGTCACTGCTGACACCAATTAGCACAAAGTGGTAGCTGAAGAATAGAATCAGAATAGGTGTACTCGTTTACAACTACTTATTAGGTGTAAAGGCAGTAGTCTTTCATGACTCCCTCCTTCATTCTCTTTCAGCAATCCCACCAGGAATCTACCCATGTCTGTCAGTCATTTCCCATCTTAATCAACAGCTTCCGGAAGTTTGGCTGTCTGGACAGTAGAGGCCTTGTTTGTCACCCGTGTCTTTTGCACTGTACTCACTTGTTTAATCCCTATTGTCCAGTCAAGCCTCATTAATCTGGATAACTGATATGAATGAAGGGAGGCTGAGCCCCTCTCTCTCTTTTCCTCCCTCCCTCAACTGTCTTTCTTTCGCCCCCTGAAAGGAAGTGACCTGCTTGTCTGAACAGGAATCAGGCCATGGCTAAACAGCAGGACAACACCAATTTTGTTTGCGTTCTAGGCACATGCTCACACACATACAAACACAACAAGCAGAACACTCTAGTGCAGCAATTAACAATTATTTTCAGAACTTATGCATCTACAGAAGATGCTGTTGGAAAAAAGGGCAGAGTGTGTAAACAAAGGCATGAAGGAGTTTCACTACATCAGGTCCAGTGTCTAATAATACGCTTAAATTAGCTCATAAATGCAAGTGGGTCTGCATCTCTAACAACACTTTAGTGTGTGTCCCACCCCTCCTCCCTACTCTTCTCTACACCTCCCCTTTCTCCTTCCTATGCAAATGTCACCACCACCCACAATAAATACACCTATTCTGCCATCCTCTCCTGCGCTCATCAAACAGGGGTCTTCTTTCACTTGAGAGAGACACTTCTGGATTTCTCCCTCTTTCCAAACTCTGTTCCAGGATGCCTGCAATTTTGCATTCTTGTTTTAGCTCCAGAAAATCCTCCCTTTCAGCCACTATACTATTTTTCCTTCTGATTGCTGGACCAAGCAGCACAATATCTCTTGGTCCTGGTGCTAGTAGAGTAAAGGCTGGGCTGGTAGGACCAGCAAGGTCTGAGGACAGAGAAAAAGTCAAGAGTGAAGACAGAGGACATACAAAGGACAACACTGAATTTGAACATGCTCGTGTTTCTAGACTGGGAGCAACAGCGGGGGATGATGACGAGGTTTGGGGGGACTCTGATACTACTACTGGCTTTAGGTCTGTGTTTTCTATAGGAGAAGGTGGACTGTGGGAGCCTCGCAGTTCTACTCGTTGCATCCCCATTCCTTCCAGCATGGCCTTGTGCCAAAACATTGGCTATGACACTATGAGGATGCCCAACCTGCTGGGCCACGAGTCTCCAGCTGAGGCTGTACAACAAAGTGCTAGCTGGTTACCACTACTTGCCAGAGAGTGCCACCCTGATGCCCGCATCTTTCTCTGTTCTCTCTTTGCACCTATTTGCCTTGATAGGTAAGTTTCTCTTAACATACACTGTCAAAATGTTGACAGTGTCACAGTTTTGGTTTTCACAAGATATAGTTTAAATGTAAAAATGCACTTAAAGCTACAGTGTGTTTGAATACTTTTCGTAGAGACATGCTCCACAATTTAATAGTAATAATAACTTGAAAAGGTTTTAATGAATGATGTATGGTCATGACACAGCATCAGTATTTGACACATTATAGATCGATTTTTTTTGGCGATTTTGTGTCTCACCACACAGCACATGTTGATTCCCAAAGGTTCCATATTATATCTTTAATACAGAGGCACTATTGTAGTCAAAGTCCCAGTGAAAAAACACCACTATAATAGGTAGAAAATTACCCGTAATGATTAATGTTATTAAAAAGAAAAAAATTGGATATTACAAGTATGTTTAAAGTTACACAGGAACAGGGTCATCAAGGGTCAATGTCCCTTTGAGTTCTATGCAAATTGGAACTAGTCTGTGAAGAGAGAATCTGGTTTCACAATGAAACCAAACCATTAAAGTACTATTACCACCTTTTTGTCACACCAGCACCTTTCAGTTGTGGAAAAACAAGCAATAAAATGTTATCTGATCCAGTTGCCTGATATAATGCTATTGATTGCAAATCTATTCATTGTTGCCTGTGGTCCTTCTCCTTCTCTTCTGTATCAGGTTTATATCACCCTGCAGGAGTTTGTGTGAATCTGTAAAGGACAGCTGTGCTCCAATCATGAGTTGCTATGGCTACCCCTGGCCAGAAATCTTGCGCTGTGACCAGTATCCTGCAGACCATCTCATGTGTATCTCGTCCATCACAAATACCACTGTTCACACAGGGGGGCGCAGAGGTAGGACACTAACTATACAGACATTTGTTTGTGAATTGCCTTCATCTGAAAAATTATTCAATTAGCTATGTGACTATTTCAGTGCCTCAGGCAAGCTGTCGGGATTGTGAGCTAGAAGAGTCCTTGTCTTCAAAAGATACACTAGAGACGTTCTGCAGGAGTGATTTTGGTGAGTATTATTAGTATTTCACCTCTTTGTTTTATCTTGTCCTACTCTTAGTTGTAACCTTTATAATTTTTTCTGTACAACATACACTACTCCATAAACAGGTGATGTCATCAATGCATTGGGTTTCTTTCTTCCCAGTTGTGAAGCTGCGTCTAACACGGCTGGAGTATAGTCCATTAAGCCTGTCTCAGTTCTCGCTGGCAGCAAAACTGGACGTTCTGAAGCATGGACCGCTCTTGGGTGGGCAGATCCGCTCCCGCATCGAACTTTGGCTAGAGAGGGACGCCACATGTGTGAAGAACATGACACGGAACCACCCACGAGGTGGCACATTTGTAGTGACAGGCATAGTGCAGGGGGATCGCCTGGTTGTCAACAAGGCTTATGCCTGGCAAAAACGAGACAAGAACCTGGTGGCAGCAGCGCGAAAATGGAAACATCACCGATGCAGGAGTTAGGATTATGTGTTCAGTTAAAAATGAAAATGAATGAAATTATGAAACAAGAACTAAACAGCTATAGTTAAAGGAAGCATAGGGATAGTATTTGGACCAATAACTGTAAATAACGCTTGGTCTAGTCTTGTCAAATCATGTTATTACTTCTGTGGTTATGGAAGTGATGATAAACAATGATGATCACAAAGAAACTGTCTCTCAGGCAGCAGGGCTAACAAATATAAATTGTGTGAAAATGTATATATCTGAAAATTTTAAGAAAATATTGTTGGTCTATATTTGTACGACTTTGAGAATAATAAAATTATGTGCAGTTAATCTTACTAACATGCAATTTGTTCATAAACAGCAGATACTCCTACAGTGTACTTACCAAAGAGCAGAGGTTTCAGGCTTAGCGTCTTCATCTCATGTGTTCTGTCTGGGACAAGGGACACCTGCTGAACATACCCTACCTGCAGATGTGCAAGACACATTATCAACATACTTGATTCTTAACACAGATCAATCAAAATGTTCAGACGCTGCTGTAACAGCTCCGAGTTGCATTCAATGTGTAAAATTATTTTAAGAATTTAAAGAGTTTTGTTTTAGTTTGGATTGCTGAAATAAAAACACACTTCAACTAGACTTAGCTTGAATTTGCTGAATGGCATTATACGGTAATATCTAATAGACTATGTAGCATATCAGTAACCATCTTTTTTTTACTTGGTCAACACACTGCACTACTGGAGTCATTCTGCCAATGGGTTAAAATTGCATACAGAAATTATGTCAGTTTTCTTACCCGTATCCCCTCAAGGCGAGGAAGGCTGAAACTCTGACTGTAGTCCTCCTCATGGAGCTCTCTTGATGTTGGGGCAGGATGAGGCAAAGAACTTTCACTCTCGCTGACTGATACTGACGAGGCCCCGTCTCTGCTGACAAGATCCCCGGGTCCGTTGTTGTAGTGCACGTAGAGCAGCAGGGCGATGACATTTAGGATGTACACGTGGAAGAAAACCATGACCACAACGAAATACGCCCGAGAGCAGACATTACTTCTCTGGATATGCAGTCGAGTGGAGCGAAAGGGGGAATTGTAGGGCGATGATGGTTTGTCGCTGTTATCTGATTCTTCCTCACCCACGAGATGTTCCTGAGTGTCTTCCATTGTCATACCAAACGACTAGAAATCAACCGCAATGGATTTCATTGATGTATTTATTTATGTGTTAGCGTTAGCGTTAATGGCAAGATTTATCTCTACTGATAAAGTTAGCTGCCTGCCCAACGTTGGCAAACCTAGCGTTAGCTAGCTAAGGTGCAAACACCACTTCAAAACTCTGGTTGGGCCGATAAAAATGGACGTTGTCGTCTCTGCTACTTTTACCCACACAAACAGGACAGTTTCGAGCGAAAAAGCACGTACGCCGAAAGGAGTTTTCTTTGATAAACAGATGTGACATCATTAACTAAATTCACCTAAGGCTAATCCGTGTTAGCTAACCCGGCTAGTACGCTGCCCCTGACAACCTAACAACAAGGCGGACAAGCTAACGACTGCAGAGCAACCGACGCTTCCGTTAGGTCATACGCTAAACTGTTAGCGGCCTCTAATGGGCGAGACCGAGAAAAAGGATTGCCTGGATCCAAAAAAAGAGACAACTACTTAGCTGCTGTATATTATTTATCGTAAGGAAAAGCACCAAGTAAAAGCTAATCTTCTAGCGGCAGGTCATTAGCATTAGTTATCTACACATTTTACTTCAGCTTAGTTACAGAAGTAACGTTAGCATATTATCAGCAAATATGTACTCTTATATGTGTTGCATGTTACATAATTAAACCATGAACGTCGTGCATTAATAGACTATTTGTAATTTTACTGGTCGAGTTTGTAACACACAATGCTACTCTTAAATGTTTTATCGCTGCTGCATAGCATCCTCTAAAGCTACTGAAGATATCTATCTGTTACAAAACTCACCATGTGCTAACGTTACTTTTCCGTTACTGCACAGTAGAATATAATTTCTCCTCAGGTCATCAGTAATTTTATAAACTCACTGTTAGAGAGGATCACGACTTTTTGTGAACATATGTTGTTGTTAAAACAACCTAATATGCAAAATTATGTCCACATGATTCAAAGGGGCATGTTGTTTGCATTACTGTTGCTACGTGTAAGGTTTTCCCTCTGTTCTGTGTCCTTTTGTAGCTATATACTGGGACTAGTTGAAACTGGCCCTTCAGGATTTGCTCCAGTGAATGAATTTGGCTTATCAATGAAAGCACGCTGCTGTTGTTCAAAAGAACCACACGGTGGCAGGAGGACATTTCCTTATCTGTATTTGTTTGCTGTGTCATCTGTGTTGGGGATCCAGGTGGGATCCACTTGAGAGTAAAAGTAATAATTTTGTATTTATTTTCATTTAATAACACATATATGTCGTTATGTTAAAATCTTGACTGGTTGCACCAGTCTAGATTTAACATCACCACTTAGGGACATCAAGGAGCTTTATGTCACTGTCACTCTCGCAGTGGTGGATCATGTTGAATTTCTATAATTTTCACCAGAAAGTTTCCTTAACAAGCATATTTAGATGGGCACATATAATGGACACTCATGTCCTAGGTAACACCGCCCTCCAAATTAATTTGTCCGATCCCCCTTTTTATACACAGAGAGGGTTCGAGGTGGGGGTGTAGGTTAGAGAGTCTCATACACACATTCACAGTGTAACACACGCACACACACACACACCCCTTGCGGTGTTTTCCGGGATCACGCCACTGCCTCCACTTGGGATCCTCACAACAGCAGCGATATGGCTGATCATCACCGCACGGGACGGTGCTGTTAATAAGCGAAAGTAAACATAAATCATGCATTATTACAGCTCAGTAATACTTTTCCTGAGGCGCTGGGACACCGTGGCACGCCGTGTGACACAGGGATAAGAGTTATCTGACGGGTAACAGCCAGTCTTGTGTGTTTTTCAGCAAAGTAGTTGGAGGAACTTGTCGCAGTGGATTCATCCCAGCGTGCTGCCTGGATTACCATACACAAGTGGAACAATAGTCTCCTGCAGCAAAAATACTAGCAGGTCAGTGGCGGAGGTATTTTTGTTTGTTTATGTCCAGTTTTCATGTCTTCACTCCACGTTTTTATTCTGAAACGACAATGTTGGGACACCAAGCAGCGATAACCACGGGTGTCCTATCATCTGACATTGCAGGTGGAGTTGTTGTTTTTTTTTTCGCGAAGTATTGGCGATTTTGAGTGGGCTACATTGCGCAAGTATGCGTCTATGTGGCACCACTGTGGGTGTTTTGCTGCTCTTCAAACATCGCTGTAAAAAATTCAGTGGGATGATTTGAGTGTCATCACAGCAGATCAGGGGATAAAGAGCGATAAGTGCACCTTAACGTTAGACCACATTAACTCCGTAGAATGATATACTTGAAATCTTATAACTGTGTGTGTTAAATGCAAATTTAAGATGTCTGTTTATCCCAGTCCTATGTCCATTGAGTTTCTGAGCTGACCGGCCGGCTGTGTAACTTTTTCTTCCCCCTGCCTGACTCGCCCCCTCCCGGATACTTAGGACAGGAAAACACGGGGAGAGAGGAAATGACCGAAAATGCAAAAGGCCTGGAAGGTAGAGGAATCTCTGCCAGTCAGGCCCGACACGAACTGCCGCGTGTTTGTCTGCTCCCGTGATATTTGTCGTGCGGTCGCTTGCTGCTCACTTATGTGCGCCTAGCCTACAGTCATGTCGAGTTACATGGGATATTACCAGGACCTTCGCTCGTCTGCTAATGTGATAGTCCTGTGCTGCGGTGCTGCAGGATCATCAAACGCCGATAGCAAACCGTATATTAACACAAAATAGGTTGAACAATTGTAGTATAAACACGTCTCACTTAAGTTCTTTGCAGCATGATGGGAATATCATTTAGCATTAAATTATTTATGTCGATCGCCGTGTGGGATGTCCAGATTGAAATTATGCGCGTCTATCAATTCTTTTGCCCTTGTCATGCATCCCGAGTGAAAAATCCTAATAACAGTCTAATAACATTATTAACCGTGTGTTATTACTGTTATATATTTATGGTTTAAATGTCATATTAAAATAATTATAACTGACGATTGTTTTGGTAAGGGTCTTTTTATATTTTGCACTCCTCAAAACATCACACAGAGTTTCTTGACTTGTACTGTCTAAGTGGGGCTACATTGACGTACTTTTGTGAAGAGTAAGGATGCATTTTCATTTTCGTTAGATCTGTCTGAATGTCATCCAGCTGTATACTAAAGGGACTTTTTTTTTTTTTTAGATGTAACAGTGGGGCACACAACCTGATGATTCCATGTGTATTTTTGCGCAAATGTCTCATTATTCTGTGGGAAAATCTCATAGAGACATGTCCTCTATTTTCTTTCAATCTCTACTAATTGAACATGACATTTCAGTTCCTTGACTGTTGTTTTTCAGCATCTTTTCAGCATATTTCCATAACTTCTTTTCCTCATTCTACTCTAGAGATTTAGTCTAAGTTACAGCGAAGATACTGAGCAGGAGGAACAAAGCTTAGAAAGAGAATTGACTTTTTTGGCTATTTGTAGGTTTATGTTTATGTTTGTGTGGACGTGTGGAGGATTCTGTAGTTGGGCAGATTTG
>JAUBNQ010000026.1:14684405-14707227 GCA_032353495.1 Ctenopoma kingsleyae | reverse complement strand
ATGGTTTCATGGTCATGAAAATAAAGAAAACACATTGAATTGGGGAGGTGTGTCCAAACTTTTGGCCTGTACTGTATTCTTGTATATTGTAGATTGTATACCATTACTTTATTATGGGTAGTTGATGGAAAAGCCAGTGAAATGTGTGTCAATCACAGCTCATCTAGGGAAACTGCTCATGTCTGAATGTCCTCAGTGGGGCTGCAGTCAGATGTTTACATGTTTTTCTGTTCATGTTTTGTTTGTTGCTGTCTTTCTGTTCTTTCCCCGTGTCTCTCTGGGTCTGCCTCTGTGTCTTTTATTCTGCAATGTTTGCACTTGGTATCCATAACAATGAGAACACATGCTGTGTGCACAAACACAGGTATTGGGAGCCCAAAGAACTGTAAAAAATGTGCAGAGACTGCACTGCAGTAGTTTCACTGTACAATGAAGATTAGCAGGGCACTGTGAATCTGGCTGTTGATGGTTTAATGAAAACAATAGCCATGAATATGGTGAGTGGTATGCAGGTGGAGCCAGTGATGGTGGTGATGATTTTAGTGTTTTCCCCCTTAGGCCTGTGGGCCCCAGTGGTGCTGTTGAGAAGATGGACAGGATGAAGATAATCAAGCGGAGGCTGTCCATGTCTCTACGCAGCGCTCGGCCTGTTGATGACTCCCTGTCTGAGCTGGCAGAACAAATGGCCTTGGACGAACCATCCACCGCCACTGACAATGGTGAGACATGAATGAGTGCACTAGCACAAATTTACACACAGGTATACACATTCACCTCAGCAGATATTGCCACACATGAATACAGTAGAGACGTATTTCAAACGCACCTCACACACAAACATACTAAAAAGTCTTGTCGTGTGCATTATATATCAATGTAATACATGTAATTACATTAACTCCGTTCATAACCAAAGAAAGCAACAAGGCAGCTTGTGTTTGTTTAATGTAGAGTAATAGTATCACCACCATAACCTTCTTGGGAGTCACACAGTGATTAGTATAACTAAATAACATTATTTGTTATGACTTGTGTCTTACCACACAGAAGACGTCAAACCATGTTATTACAGAGCTCTTGCTCATGTGCTTCAGTACTGTGAGACCTTAAGTTTTCATTAAGAGCTTTTTCAGCATGAGAACATTTTAACTGATGTATTGGTTTGCAAATTATGACATCATTTGACATAGACAACATTAAGTTTCAACTGAGCTTTTCAACCTGCTGGACCCATCTTAACCTCATTGTCATGTCACCATCACCTTCATTTCCCTCATTTCACTGACTGTACTTCACTGGTTAATCATTAGGACAGAAAGGAGCAATATACCTGGAATATATGTGAATTTGTAAAGTTGTCTTGTGAGTTCAGTTTGAATATGCACTTGCTCAAAAGAGACTGTTTTTCCTTCTGGGTGAAAGTGCGAAAAAGCATTGTCATTCTTAGAAACTATGGGTGCCATCTGGTGGGCATCTTCCACGTCTGCAGGTGCCTCTTTGGAAAAATATGAGTCCTCATCTGATAAGAACGTAGTGCGAGTGTGATCAATGTTTGTGAGTGTTTGTATCTTTATATTGCTGTTAGACTGAAACCAGGTCAGAATATCGAGCTACAGATGTTGGCTGCTTTGCAACTTGGATACGAAGAGAAATCATATTCTTTTTGCAGTTATTGCAATTCCTGGGCTGCGACATCCATACTTCTACCTCATTCATTTTACATCATCCTTTCTCCTATTTTTTACATTTCTCTTTTTAGCTTTCAATTGCTCAACCTATGTGGGTTAATTTCCAGAGAGCACAAGTAGCAGGAAAAGAGTGGGGTGGAAGAAGTGATGTAGAGGATGAGGAGAGGGACATTAAACTTTAATCACTACTCTACATCTTGCAATGTACTTACAATCTTCTCTTGTACCTTTGTCAGGCTGTAGGATCCTCTTGTTCCCTACACCTCTATATATCTTACTCAGACTGTGCAGAAGAGCGGCTAAAAGAATCCTCACATGTTTGTGCTAAGTGCGTGCTAATTAGAAGCAATGTCAAGGTTGGTGCTAATAACATCTGTTCTTCCACTGTGTTCTTGGAGGATTTAGGCCTGTTTCTACTGGAGATGAGACTGGAAGGGAATCTTGTGAGGGTGTTAGTGGAACAATTGACCCCAGTGCTTGTGGATCACAGTGTAATTTACAGTATATTGTGGAGGAAATAGGGGATTATTTTAAAAATAGGAGATGTGACATATAAAATTCTATCCACATTCTGCTTAAAGATCCATTAATACTTAAGAATGTGAAAGGAAGCTGATCATGTCTGTTTGCTGACAGGTTGTTCCACATATTGTTATAGATAAGGTCAAGGTATTTAGCTTTTAAAAAGCAATTTCTTTGTTTATATACTAACATTGGACCCAACAAATTTAATTAAATTAGATAAACTATCTATCTATCTATTGTCCATCAGTTATTTGGTTATTTGCTTACCTCAGTGGCCTCTTTCCTAGTATGTCTGCTAGCTGCCTCATGTCTTGTACATTTTCCATTGCTATTGCTATTACTGTGTGTCACAAATGTTCCCTCTTCTAACATGGGTACGTCAGCTGTATGTATTCTCACCCTGTAATCTATCACTGCTATATATTGTACTGTTCCTACATAATCTTCTATCCTTCTGTGTTTGGTCTCTGTGTTACCATGTCTCATTTCTTTTCCTGTTTTTCTCCCTTTCCATACAACTCCTGCCACCTGCCTACCTTTCTATTTTCCTGCGTCTGTACCCTCCTCGACTTATTATTCGTTTCCTTTCTCTTCTCTTCTCACTTTGTGTCAACTGGTTGTCCTGAGTGTTCTGTTCTTGTTCTGGCCTTTTCCTGCACTTTCTCTTTTCATTTTCTCCGCTCTCCCTGGCTGTCCATCTGCATCACGTGTCTCAGAGCCGATGGTGGTGTGCACCATGCACCCTCCCGCCTCCCATAGTGCTCCCTCCTTCCTGCGTCAGTATGCTGGTCATCTGGGCCGCACCGCCTTGCGCAGAGAGCCGGGTGGGGGTTTGGACAGAGCCTACTTGAGTCTGCACAGGACTGGATCTCTGGGTACACACACACACACACGCGCACGCACACACACTTAAGTCTTTCTGTAGACATAATGCATTCCCTAGTCCCTTACCCTAACTTTAACCATCGCAATTGGTCACATGCCTGCCCCTATCCCTAGTCTTTACCTTAACCTCAACTTAAACCCTCATTAAACTAAGATTTTCCACACAGTATAATAAAGGTGTGTACAATGATGCAGACACCAGAAGTGTGCAGCAGCCTTGTGGTGGGAAGGAAGGAAGAAGCACAGAGAAAAACATATAGCTGCATGATATGGTTAGATGCAATTATTGCACAGTTTCTTAAGATTTTATATTCAGAACAATCTCTATAACTTTCAAATAATATAATACACACTGAGATGAGGTATTCTTCTGTTTAATGAGTTCTGTTTTGATATTTAAGTACATTCTTACTTCTATATTTCTGTTAAGTAAACATTTGAATTTTTGCTTGTAGTGACTATGTTAATGTCAAGTTATTGCTACTTTTATTTCAGTAAAAGGTCCATGTACCTCCTCCACCACTCAGGCAAACACACTTCCTCACATTATACTTCCTCACATACTGACAACACTAAGTGTCTTTTCCAACTCGAGTCATTTTTTGTTTTAACAACATTTTGTACATATTGTCACTACTTATGTTGTCAGTGTTCAGTAAAGAACACTATAAAACAGATTTTGAAGCTTGATCAATAGTGCCACCTGTGGGTGGAAAACTCTCAGACAAACATACTGATGTCTTGAAGCTGTCACTTGGACGAGTGTATGAGCTTATTGTGCGTATATGCATGCATGTGGGTTGTCAGGAAGTGTTAAACTGTACTTACTGACACAGTTTAGTCTCTTAACATTTATTATGGCTAAAGTTACCTTTATCCAACACACACATGCACATATTCACAACATCCACTTGCTCACACACACTCACTTTTTCCTTCTGTCTCTCTGCGTAATGTAATGGAACATGTGGTCCGTGGTTGTATAGATCCCACTAATCTCATTTCCCACTGTGGGAAAAAGGCTTTAATCAGGAGTTGGGTGGAGTGAAGCAGAGAAAGTGAAAGATGGAAAGACGGAAAAGACCCGATAACTTGGATGCTGGAGGTAGTCCTAGAATGAAATGAAGCTTGGAAAACAGCAAGAGAATGATATACAGGGGCGGTAGAGAGAGGTAGATGAAGTGATGAAAAGTGTACAGCAGGTGAAAGGAGGAAGCAATGGACAGAGTGGAAGAAGAGTGTTCCACAAAAGCTCCTTCAGGAGTCATATTAGCTGTGTATAGTGTATCACTGAGTCCTTGCCTGGCATCCATTGAACTCTGAATGACAAGAGAACTAGTCTTGTATCAGGAGCTTTCTGTTCATTGACAAGGCTTGACACTTTGAATAGTATAAAAATATTTTTATTGTGAAATTGTTGGTAGGACTGTGTGTCGTGACAACCATGTGCAGCTATTTGTGTGTTCTTTTGTGTATATGCAAAACAAACAAAACAAAGACTTGACTGGTAAGAAAATCTGATAACTACTGTATATTGTCCAATGGTAATTTAGAACATAAATAAATAGTACTTAGAAAGATTTTGTGTTAGAAATGTGATGCATTTGTTTATTAAGTAAGTATAAACAAGGTTCTGTACGTTCTGTGAGGGACATTTTATCAGTGAAAAAAAAACTTCAATCCTTTGTGGTGGACAATATATGTAAAGGTTTAATGTCTTCATTTAATTTCATGGTCTAGTTTTAATAGAGAATTTCCAGTAATATGTAGAAAAGTGAGTGTACCAGACTTAAGCCCACAGATTGTTGGTCTGGCAGTGTAACTTTGTTCTGTGAAATGCTCACCTCTCTGTGAGCCCAAAGATATTTTAAAGGACAAAGCTTGAGTTATAACCTACTATAGATGCTATTCTATTATTTAAACCTTATATGGATATGGTATAGTTTTATTGTTACGAGGTACACTGAGTTAGTGTGTGTGTGTGTTTCCCTGTGGTTGGTCTCGCTGACTCACTGTGTGCCACTTAGCAGTCAGAGCACGTCGGACCCTTTAATAGAGCGACACGATGATGTAATCTCTCTTTCCTGCTGCACTAAAGCGATTACCCACCCTTTCTCCCTTTCTCTTTCTTTTTCTAACTTGCTTTATCCATCCATAGGAGTATTCAGGTAAACACATTTTCATCTGCATAAGTGGGCTTGACTGGAGGGTTATGTGTGTATCCTAAAAGTGTTTGGCTACTAGCCAGTGCCAGAGAGCTTTTACAGGTATGTGATTCATCTGGTGCTAACTAGACCAACACCCACTCCCACCACACTGTACTTACAGTCAGGAAAGATGAGCACCACACTTTTCATTTTAGCTTTTTACCGCTCTCTCATTTATCTCCCTGTGAAAATCTGTAGTTACACAGTTAAGGGTTAGTCAGCCCTCCTGTCTGTTTTATTGAAAAGCTGCCTTTTCTACTCAAAACCCATAGCAGGCTGCTATTTCTGACACTGTCACTAATGTCTCCTTTTGTTTTTCTCTCCTCTGTCTCTATATCTGTCTCTTTCTCTCTACATACATCAAATTACTATATTTAACCTCCAAATAAAACCATAATCAGGCAAAGATAAAAAGATGGAGTTCCAGACCACCCATATCACCCTCTGTGTGTTGTACACTATGAGAAACCTGGTCTGTGCCAGGGATTTAATGTAATGCATTACCACTGCATTAATCTCTGTAGCCCTCTCCCTCATGCCCTACACCCTCTACCATCCATTGCTCACACCAACCTTCTTCTTTGGATTTAAGAAGAACAATAGGGTGAACCACTTTTATGTTGTTGGTCTTTAAAGCTTTTATGTGTGTTAGCACAGCTTCCTGTTTCACTAGCTAATGCTTGAGGCTAAAGGAATAAGTTACTAAAGAATGCTGGTGATTTTCAAAGCTACAGTATATACCGTAGGGAAGAGAGGAGGGGTAAGACATTAGGGACGAGCACATATGGGGCTGGTAGCTTACAGTAGGCACTCTTGTTGTAGTAATTGAATAAGATTCTTCAGATGCAGATAAAAGGTTTAGAGGTAATTACTGCAGTCTAAATTCTTTCTCCCTCCATCCTCGTGAGCAGTTCTGTGTGTGTGTGTGTATTCCTCTGGGATGTTATATGCACTTCGATTTTTTTATTGTCTCAGTAGTCTGGATGTAGACTGCAGTTTTTATGGTAAAAAAAGAAATCAATGAAAGCTGTGTATTTGAATTAGAATCTCAATTGTAGCCAAGCAAGCATGACAAAAATATGTTTACAATAAGGTGGCAAGAAAAGTGACAGTGATTGAGACCTTGAATGGAGTGAAAAGCTGTGTGCAGAGAGGAATTTTTGATGTAGACAGTTGCACTTGTGAATATAAAGAGACAGGGAGACAGTGATGGGTGGAGGGCAGAGTGGCAAGCTTTTGCCCTTGACGTTTTAAACAGCCAGAAGCTCAAGGATGTAGCCCTCTACATCAGTATATGTCTGTCATTGCACTGTAAACAGTCATTACCTTTTATTCAAATTCAAACGAAAGGATGAAGTAATGAGCCCAATGAAAACAAGCATTCGAACACTGCAGGCTTATAGCCCTCCCAAATATTTATTTTAATATACTTCCTTAACCTAGCTACATTAGAATACTTTCAACATGTGTGAAGCATACAGCATGCCAATTATCTGACATATTTACTTATCGAAGTCTGTTATACCATTACATTTTGGCTTCTGCAAATTATGACTGTGTGTTTGTGTAAGCAGTCAAAATTAGGTGCAACATTATTGACATGTAGGGTGTGTGAGTCTGGCTGTATGAGTGTGTTTTATTAGTTACAAAGCAGCCTGATTATTGACATGAAGGGAGAGGTGAGGTTTTATCTCAAGGTAGTAGAACACATTTGAACAGTTTTTAAAGTGTTAAACCTCGAGAAAATCCTTATGCGGAAAAATGGCATTTGATGTTTTATCTTGCTGACATTTTAGATGCCGTAGCCATTCAAAGCATTCATGTTCTATGTTTTTTTATGTGTATTGCATAGGAAGAGAGTAAATATGGAATGATGGCAATATGGAAGAGAAGTGATAACAGCCAACACACTGTTAATGGAGCATTTTTCTCAAAAATACCACATCTTTATGGTTCTTTGTCATCAAATTTCAGTCATACAGTTTTTCAAAGATACATAGAATTTTCTTCTGAATAAAGAATTCAATAAAGGCCACATGAATAGTGCATTTAAATGTCCTGGAAAATCTTGTGAAAGTAGCTACTGTATATCATACTATAAAAAATAATATTACTGCATAGTAAATTCAAAATGTTATGACAAATTACAGAAAAAAATCTACTTAGGTAGTAAATTGAAAAAATACTAACTGAAAGACCCTATTCACTTTCGCTGTTACTAAACTTAAATTATAAACAGTAGCCATAAAGATAAATAGATAAAACCATAAGTACACTATGCTAGGTGCTGAATACACTCTGCAAGTTAGTGGATATTCTTTAAAAAGTTGTACAGTAATTTTTGTACATACTCTCAGCATAGGAAGTAAAGTACTACTTTACTAGATACTTCATTATTCTACATGTGTACAAGTTACTTAGTTTGTTTCCACGAAAGGGTATTACCTATTGGAAAGCATTGAAACTCCAATGTAATAACATCTCTAATAAGTCGAAAGGCGTTATAAGAAAACAGATTCCTCAGAATTGTGTTGCAACAGCAAATAGTTAACATTAAGGAAGTAATGGGACCTTTAAGCATAGATGTAAAATTATAAAAAACTCTTGATGATTATATTGCTGCCAACGACTGTCAATACTACACATTTATTTATTATTCATCATTTTCAATGGAAGTTTGGAATCTATAATGAGGAATTTAACCGTGTAGTCTCTATGCTTTGTGGGTGTGTCAAAAGGAGACATGTACAAGAACTGTGTGTGCAGTGAGAGTGGGTGTGTATATGTGAATGAATATTGGTCTGTGCTTATGGTCCACTGGGGGAAGAACAGTGAGAGAAAGAGAAATATGAGTGTGGAGAGAACATATGAGAAATGGAAGATGAGAGCTAGGATGCTAGAGGCATCACTCAAAAGCCCCAGGGTTTTAATTTCAGCTCTAGAGTGGTAACGATTGCAGAGGAGGGAAGGAGCTAGAGTGAGAGGAGGCAAAAGAGATAAAGTGATAGTGACTGAATGCAGAGGCTGATGAGGCAGAAAATGTTGTCATCGGCCCCTGAATAAAAAGAGGTACTGTATACTTTACACCATTTCTGGACCCAGACAGAGGTAGGAAAAGTGAGTGAGGGAGAGAGATTGGTGTCACATGAGAGGGAGGAGAGTAATAGCAAGGTGAAGGGAGGGAACGAGAGGACTAACAATACTGAAAGCACTGATAGGGGCGCCAGAGGCAAGGAGGGACCAAACGAGAGAGGGGAGTGGAGAGAGAGAAACAACAGCCTGAATAGAGTGTGGAAGAACAGGGAGGACGAAGGGAGGAGATTGGACAGAGAAGAAGAGAAACATCAGGAAAATAACTGAAAATAAAACTGTAACATTGGATAGAGCTTGAAAGGAAAGTCAGGCATCTAAAGAGATCAGGTAGACGAGCACCGCATGGATGAAAGTGGATGAAGGAGCTTTAAGTTTGCGTCTCTTTACGTGTGCGTGTACTGAATCATACAGCTGAAGACGGAACACCTGTTATTTTGAGATGATAGGGTGTAACAGTTTTCATCTTGTGTGCGCTGGACTGTCTCTGCAGTATTTTGCCTACCTGCACAGTGTTTGACCTTCCTTAGTCAGCAAGCAGAGTGTGACTGCAGAGAGAAAAAGAGCGAGAAAGAGAAAGGAGAGATGGAGGGAGGGAGTGTCTTTAGTAAAATACAGAGAAGTAGAGTAGTAGCTAAGGGAGTTGTTGCATTGTGATTAGTGTGCCTGTGCAGTCTGCGCTGTCCTCCCGAAGTAAAACCTGTCCTCTGCTGTATGGGGCTTTCCTGGAGATGCAGATGCAGCCTGAAGATTGGATTTGATCAGCTACAGCTTTTAAAACCTAGGCCCCACCCAGACTAGTTGACTGGACACCAATACTAAACTGGCCTCAACTCCTTAAAAAGCATTTTTTGTTTTTTTTTGCTTTTGTTTTTTTTAAACAAACTGTCGGCTATAGTGCTTTGAATCCTCTGGAACCATGGATATGTCAGGCAAACCCCAAGGGTGCTCTGCTCACGCTCCTAGGGTGGGAGACTCAGGGATGGGGGAGACTAGAATGGGAGAAGGGATGAGAATGGGTGAGAGAGAACCCCCGCTGAGGCTGTCACCTTTCCGTATGCTTCGAGTCCTGGACTCATGCCGTCCTCCAGGAAACCGTATTGGTGAGTGTCATCAACAATGGTAATGAGATTAATAATGTCATATGTGCCTGTATGTGAAAATTCCATTCTAGGGGGTATGAAATTAAGATCAAACAAGTGTCCTGAGGCTTTATTAGATAAAGAGACTTGAATTTATGCAAAGTAGCTTTCTCTCAGAATCTGCTGATCCTACACTTTGGAACATCTTTAAAAAATAATTTCCTCAAAGTGTTTAAAGATTACAGATGCATTGGACTGGCACAGGGCAGTATGCGGGTATCTTCAGGTATCCCATGAACTCCTCGGAGATGTGAAGAGTCCTTTAAATTCTTCTTTTAAATGTTTTATTCAGTTGCTTGTCAGCACAGTAGTATCTCTATTCCTCCTGTTTGTGCCAAATTCAGACAGTAGAGAACCCCTGGCCTAAGAGCAAAAAGGAAAATGAATTCAGTTCAGATCCTTGTAACAATAGTCGATAACACCTTGGATGTGGACAGTGACTGTTAATTCTACCAGTGTACCCTTAAGCAACTCACTTAACTTGATATCTGACCTTGCTGACTGAGGGCTTAAGACAAAAAAATCCCATATTTCCACTACTCTTTAAAGGTCTCTGAAAGTAAATCTTACTTCTTTTCACATCATTTCCACTTCATTTTCAAACATCTTCTGAGGCATTGCCAACATTTGCCAGAGATGGACTTCCAGCTAAGTGGATACATGCAGAGTTGGATGAGGTAAGGAAAGTCCTAAAAGCAGCGCACTCACTCCCAGATAGCAGGGAGTCAGCAACCCTAACTAGGCCAGCCAGGCTCCACACAGGGAGGCAGTGTCAGCTCATAACTTTTACTGTCTGCTCTTAGTCTGCTATCTAACTGGAACAGAAGGAGCCTGCAGACACTGAAAAACATTGTCCTGTGTGATTAACAAAGATGAAAGAAGGGGATTGTGTGTTTATTTAGACTTATTTTGATTGTTCTGTTGGAGAAACTGAGGTGTGAGAGGCAAATGTATTGGGTCGACTGTGGTGCAGTTGGTAGAACAGTTGGCAGTCGTCTACGAAGCATGTGGTTCCACCCAGTTGGTGGTGTGCTTACGGACTGAACCCCGAACACTTGGCGGCTCAAGGAGGCTGACTATATTGTTTCCAGATGACATACACCATACACCCTCATCTCTTTGAATGTTTACACTAACAGATCATGGTCTCTGAGAAAGTGAAGAAGACTGGTGACATAAGGTCAGAACTGGATACTCACTTGTTGTGAGTATGTCATCCTGTGTGTGTGTATCTGTCTGTATGTAGATGCTCTGGATCAGTTTCTTCTCACTCTGGTGTCAGGTACCTTGAGTTTAATGTTTCACCATCAAGAATGAGAGACTTAATTTCTGAAATGACTACGGACTGCTCAGTTTTCTTACCAAGCTATACTATATACTTTACATGTTCATTTTCTTGAGTTTTTCTTGTTTCATTTTTTATTCATTTCTTTTCATTTCCTTTGAGGCCACAGGCAGTGCATCAGACCTGGAAATTTAAATGTTTACACAGCAGTTTACACATTTAAATTGTATAAATAGTTCAGTAGATTTAATAGGTTTTAGGTTTTGGGACGGTATCCAGTTAGAGGCTGACATACTTTACATTAATACATTTTCAGATCAGTGCGTATTACAGTATATGATGTTTTAGAAATGTTTATATAAAAATGCTCATTGCACTACAGGATATAAAAAGTTATATAGCATGCAAAAGGCTTGTTAGACAGACATCGTACTGTCTTTTTCAACTTTTACACCCTAAAGCGTCCATAGACAAGCATGCTTTTCCCAAATTCTAACCTTGATGACATGAAAGACACATACTCATGACACATCCTAGAAACTGCCTCAGGTGGTGTTGCCCCACTTTGCAGACGGTGTACTATAATAAATAGCTTTACCTATTTGACCCTGAATAGTTCTATTCCACAGCTGAGGTGTCAAAGTCACTCAAGGGACATATTTTTCTTTCCACTTCATCACTTCTTCCCACTACATCTGCCAATCTCCTAAACCTCCTTCTAGCTTCCTCTCCTCTGCCAGTGGTGGCAGTCTAAAATGTAAACAATAAATGATGGGAAGGTAAGATTTTACCAGTGTTAGGAAGGGGTTTAACTTCTGTGCAGTCCTTCCACCAAATACAAGACAAACATTCACACACACTCATACAGTACACACACAGATGCTCTCACATACATGTGTTGTACATGACCCAGACTTGGGAGCTATCAGGCGTCATGAACTAAACCCAAAGATAGACCCTTCCCCCATATTTGCTCACACACACACACACGCACACATACACAAGCAGGCAGTCCTGTCCTCAGCACCGTGACTCATTAATCAGATGGATTCTGGGAGGAGTTGGAGGTATGGCAAGCAGAAACAAGAAAGCTCCCAGTGCATGCAGGGTAATATTGATCTTTGATCTCCTCATTTTACAAGTGGCATTTTATAAAAACTCACCTAACACCCCTGCGTGGCTGGTGGTACAGTCCATCATGTGGGGACTGGGACCCTAGTATCGCTTTCAGAGAAGGGTGAATGAAATCTAAGAAATACAGAAGGTTGTGCCCTCTGATAGACACAAGGAGAGAGTAAATGACTAATGGTCAGTACCATCAAAACAAAACAAAAAGAAGTCTAAAGGACCTGAGTGTAACAAAAATAAAGAAAACATTTTACAGATGAATGTGAAATATTCAGCTCAGTTTTGGTTTCTCTGCCAGAATAAAATAGCAGTTTTTGATAATAACAGTCTGCCTCCCTGTGTCTGTGTCTCTGTGTGTTTTTTAGGCATTGTCCATGAGAATGTGAAGATGGGTTCAGATGGGGAGAGTGACCAGGCATCTGGGACATCTTCTGATGAGGTCCAAAGTCCAGTCAGGGTCCGTATGAGGAACAACCACCATCGACGCATCTCTAATGAGGTAAAGGGAGCCAGTTCACACCTGCAACACATGCACATACAAATACTGTACACCAGGCCTCCTGCACTCACACAACTAATAATCCAATAAGGATTGGGTATAATAATTATCACTAGACATCAGCACACCATTAAAAATGTTGAACACACTATATGCTGTGGTGGCCTAATGAATGTAGTGTTGTGACTGATTTCAGACACAGCTCAGGGTTTGTGTAAGTGCACCTATGGTAGCTGTGGCCAGGTAAAATTGCTGTTTGTTGTGTTGTTTTGCCACATGTGGTGTGGACTGTGCATGTATGTGTATGTGTGTGTCTGTTTGAAGGAGTTGAAGAGTGATGAGCGCAGCAGTATTACAGGAAGTGCCTCTGGACACACAGGCTGCTGCCTCTGACTGCTGTGAACAGTGGAAGGGACTAATTTAGATCCTGTTTACCAAAGAGAAGGGGGGTTGACGGAGAGGGAAATGCTGGGGTGAGAGAGTAATTATGGAAGTGGGAATAATTATTGGTATGACAACAAAAAAGGACAAAGAGAAGAACAGGGCTCAGGAGATGATAAGAGAAAGGAGGGAGAGGGAGAGATGGAGGACAAAATTACAGTGGTAGAGAACAGAAAAACAATGTTTCCTCTCAACCACCCCCCCTCTGTTCATCCCTTCCCCCATCTGCCTTTCTCCCCTCAGGAATCTGTCCATTCCTCTCTCCTCCACTCCTGCACCCCCCCACCCCCACCCCCCCCTCCATTTTTTTCCCTCCTGCTCTGAGCATGTGGATGGCACTCTACCACAGTGCCAGGCTCCCTTTCTTTCTCTCTCTCTGTCAGTGTGTGTGCAGTCATGTGGCAGGTCAGAGGCATGCATCGTTGAAAGCGAGTGTATGTGAGTGTATAGAAAGACACGTTTAAGGAGGACAATGAGGGAGCTACTTGAGCTGTTCTGCATTGTGAGTATGGGCATGTGTATGTGTGTGTTTTGGCCATCAGAAGTTACCGGCTTCACGAATTGCATGAAGTATTTGTGGGAAAGTTATTATTTTTGTAATAGCAATATGCAGCTTTATTGTGTTGCTCTTTCTTACCTACTTCCATGGGTCAGTACATGTGTTTGTGGCTTATTTTCCATCATGTGCAGTCTCCAGAGTATTGCCTGATGTTTTCAGTGTGTGATAAATGTGTATCATTGTCCTTAGGGTGAGGGCTTGTATGTAATACTCCTTGTTATTATGTTAGCCAGTGAGGTCAGATAAAGCCATTACAGGCGTAAAATCCTTAGCCTTTCATCTTTAGGCATATGCACACTACTCTCTCACTAGCGTTCACATGTAAACACACATCATTTCACACACTCACATCGAGGACATGTTGGGGGATTTTGGGACTGGGCCAACCACCGCTGCTATGGAAACAATGTGCGATTGACACCTTGCCACTGACATGCAATGCATTATAGGAAAAGTAACATAACACACATCTAATAATGGGAAGAAATAAGAAGTAAAATCATTATTCTAGGAGTATTTTGTGGTAATAAAATTACACATGTGATGTGGTAAAATTACTCAACAACAAAAATACTATACTTACCCAAGTTTAAGATGTCTTAAAGTCTTAAAATTAGACATAAAATGCGATCACTGTAGGCAAACGACCTATAGTTCCTGTTTGAAATTACACAATTTTCAGCCGAGCATTATGTATGTTTAAAGCAAAATCAACTACACTAGGCACAGAAGTAGAAGATAAAATTTCAGGCATGTTAACAAAATGACAAATAAAACATAGCAGAAAAATGACATTTTCCAGTTGTGTTCGTTAATTTGGGAACAGTTATGTGCCAACCATCTCCAGTCGCTTTCATTCATCTTGTCAAATTATAACTGTTCACATCACCATTCACTCACAAGAGCACATGGCAGCTGTAAACTAAAGGTTTGTATTTAACTGGATTGGGGTGCTGGACTGGCCAAGCTATTGCCAGAAAAAGACACATGGAGGAAGTGGTTTTTTTTGTGTTCTCAAAAGTAGGCCAAACACCAAAGGCATGAGAAAGAATTTGGATGCCAGATAATGGTGAACAGTTAAGGCGAAGAGCTATCAAGCAACCAAAACACATGATGTTGGTATTTGGTTAATGACGGTTAATACATTAATCTACCTAATTCTTATCTAACAACTTACCTATATTCTTAAAATTGTTTGAGATATCAAGTCATAGTTTATTTCAGTGATTCAATTTGGAGATGTCATTATTTTAGCTTCAAAGTATTTTTTATGATGTTACAGCTCATCTTACTTCACTACTCCATTTAAAGTATTATTGTTTTGGTCCTTTAGAGTATAAATTAGAATTACTATCTATAAATACACATCTGTCCAAGGGACTGTTGTTTTGAAGTAGGCCACACCTGTTATATGGTTAGAGGTTAGAGGTTGCAATTTGTGGAAAAAAATCAGCCTGAACTGATATCTTGCAATACTCATGAATGTTTTTCTGTCTCTCTTTATTCCCTGTCTCTGTGTTTCAGGACATAAACAAACGCTTGTCTCTCCCAGCTGACATCAGGCTACCGGAGGGTTACTTGGAGAAGTTTGCCATGAACAGCCCGCCCTTTGACAAACCCATGAGCCGCAGGCTACGACGTGCTTCACTGGTCAGTATTCATTGTGCATCTGTGTGTATATGTGTACAAAGTAGCCAAAACTAGTTTTAGTCAGCTGCTTTGGTGGTGAGTACAGCTGTGTGTGCTCTTCTTTTGATGCTGCGTTGTATTGAAACAAACATAATATGGACTTTCATTGCAATTGTGTACACCTAAAATGGTTGACAAAGGCAATTATATCCACTGACACATGTAGTTACTGCAGACAGACCAGCATAGACTACTTTTAAACACACATTGAGTTATGATATAGAGCTTACAATGGCTCAGTGGGGGGAAGAATGGGAATTATGTACTATGAATCCAGGCCAAGAGCATTATGGGTATGAAATTGGGGGTGTGGGACAGAGGAGGGTATGAGACAGGATTAATAGAGAGGGAGTTGGTGGGTAGAAATAGCCTGATATTCATGAATATGCAGTATGTCCCATGATACGCCTTTGTAATGCAGCAGAAGTATCCTCATTCTTTCGCTTAGTCCTTATTTTGGTTATGCTTAATTCAAGATTATTCTTTTGTTTCTGTCAGCTTTAATTTTTCAAGTTTCTCTTCATACATGACAGAAAAAAGCAAGAGCCCACAGCTCTCTTTCACTCATTCTCTCCACGTCACATTCTCATTCTTTAACTGTAATTCAGTCTTCTTTATGGATACATTTCTCCTTAAACATAATAGCCATGCATAACATACAACATAAAAGCCCTGATATGTATGGGAAAGCCTAAATGATTTCCATGTTGTCTACCATAATGTAATTATTGAACAGGGACACGGCCCTGTATCCAGCTCTCTGCTTTTCTGCAGGAGTCTAACAGAGATACAAGCAAGGAATCTTTTAAAAGAGGTTTGCAGAAAAGATATAGAATATATAGTTTTTATTCTGGATCGGTAGGGATGTTTGTGTCTTTTCAGTAAGTGGAATATATTTTATGGCATGCTTGGTACTGTCCATTTGTGCATGACTGTGTATCATTAGGGTTGTGGCATGTGTGTGATGTAATAGACCACTAAATATTTTAGCAGCAGTGTCAGACTCATCTGCCGCAGCTTCTCTCCTGACAAGGATTACACACTGGGACACCTTGAAGTGAGCTAGAGAGAAAAGAAAAGATTCAGGGAGGCACGAAAACTGCAACATTAAGGGAACAAATGATAGGATGCCATGATTTAAAAAGTGAAAAGAAAGATAAACACATATCTACATGCGTTTGTATGAAAAGACAAGTGACTGTTAAAAACAGTTTGGCCAGGATGGCAGAGTTTATAAAGGAAGATACACCACAGGTCCACAATCTTTGAGGAGTAGATAAAACCAAAACTGACAGAAAGTTTGATAGGTAAAACCCAGATCATGTTTAAACAGAAAATTGATTATTTTTGTCTCCAGGGCTTCTCTGCCTTAAAATAAAATAATTTTATCTGTCAGTTAGTGTAAGCTTACAAACAACATGGAGCACATTGATATAATGGCTTTTTCGGCTATCATTTATTTCCGTAACGTAGAACATGTGTCTATGTTACATGTGTCTCCTTTGATCTTTGAATCGCTTCCAATGTAATGTAAGTAAAGTTGGTTGGTATCAGTTTTCTCTCATGGCTATTGCTCATTGGTAATCAATTATTCACAGCTGTCCAATGAGATTCAGTGTTCCATGGTACGCTTATCCTAACGTATTGCTAACCACAACCCTTTACCGTGTTGTTGCAACACTCATTTGTTTCTGACCCATTCACCCCTACAGTGAGACAGTAATACACTTTTTTATAAACTCTAAAACTGAATGTACAGTTTGGCAACACAGCAGTTTGTATGTCTGTCTCCACTATATTCTGCTACCATTACAGCATACTATATGCATTTTTATTCTATTGTTTAATGATAAAAACTAAAAAATAGTTTCAGAGCTCAAGTGGGTTTCAGTGGGTTTACATAAGAAAGTGACACAGTGTTTATTTGTTGGTGAATTGAAGCTCTGAG
This sequence comes from Ctenopoma kingsleyae, assembly GCA_032353495.1. Classification (NCBI taxonomy): domain Eukaryota; kingdom Metazoa; phylum Chordata; class Actinopteri; order Anabantiformes; family Anabantidae; genus Ctenopoma; species Ctenopoma kingsleyae. Next base: position 14,690,141 of record JAUBNQ010000026.1, on the reverse strand, counting down.
GACTGGCTACATCATGCAAATGAAAGGGCACTTCTTTGCTTCTATTGCCCGCAACCCCTTTTCTTAGCAGAGGGCTTTGTCATTTTCTCTCTTCCACTCACTACTCTGAGTAAGTCCTCTCTCCCCAACACATGGTGCAACCCTAAATGAAAGTGAAATGTGGTGGGGGTAACGGACTTAGTTAATATGTATTTGATCCAAACTGCAGATATCCCTCTTGTCACATGTTTTCTTATGTCAGCCCATCTACTTGTGTATCTCCTTAGTCCTGTAAAAGGCTCAAACAGAACACACATTTTTTGTTTGGTTTTAAGTTGCTTTAAATTTGTCACTAAAACTTGGTCTGACCTAGTTCTGCTGAGTAAGCTCACTGGAGCGTTGAGAATGAAATGAACCCATTGCCACTGGAAGCATATGCAGGCACACACAAAGACACACATAAGAAATGGATTGTACTGTGCATAGACAGAGAGTGCAATTACACGTTGTAAGCAAAGAATGGGTAAAGAGTCGGGCATTTCTTTGTTTTAGAGACACTTCAAAAAGAGAGCATGAGTCCCCTGCCAACAGAGCAGCACAACTCAGCAACATGTCCTGACAGCCCCTGTCATAAACACAGAGATGGGAGATTGTGTGTGTGTGTGTGTGTGTGTGTGTGTGTGTTAGTGTTTATATATGAGCATAAGCTGCATGTCTCATCACAAATATTTTCTTGCCAACAGCGATACCACACAGTCAAATATATACAATCAATACCCCATATATACTGTACATACATACAGGCATCAGTTTTTATAGATTTTTTTTTAGATAGATTTTTTCCAGACTTTCCAAATTACCTGCTAGAAAACTAGACATTGATTATAATATAAAATTGAGAAATAGAATATATAGAATGTCTTGTAATTAATTATGCAAATTGCAGTTTGTGCGTGCCCATGCACACACACACATTTATTTCCGTGTATAAGTGTGTCATCTTGTGTTGGCTTTTAGGCATATCTTTGAAGAGATCACATGCTTCATCAGCTAACTTGGTCACTGGAGACCCTCCCCCTCATACACACATATAAATGCGCATATCCAAGCATTGGCCTGGCACTCACATCAGCATCATGATGGAGTGGGCCAGCACAAGATTGAGGGAGATGGGTAGGTCCGAATAGATGAACACAGATAAAATGTGGCTTAAACAACCTTGTCAGAGATAGACAAATAAGTGAGGAACAGTGACAGGGAGAGGGATAAATGCTGACAGGACTGTCGGTATCACAGCTTGACATAGCTACATTCATCTATAATTCATGACCTGGAAACTTGGGGCCACATACATTATGCAGCTTTATTAACTGAATTCAGAATTAATTAGGAATTCATTTGCACACACAGATGTGAAGTATGCCTGCTGGATATGGATAAAAATGGCCAGAAATAAACATACACATTAAATTGTCTGCAGTGGTAGAGCTTATAACATACTCACTTGTCTTTGTTATACTGACTTTCTGTACCTGAAAAATATATGTGCAACTGACGGTGACATCAGTTTGTAGCATTAAAGACAAAATGGAATTTCAACAATTGTGTTTCCCTGTTCACTATGACACATAAGTGTGTATGTTTGTACATGCAATGTAATATATGTGGAATAATGATGGAGATTTGATTGAATTTAGGAGTAAACAATAACATACACTGGACAAACAAAGGCCTTTGTTCAGTGTACCACACTTAGTAGGTATAAAGGATCCTGCTGTCCCCTTAGTAAAATATGATGTCTGCAGACCAGTCTTGAAGAAGAGCTACATTCTCACCATTCAATCAGACAGTCATGATTTCAAGTGTGCAGTGTTCTATTAAATGCATAAATGTAAAATGTAGCATGGGTACAACAGAAATGCTTAATTAGATATTGGAAATGTTGGAGATCACAAGACAGCAGTATTTTAGCACAGACCACCACAAATAGTCAGGAGAATTAGATTCAGAGTATCTTATACATGGCGAAGTGGCCTAGCCTGACCTACAATTAGGCGATAGCAACGATAAGTGGGCACTGGCTTAGTGATAATGTATATTGATAAAACTCATAATGTCCTCAACAAACTTTCTTTGTGTTTTTTCTAGTCTGAAATTGGCTTCGGGAAACTTGAGACCTACATCAAACTGGACAAACTAGGGGAGGTGAGATCAAAAAAGGAAAGTGACAGTAACAATATACTAAATCAATATTCACTTTACCTTTTTCAAACATGCTTTCTGTCTCTGCAGGGAACCTACGCTACAGTGTTTAAGGGTAGAAGCAAGTTAACAGACAACTTAGTGGCTCTGAAAGAGATCCGACTGGAACATGAAGAGGGCGCCCCCTGCACAGCTATCCGAGAAGGTACGAGGCTGTTAAGAAATTCACATCATGTGATTTGACAGTAAACAGATCTCACACACCAGCACAGAAACATATTGTCAAGAATATGATGCCTGTGGTTGTCTATGTTTGACTGACATTGTCTGATGTGTCCTCCTCTTCTAGTTTCTCTACTGAAAGACTTGAAGCATGCCAATATCGTCACTCTTCATGACATTATTCATACTGACAAGTGCCTGACTCTCGTGTTTGAGTACCTGGTGAGTGTCTGTACTATACTGTACGTTGTGTGCATGTCTTTACAGGAGACTAATCTTTCTTTCTTTCTTTCTTTCTTTCTTTCTTTCTTTCTTTCTTTCAGGAAAAAGATCTAAAACAGTATATGGATGACTGTGGGAGCATTATGAGTGTTCACAATGTCAAGGTATGTATGCACGGTCAGTAATGAACAATAGCTGTTGAATGTATTGTATATGTATAAACAAGTAACCTACAGGCATGGTAGAGAGTGGGGGAAATATATATATATATATATATATATATATATATATGTATGTATTTTTTAAATCATTTTGTTGAAACAGTAAATGACTTAGTTATTTAATCATAGCTTAGTATCTTAATATAATATTAATCTTGTAAATGTAACTCATACAAATCTCCTCTCCAGATCTTTCTGTTCCAGTTGCTTCGGGGTCTGGCGTACTGCCACAGAAGGAAGGTCCTCCACAGAGACCTTAAACCTCAGAACCTACTCATCAATGAAAAAGGAGAGCTGAAACTGGCAGACTTTGGTATAACAACATTTACTTTCTATGTTGTTTTGACTTTTCAGAGGCTCTCATTTCAAGCGATATGACATGGGATAAATTTTCCTTCAGTAAAGTTTTCGGAGCAATATTGAAAACTTAAAATACATCTAACTAGTAATTTACTGAGATGGCCCCTGGAGGCCATATTGCTCCTTAAACCCACTAGGACAAGTGACTGACCACTCAACACTACCTTCCTTAGATAGAATTGATGGGTTTTGATAGGATATTGTCTTTTTCACCTGTGCTCCACATCATAATAAATAACAAAGGCTAACTATATTTGCATAATTTAGTGATCACTTTTTGTGTTTGAATTCAGGACTTGCACGAGCCAAGTCTGTCCCCACAAAGACCTACTCAAATGAAGTTGTGACATTATGGTACCGACCACCAGATGTGCTTCTAGGCTCCACTGAGTACTCTACACCCATTGACATGTGGTGAGCAAACACACATTCCTGAAAAATTCAGTTTCATAAGAAAGACATTAACACATTACCCCTGTTGTCTGTCTCATCTCTTTATGTGCTATTCTTAATTTTTGTCATTTGAGGTTCCCCTGATCTTTTTCAGAAATTCCTCTTTTCACCAATGTCACTATTAATGTTTTAAAATGCAGCAAACTGTGGTTCACGGCTGAGGTGCAAACTTTAAATGCTGGGCTGTGGAGAATTTGGGAATGTTACTGAATTCTGTAACACATTTAATGTGTAAAATGGTTTATTTTCAGTGTTTTATTTATGGACTTTTGATAGTATGGTGTGTGGTACTGTATATTGCCTTTTGCAGGACCAATGTTTGATGCTTTTTTGTTGACTCAAGCTTATTAAAGAGTATTCACTGTCTGATTCTATACTTTTGTAGAAATTACATTTATATTGTTATGCACTGTTTTGTTCCTTGTTTAGGGGTGTGGGCTGTATCTTTTATGAAATGATCACAGGCAGACCTCTCTTCCCTGGATCAACCGTAGAGGATGAGCTTCACCTCATATTCCGCATACTTGGTAAGACTATATCTGTAGAATTCAAATGAGCATGTGTTTGGGTAATGTTCATGTTTTTATTTGTGTGTGTTGATCTTTCTCTTCAACAGGTACTCCTACAGAAGAGACTTGGCCTGGTATCACCACCAGTGAAGAGTTTAAGACGTATAATTTCCCTCAATACCATGCAGAACCCCTTGTCAACCACGCCCCAAGGTGTGTTAATTTGGTTGTATTTACACACAGCCATAGATGCATACAGTATGTGTATAAGGTAGAATTGATTTTCAGATGAAACTGTAATTGTGCATTTCCATCCCTGTGTAAATCGTAGGAACATTAGGTTGTTCTGTACAGCTTGTTTCACTGAAACTCACTTCTTCCTCTCACTTTCTCTTTCACACAGGATAGACAATGATGGTCATGACTTGCTCTCAATGCTCCTCCAGGTAAAGAACATACATGTATACAGATCATTTTAAGATATGTACTGTATACCTAAAGCATCTACTTAAAAGATGATATATACTCACACTTCCCTTGTCTCTATGTGTTTCTAGTTTGAGGCTAAGAAGCGTATATCAGCTGAGGATGCTCTCAGACATTCTTATTTTAGATGTCTTGGAGAGCAAGTTCAAACACTGGCTGACAGTGAGTACAGGCAGATGGACTGGTTGAACACAATTATGTCATACAAAAACACTGTCTAACCAAACCTCTGTTATTTTCAGCTGCATCCATCTTCTCTGTAAAAGGCATTCAGCTCCAGAAAGACTTGGGAAAGAGATCCTCAGTCTACCCAGAATCCAGTAAGTCCCCCAATATAGAAAACAAAACAGGAAAAAACAGGAAATGAGGAATTCTCATGGAGAGTATAATACAGAATAGGTTTTACTCCCTATCCTCTTCCTCGTCTTTCTTTTTTTCTCTGTCTAGCTCTTTGCTTGTTGTAATCATATATTGTATGTCACACATAGTTTTCCAGTCTGTCCCCAGGTTCATGCTTTCACTACATACAGATCCCTAACTCCAAATATTTACATCTTAACAGCTACTGCAATACACCTTAAAGAGAACATAGGAAGGACTTGGGTGGGCTATTTTGGACTGTTATTGTTTTTAAGTCCAACCACTGTTAAATGCCTAATCATGTGTGAGCTGTGAAACGGGAACAGGAGAAAATATCTGTTTCTATGCTGGTGGTGTAACTCTAGGGATGATAATGTCACATCAGGATGAATAGTGAGAACCGTAGCAATCTCTTAACCTTTCCTCTATCGCCATCTTCAGGTCAAAATTTCAGTTTGTTCAGAAGTTTGGTTTGTGACAAAATATCGGTGAAACTAACGACATCCCCATTAGCCTCAGCTGTAGTTTATGATCTGTGCTATTTAGCAGATGTTAACATACTAATATGTATAACTTACATATAAATTTAACAGTTTAATGTTGGAAGGTGTTACGTTAAGGACTTGAAATTACAGACAAAAGATCCCACAGTGGATATATAAAGAAAAACAAACTGAACTGCAGCATAAAGAACAATAAAGTTTGAGCAGGAAAGTAGTTGT
>JAUBNQ010000026.1:14650756-14672671 GCA_032353495.1 Ctenopoma kingsleyae | reverse complement strand
AGGTCTGTGTTGGACCAGTAATATTATAAGATGCTCATAACTGTTCTTAACATAATGTTGTGACACTCTGGTCTCACAATCAAATCTTCCACAGTTCAGTTCACCAAAAACTGACACAGATTAAAAAATGCAGAGGACCTAATGATGCATTTCTGTGGTTTATGTTAATTTAACATCCTTACTGACTGAAAATTAAACAGCAAATCTGAAAATGTGTAAATTCATCTATAGTTTAAAGTTAACTATGTGTTTACTGTAATTTTGCAAGCAAGTGCCCATTATCATATCGCAGTTAGTTAGTATATTGCAATATGACCTTTTTCCCAAATCTTGCTACTTTTATTGTAAATTGCCAAATTTTAGGTATTAAGATTGATAAAGTTTTATATTGATGTTTACCACTCTACTTGATTTTACCAACAACAGATGTTGACTGATAATCACTTTAGTCTTAATCTGATGTAGTTAAGCTGCTCAGTGTCAAACATTTGAATGAAAAGGGACAATAATTGAGATTTATGTGTAGCTGCACTCTATTTTGCTGTAATCTTATTATCTGCTTACTGACTGAAAAAACACCTGTCTGCACCTGTTAATCTGCTCCCAATCAAATGTGAGTGGTTGCTGACCTCTAACTTTCTTCACAAAGAACCCTTTTTTTCTCCCCTCTCCTGCAGGTTCTTGTCCTGGCCCCAACACGTGAGATAGCAGTGCAGATCCACTCAGTGGTGATGGCCATAGGCTGTGCCATGGAGGGCCTGGAGTGCCATGTTTTTATCGGGGGCAGGCCTGTGAGCCAGGACAAATCCCAGCTGAAGAAGTGTCATATAGCTGTGGGCTCTCCTGGTAAGAGCCCAGTATAATCTGAATAGAGGCGTTACCTGTCTATGCTGTTTTTATCTTGTAAACATGTTCCTGGTTATGTTCACAGGTCGTATCAAGCAGCTTATTGAGCTGGGCATGTTGTCCACCACCAGCATCAGACTGTTTGTTCTGGATGAGGCAGACAAGCTGCTGGAGGAGGGCAGCTTCCAGGAACAGATTAAGTAAGATGATCAGAAATATCTACCAATGATATTCCTGTTTAATGAGTTACATGGGAAAACATCAGGCTGGTGTGGTGAAAACAAACACAAATTGTTACACAGGGACTTGGATTTCTAACACATCTGTATAAAGGCTGAACCTCCAAGTGTTTTTACACTTCAGGTCTATTTTTCCCCTCCCCCTGGCATGGTTAGTGAAGTGTGAGCTCCCTAGACAGCTGTTCAGATCTGTTTATAAGCTGTTGCACACTTTTTACTAGCACCTCTAACAATTAATCAGGTTCCCTGTGTCACTGAGAACTTTCTGGTTTCACTTTCCCCAACCTTTGCGGCAGACAGGAAAAATGACTTGAGAAAGCCCTCTGGAATGGAAGGGCGAAAAAAGGAACTAAAACAAGTCTGGTTGCTATTGAAAAACCTTTTTTGAAACCTCCCTGATTTGTTTCTGCTGAGCCGACATGACAACTATGTTTGTCCAGTACATTTCTGCTGTGAGTGCACTGTGAATGCAGTGTTGCCATTCAATTCAATATGAATTATCAGTAAATGAAATATGTGTATGTGCATTTACAAAAGCGTGATTAAACTCTCACACTTGCTTGTCACTGTTCTTCAGCTGGATCTTCTCCTCTCTGCCTGTGAACAAACAGATGCTTGCACTTTCTGCAACATACCCAGAATCCCTTGCTCAGCACCTTACTCGCTACATGAGAGAGCCCACCTTTGTTAGACTCAATCCTAGTGACATGGGCCTCAAAGGTAAGACCTTTTTTACACGGGGAGCTGCTCTTACTGTTCCTACAAAAATGTGACAGTTATAATTTAATTATAATAATTTATGTTGGGCAGACCATTTAATCTATAGACTCTATTTAGTTTTGTTTATTTAAAATGTATGGTGTCAACAATAAACAGTTTTATTAAACATATACCAAATCACCAAAATAACATTAACATGATAATATTGTTTATAATGATACAAGGGTTTAACTAACTTTCCTTTCCAGACATGAACAAAACTATGTTTACTATTCAGACATTAGTCACTGTATGTACTTCCTATGAGAAACACTTTGGATGATCTTTTCCCTTATAAACACAGGTCATTCAGTCCTCTGATACTTTCATTAATTTTGTCCCATGTGTGTTGTCCTTATCTGCCCCCTGTCAGGTTTGAAGCAGTATTACAAGCTGGTGCCGTCCCATCCGTTAGCTCACAAGGTTTTTGAAGAGAAGGTGCAGCACTTGCTGGAGCTGTTCAGTAAAATCTCATTCAACCAGGCCCTGGTGTTCTCCAACTTACACACAAGGTAACATGTTATTTTTAATACATATCCTCTGCTTCATAATTACTGTTGATTATGTCAGTTTTTGAAATGATGGCTGCTCCCACAGGGCTCAGCACCTGGCAGACATTCTGTCCTCTAAAGGCTTGCCTGCCGTTTGTATCTCAGGTAAGACGGTCTTTGCATATTTGTGTGCAGTCAGTGTGACCATTTTGATTATGTATTATCAGTTTAAGTTAGTTAAAATGTGAAATAGCAACCATTTCACCCTTGTGTTTGATGCTTTCTGTCTTGCACAAAGCTACAATAGCTGCTAGCAAGGCACTGCTGGAGTCCTGAAGGTCATCATAGGTCTTTGTCGTTATTTGTGATATCTCATAGACTTAGACATTACAAAGAGATTACAAATAGTCAGAATTGCTCAACCTATTACTTATATAATTAGCAATTATCCTGAAAACAGTTGTGTGGTCATTACACTTTTCTTAAGCCCAATTTTTGTGCCTTAAGTCATTCAACCAAAACGTCTAAATATATTCATCATTACACAAAGCAAAGAAAATTTCAAAATGTCCACAGTTGATAAGGTTGAACAAGAGCATGTAAAGGAGTATTGCTGATTGTTTGAGCAGAGTTGATTTCAGATGTGACTGTGTGCATGTGCAGGTGGTTTGAGTCAGGAGCAGAGACTGGAGGCAATGTCAAAACTGAAGCAGTACCAATGCAGGGTGCTGATCTCCACAGATCTGGTGAGACATGCACATCTTTCAGTGCCACTTTCCATATGGCACACATCACTGACTACAAGCATTTTATTTATTCTTTTCTTTTTCCTCCATGTCAGACTTCCAGAGGTATAGATGCAGAGAAAGTCAACTTGGTGATAAACCTGGATGTGCCACAGGATTGGGAAACTTACATGCACCGAATTGGACGTGCTGGTCGCTTCGGTTAGTCTCCAGTATTACTTGGTTATAGCAGAAGCAAAAAGTCAACCAAAGATAAACAGCATCGTTAAATATTCAAAACTGTCTGTAGAGATGTTTCATCATCTGTCTGTCCACTGTTCAATTCATATTTTGGAGAAATGACATATTTTTCTCTTGCGTACAACGTTGCCTCTCTCATTATTATTTATGTTCAGTGCTTTTTAAATTTCTTATGTTGCTATGAATTAGATTTGACTTGCTTGACCTAAGGAGCATTGCCTTCTCTCTTCTTTAGTCTTTGGTGTATGTGTCACTCGCCTCACAAAGTCAATAGGTTCTTAATCTGTATTATCTTAACTTGTGTGTTGTGTTGGAATCAGATGGTAAATCAGGTTCAGTTTGTACACACTTATTTGGTTTGTGTGTGTGTCCCTGCCATCCCTGAATTCCTGTTAATTGAACAGGTTCTAATCATGATTATATTTTTATAGGCACTCAAGGGCTTGCTGTGACCTACTGTTGCCATGGAGAGGAGGAAAACAAGATGATGGCAATTGCTCAAAAGTGTGGCCTGAACCTGTTCCCACTGCCATGTGAGTCGTGCCCTTGTCTGTAATGAGCTTTATATGCAGCACATTTAACTTTGTCCTCTTTGTTTAAAAGAGGAGAAATCTACAGAGCATTTAATTTATTGTTAATGTGGGATAGTGGTTCCAGTCTTATGTTTTTCTGTCCTTTTAGCCACCATAGAGCCAGGGTTGATGGATGAGCCATGTGACTGGGATGTCTGCACTGAAGCTTCCACTCCAGGCCCTTTATCCCAGATATTCTCCAGGAGAGAGAAGAAGAAACATGTAAAGAGTGAAGTCCATGTGTCTGGCTCCGTGGGGGATGAAACCTTTAAGCATAGTAGTGAAAGAAAGTCACAGAAGACTCATTCAGCACACAAGCGAGAAGCACATGGTGAAGGGACTCCTAAAAAAGTGTACTCTGTGAAGGATGCTGCCCCGCAAAGTCCACCTCAGGCTGTGCCAACTCGAAAAGAGCTGCAGGACGCTCTGCCCAAGATCCCTCCACTCAGCTCCTTCAAGAGTTGCGGGTCAAGGTTTATGACCTTTGAGGAAGTTCAGTGGGACTTTCAGAGCTTCATCACTACAGGTTTGGGGAGGTCAGTGGAGGTCATCAGGGAGTTCAGAGGTCGGGAAGATGACAGCCCCAGTGACAAGAATGGACTCAGAGAGTCTGTAGTACTTGGTGATGATGGAGCTCAATGTTCAACACAAAACAGAGAACGCTGGAAACCGATCCTGCCACATCCAAGGTCAATTTCTAGTTCTTCTGGTTCCCAGTCAGACATGGAGGAGAGCCAACAGGATGATGAGACTGAAAGGTCTGAAAAGGCAAGTACCACTAGATCCAAAGTTTGTACGTCTTCTGCACCCAAAACACACCAGACAATCTGTGGCTCAAATATGAGAACGTTGTCTCAAGCTGAGAGCTACGAATTCGTGCCAGTCATCAAATGGAACAGGGAACCGGATCAGACAGCTTCAGCACAGACTAGCAGAAGTGAATCAAAGAAAATGAAAGAGGAGACTGGGAATCTGGGTGAAAAGATGAAGACGGAGCACAAGAGGAGGAAGGATGAAGGAGAAGAAAATGATGATGATGATGTAGAAGATGATGAGGAGGAGTGGAGTGCTGAAACTTACTGGAGAGCCTGCTACAGAGCCTGGAACAATTATTATCAAGAGCAAGGTTACCAAAGCTACTACAGTGTAGCTCACAATTGGATGGCAGCTTATCGTATGAACGCTGTCTACATGGAAGAGCTCATGAAATACTGACTGATTTATTCCTTATTTGCTGCTCTGTTTACCCAGATGCTGTTTTCTAGTAAGAAAATGTGTGCACTAAACTAGAATCTAGCATCTGAATGTCCATTACAAAAAGTGAAATGGGACAGCAGGACTCCAGACACACTACGTTGAAGAGTTTCGAGTGTATTTTTCAATTAAATGATGTGTTCTGTATTTCACAATTACTTTTCTAATAAATTCAGTTTGGACTATGTATTTCATAGCCCTTTTCTGTTGTGACGTATAAGTGCAGTTTACTGTATGTAATCCCTTCAACAGATCACATCAAGGTCAGACAACTCCACATGCTCCTGATTACAAGCTAATCAACTCTATCTACTTTTCACCCAATCAGTGCAGGCCCAAACAAAGGGCAAACACCCTTGAATAAATTGATTTAAACCATGGGCCCACTTAAACCAATGTTACCCTCTTTAGCATCTGAGCTGCAGCACTAAAACCTTGCATGCATGAAAAGAGATTTTTCGATTTCAGGGCTTCATGAGAGAAAGCTCAACAGGAAAGACAGCTGTGATGTACGTATATATGGGCATACTTTCTGGAACAAAACAACTGCGGGCTATGACACTCATGGATATGATGTTTCTCCTATTCAACTGCACAGTCTTAACATTAACATTAGTCTTGGGTGTACCAGGTAACTTGTGGGTCTGTTGGGTTGTTTTTAGAACTAAGAGCCTGCAGACCTGCAATAACGCGCTGCTTGTCAGCTTGTCCGTCAGTGACTTCTTGAAGTGCTCAGTGGACACACCGCTGCTGCTCTTTTCTCTTATGTATTACCAGGAGAGCCAGTTGTCGGTGTCTGTGTGCGCTTTGCAGCAGTTCACTTTTGCCCTGTGCAGCTGTGTTCAGCTCCTCACACTGGTCAGCATCAGCGTGGATCAGTTCCAGGTCATCGCCTTCCCTTTCCAAACAGACAGGAGAAAAACAAGGGTGCGTCTTTGGATGCTGTCCATCTGGACATGCGGGTTTATCTTAGCTGTAATCTCTTTGACTCTTTTTGAAATTCTCTGCCGTCCGCACATTGGGATCCACGGCGATGAACATGGTCGGTATTCGGATCCATTTAGACCCTACGTACTGGTGCCGGTGTGGGGTCTGTCGCTGACTGTCATCGTTGTCCACTACGTGCGGATTTTCAGAGTTGTAAGGCAACATCGAAACAAAGTATTCAACCGGGGAGTTCAGCTGAGGCCGACGGTGTCGGAGCACGTGTGGAGCTGGCTGAATGTCCCCGTTTCAGCACCGCGGACAGCTCCACATGGCTTCTTCGGGCCGCTGCCCCCTGTTGGCCCCGATATCCCGCTGCTTCCCCGCCGCACGGGGCTCCTGGTGGCCGAGGCCGGCGCGTTCGCAGGAGGCGCCCCGAGGAGTCCTCCGAAGATCGTCGGTGCAGTGTGCCCTCTGAAACCTGGGGCCAGGCAGCGGGGGAAGAGCCAGATGGAGGGGAAACTGGTCCAGCGTTTTGGATATACGATCATTGCGTTCACGCTTTTCTGGGTACCCATGGTTGTTATTTTGCTAATAAACATCTCTGGGCAGAACACCGACAAAGTGAGTGCAGCAGTTACAAGAGTCTGTACATTGTAATGCAGTTCTGCAAAACCTGGCTAACATGTACTATCAACTAAAAACGGTATGCAAAATATTACAAACGTCTTTCAAGGTCATTAAGGCAAAAGCACAACTTCAAGCTCCATAATGTAACTGAGTCGATGAGTAAAATAAATACAAAGCAGTATGCTAAATTTAAATACAGTATAGTTTTGCATTGCACTAGCATGATCTGTTCATTTCCTTATTTTGGCTGGTAAATTGGTTAATCACAAGCAATTTTGATAATCATGAATCATAAATCAAAATAGATGTGCTGCTATATTTTATGTTTTTGCATTTTGAATTTGTGTTTAAAGCAAACAAAACAATTTGAAGTTGTCACCTATGGACATTTTTGTTTATATTATTGTGACATTTTAGAATAAAGTAACCCACAAATTAATCAGTGAATTGCAGCTGCATCTCAAACTGTCGCAGTTGTGCAGAAAAACTGAATAGTATTGTGTCTTTGCACCATCTAAGCTCTGTACTGTGTTTCCTACAGTTGCTGATGGAACTGGAGATGTCAGCTGTGGTGCTGACCTGTGTGCAGTCTGTTGCAGATCCCTTCATCTACACTTTAGCCACCAGACAGTTTCGCTCTGAACTCAGCAAGATGCTTTCCTCGATCCCAGGATGTCCATTAAAACTGAGATCCTGAAGGTTCAATATTTTACACCAAAAGGGCACCACTGAAGTTAGGCATAAACAAACCACTACCTTGTGCTTACACAAAAATACAGAGTAAATACAGTAATTTAGAGGCAGGAGAAGAAGGTAGCCCACAGATTTTGTATTTGTGGCAGATATAGATGTTTTATCAGGCGTTTCACAGTCAGGACACAAGACAAAGTCATAAATAATATCCAACACCTGACAAGATACGCACAGCAGTACTCTCAACAACAACAGGTGGCATAGTGGGGCAAAGCAAAGAGTGAGAAGGAAAAGGAGAATACATAACAGAGAAAGAGACACAAACACAATTACAGACCTCTGTTTTTGTTGTTTGTAAATAAAAATGCGATCCGTTGACATGTTGAGCAGAAGAAATATGCTTACATAATTATTCAAACTGTGTCAGTTTTAGAGTGCAGCTGACACAAAACAACCTATCTCGAAACAGGAAAGCAGGAAATAAATCACGTTTAATCACTGTCCTAGCAACAAAAAACACAGGGAACCTCACTTCTGCTGTTACCTATGTCATATCCTTAAGGTTGTTTTCCATATATTCTAAATGTTGGATGTGATGCTGTGAATATGAGCTCAATGTCTTTAACCCTGTTGTTAAAAGTACACTGAAGAAGCTCTGCCTGTCTGTGCTTGTCTTGTTTTTTTACTCCAGGTAATTTGCGCAGTTTGACTAAACTAATATTGCATCTAGGCAGCTGTTGTCATCGTTTACAGTACTAAATTACCAGCAGTAGTACTACGTCACTACGAGGAATAAAACATACCCTGTTCCAACTGAAGAATATATCTTTGGGTTTTACCAACCACAGGATCAGAGAGAACTAAAGCACAACGGAGGAGTCTAAAGGACCTTAGGGTCTTGTGTAATGATGCACTGATATGGTACAAATATGCTATATATTTCCACCCAAATGGGCTGATATGATGATGATGATGATGATATGCATTGATTGTAAGTTTTAGTACAAATGCATGTGTAAAAGCTTTCAGATGTGTCCATCTTAAGGTGATTAAATACTTAAAAAAAAACATGATACATTTTGCTGCAAGTTCGCCAGTTTTAAATACAGACTACTTCTACAGAAAAAACATCAGCTACATATGGGCAGATATAACATTAGACCAATTCCAGTATTGCTTTTAAAATATGCTCTTGGCTGATATGGACAGTATGTTGATATATTAGTGCATCTGTAGCCCTGTATGTGTGCGCTTGATCAACATTTTATTTCATCTATGTGTATAAGAACTGGGTACTGGGTCTCATTCACCTAAAGACTGATCTAACTGCCTCTGGAGCTATTGGACTCAGAATGACATTCAAGATGAAAAAGGCCAACAAAGAGTCATCAGCTAGGAGGTTGTCAGACCTAAAAGGTCACCGTCCATAATTACAAAGGTCAACTTTGATGGGATCTGATGATAAGTCGTACTGAAGTTACACTGAGGGTCTGTGAGTTGAGAGAACAGACAGAATTGCACGTGTTTGGTGACAGATCTGTGGAGGGCTCATCCGGCGTCCTCCAATTCTCTATGGCCACCATTACAACAGACTTCCCTGTTTTAAGTTCTCCAGAAGATAAATAAAATTCTTTGAAACACCAAAGAGGACAAAAAGTACAAACACCAAGTTTTCCTAACCACATTGAGTACACACATTCAACAACTTTGAAAAATGCCTGCTGAGTTTGGGGAAGAAAAAACATTGACAGCTATAAAGACTACTGAAAGCATATTGTTGTTCACACAGAAGGTAGGGATACAACAGGACAACAACGAGAGAGAGAGAAAAGTGAAAAAGAGAGAAAGATAGAGAAAAGGAGAGAGAGAACAAGAGGACAGCTTCACTGGTTCTGCCAGACGATGGTCAAATATTACAAAATATTCTATTAACAATATTCACATAGAACCTGGGCTCAGGACAGATTCATGTCAGAAATTCTCAGCGAACACCTTGTGCTTTTACTTATAGTGGTTTGAATTGAAAATGTACTTTTTTTGGTTTGTGTTAGAGAATTATTTATTTGAGGTCCGCTGGGCTATAGGAGCCAAAAACGAAAATAACTTAGTGGGGACGGGGAATTCAGAAAACTAAAAACAAATAAATCTCTTTTTACTGGAGTAAAACAGGCACATTATGTGTAAAAGGCTCGCAGCTGAGAATTTCAGATAGAAATATGTGCAATGAACCCTTCAGAGTGGCAGCTAGTCAAATATACCATATACTGAGCCATAGAGACTTCCAGGAGTATTGAAACAAGTTTTCAATCAACTGAGACAAACACATTCACTCACACAGGCACATACCTCCTATTCAAAACATCACAAATCCTCTAGCTAGCAAAAAGTCACACACACTCATTCACAAATATGAAACTCACTGGTTAACGCCGTCACAGACACGCCTACAGTATTTCATGTTTTAAAGAATTTTCACTCAAGTGGAATAATATTGGACCTGAAAAGGAATGGTGGCTTATTTAGTCGGGGGGTAAGTGGACCAAAATGACACAAAACAAAAGAGCAGGGTTAAATCAGTGGGGGAAAAAACGGTTTGATTATGTGTTGCTTTTTTTCCACTCCCTTTGATATTTCTTACTTTTCACTTATTTCACCAGCTATAAAATATCATAAGAGTCAAACTGAAGTGAAAGTAGTGAATAAGGTGGAAGGTGAAACTGGGAACTCATCCCTCACACACGTGCACACTCTCACTCACCTCTTCATCTAAAACAGCTCCCTACACATATCCCTCACTCTTTCATCCGCACACACAGTCACATACGCACACACATGCATGCCCAACCAGTAATGTAAGTAAAAGCCATCCTCCATCTGTACAGGGAGCCCATGTCATTGCAGTACATGGCCAGCAGAGGGTAGGCTCCACCACAGCCAGACTAGGACTCTGAATGCCTTCCCTCCATCATTACCAGTCCTCCTCTGTCCCTCGGCCTGTCTCCATGAGTCTTTATATGTCTTTCTGTGTGACGCGCCTGCACTCTATAGTCTTCACAGTGCGGACACCTTCACAATGTTTTGGTGGGTGGGGCCTGCGGGCAGGTGAGCATCACCCTCCGGAGTTGTCACTGGCGGTGTGGGAATGCTGATGATAGCTGTGGTGATCTGGCAGCTCTGGCAGTTCAGGGGAGCTAGGTCGTCTACGCGCATGTTCAGACTGGAGCGGCTATAATAAAGTAAGAAAATAAAGGATTAGGATAGTTAATATAGACATAATCTGATTATTTCATCAAACGTTACAGAGGTAGGGAGACAGGTTTCAGACTGAAGGTTTGTGTAACAGACTCATCCTGGTTTAGTAAACAGTGATTGAGGAACCATCCTCTGTTCTCTCACAATTTCCTCTGAGGTGCCTTTAACTGACAAAGTAAATCCCATACATTACTTTCAAAAGGAACAAACCCCAGAAAATCCTGGGTTTAAATTCAGTCTACATTAGTGTGTATCGGTCAGCTTGACTTATCCAAAAATCCCTAGGGTTTAACAAGTGGATTTCTTAAAGCTCTACTAAACTGTATTTTATACACAGCCAACAAATCAAATGATCCAGTGTACTTATGATAATATGCTACAAGTAGAAAACCCACTGCTGTCTGAGTACCAGATCTAACAGGTTTGCCTTGCGCGGATGTTCCTGCTGTTGGAAAAGGAGACAAAAGGAAAGCAGACAGGAGTTTTACCAGTGTTCCATTGTCAAAATGACATCCATCGGAGCTGTGAGCGTGCCACTGTGACAAAGTGAACATTACCATTCTGACCAAATGACTCTGAGTAATGTTAATGGGATTCTAGTGGTGCCAAACATCATCTCTGAAGCTCATAGCTGCTCATGCTCAAACAAAAACAGGGCAACAAAGCAAACAGTGACTGGTGGACAACATGTCCTTCTCAAACTAAACATATTTCCCTCAGGAGTCTGTGGACCAAACCAAAAGTAAAGGAATCATAACTATTCAGCATACATTCGGGTGGGTACAAAATACAATCCAATAGGATGCTTGTGTTGCTTTGCATCTCCTGAGCGGATGCTGTTTACAAACAGGTTCATAATAAACATCTGGAAATCTGATGAATGTATTACGGCTGTTTTTAATTTAAATTTATTGTGGTGCCTATTTGTCAAAAAGCACTTTGTCCAGAATTATTGTCAACTGTTCATAACCAATGCTGAATAAATCTAATATAAAATTATTGCAGTCAGGTCAAATCAAATGACAACATGATCAGGTAGCTAAGATAAGTGAACTATTTGCCTAATGCTGTAGGGACAGGAAATTAGTACCTCATAGTAAGTTGTCATTAGTTACATATGGTTAATTAGGCCAATATTAGCTGGTGGTACCTGTTGTACCAGATGGGTTAAGAGAGAAATGAGCACATTAGGAAAATTAACAGCAGCTCTCAGAAATCACTGCACACAACAGTCTTAATATACAGTATACAACAGAATAACCAAGGATGCATTTGCAATGCCCTTTGGAACTCCTGATTGTACCTGGTGCTTAGTGGCTGGATGTGGATGGTGCTGAGCTCCTGCAAGCCTTGTGGGTGTGTATGTGTCTGTGTCAAGGGCTGTATATGCGCTGGGGCACTGGCATTCGGTATGGGGCTGTGGTGCTTCTTGCTCCGGCGGGTGCAGCATGTGCCTGTGACACCATCTTGGCTGGAGAGGGAGGGGCTTTGAGATGGGTAATTCTGCAGCCCCGCGTCCAAGTAGCTCTGCTGGTAATACTGCTCATCCACAAACTCATGGTTCTACAAACAAAGACAAAGAGCCAAGGGAGGAAGACAGAGTCATAAAAATGTGACATTTCCGACATTTATATTTATGAATATGTATTTATGAGAAGGAATGTATGTATATGTCGTTTTCTAATTCATAGCCTGAGAAGTTGTGATTGCTGTAAATGTAGGTGTACATGGCTATGTGTGTGGCGTGTGCATGACCACATTGGAAACACTTTCTTTGGGATTAACTCAGAAAGAATTTTCCATAGTTTCAGATCCTTAAAGTGGCTATAATTATTTTTTTTAATATTAACAATGGATGACATGACTACTTGTATGTCAAAGGAGGTACTAACCAATTTACCACCCAACTTGACAGCTCCTGCCATCTCTGTGCTGCTTTTTAGTGTCTTTCAGCTCATTGTTTTGATATTTCCTCTCACAACTTTACGGTTTGGTTCACTCTTGCTATTCCCACTTGCACTGTACAGCATAAAAGCTGTGGTTAGCTACTATGTTCTGTAGTTGTTAAACACAATGGAACATTCAGCAGGCTAAGAGTCAGATATTTCCCTCAGAAGTTGAGAGCGAAACGGAGCTAAAAAAAATGCTGCAAATGAATTAATGTTGCTACTCTGACGGATGTGCAAATAGGCAACTGTATGCTAACATGTTTACCATGTCACCTTTAAATGTGATGTCTGCGTTTGTGTTTACAGCTCATTTCAGTGTCCAACATGTGTTTTCACAGGTTTAAATTACATTCATACAGGCCTTCATGTGGTCCATTTTTTCTAACTATGCAGTGTGAAGCATATAAATGTGCACTAGCACATGTCAGATTACTTTATTTGTTATGTTCTGAATTATGCAAGGCTGAAACAGATAGTGCTTCTATTTCACATATAGGCAGACAAGTGTACCATAAGGGAAATGTAATTGTACAGGACATCATGCTACTGTGAGCTGCACTTACCCATGCACTTACAAACACTGCAGCTCTACACACACTATGCCTGGCTGTCAGTTACTATTACCTAATGAGTGAGCAATGAGAGAAAAGTATGGATGACTGCACAATTTGGGGTTTTATCCTGAAATTGAAATGTTAAAATATACACAACTGAAAATGTTTTGATCCCGCAAAAATGAAAGTGTACATTGCTTTTATTTATTACCACACAGATATTGTTGAGTTAAAAATACTGAATGTATACATGCACTCACAGTGGTTTTCTCCAGACAGTGCAGCAGGTGGTGGTGCTGGCTCTCTAATAGAGAGGTAGACTTACTTAACCGCTGGTCATCCTCAGTCGAACTCTATGAAATGCACACACATAAACACACACAGACACACACACACAGGAAATTAGTTCTATGCTACATTTTTCTTTTAGGAAGACACTAATCAGATGTGGGAGGTGTGCGGCCGGCTGCTTTCTCAGTACCTGATCTGAAAGGTTCATCTTGTATGGAAGTTGCTTCAGTTGGTGGAGGAGACAAAAGGAGAACAGACAGGTAGAGTTTTACTAGTGTTCATAGTTCAGCACTGAGGAACAGCCGTGAGGGCCACAGTCAGGCACTGGGATCACTGTCATTTTGATCCTGATAGCTATGTCTCTTAATATCAGTAGAGCGAGTGCATTGATCTGTGCCAGAAGGGAGACATCTAGCACAACATACCGCTAATGGGTACATAGTATATACAACTGATAAAAATATCCATTGTGACATTTTGCCTCCGTGTCTGCTATTGTAAAGGCTGGCTACAGGCAACTCGTTAATTACTTGTTTTCCATATTCCTTATTTTACATAGCGTGGCCTGTTTACGTGTTTATTCATGTGTGCATCTGTGTGTGTGAATGAGTGTATGAACTACTTCTGTGGTGCTTTGGATTGGGCAGCGGTGAGTCAGAGAATAAGTATAGTATGGAGTCTAAGACAGTAAAGAAACCAGCAAAAAAAAAAACAAAACTGAAACATCTGTTGGTTTGTTTTATTTTTTTGGTCCATAAATTTGAATTATTTTATTTAGGATATCATTTTACTTTACTATGTTAACTGATTTAATTAACATAAATACATATTGAAAGATAAAATAATAATAATAATAATAATAATAATAATAATCCTAACTGTACCTGCCATTTTCTCAGGTAACATCTAATTAATTAAATTTAGGAGAATACTTACAATCACGATTTTAGTTTTAATATCTTTAAAATTTAATTCTATAACAAATCCTTATATTTATCTAATTAAGGTTTTTAGAAGAGTTAGAAGAGAACTCAGACAATACAGATTACTCCACATTATTATTATACATAGTGGCAATATCCTTCGCTTGAAACAGGGAAGATGGTCAATTCTGTGTAAGTACAGCAGTTCTTCACATATACAGACTTTCAGTAGGTTGCATCAGTATTTCCCAGTTGAGTCTCAAGTTGGGCTGTTTATAACAAAACAAAGCCAAAATATATTGCCCTGATCCTGCATGCTCTGCAGCACTGCCAAAAGGCAACTAAAATGCCATGTTTGGAAGATTTGTAGTACACATTTTCTGTATGTTAAGCGAGTGGCTGTTCATTCTCAGCAGAAACTTCTTTGCTGAGAAGTTATGTTCCTGCTCTGATGACTCGACTTGTACCCTTCACCTGTGTTCGTGCTGCTTATCTTCACCTAACACAGCAGTAAAACACAGGTGTTTAGGTGGAGTTATTTCTGTCTTTCTGTATGCAACTGGAAGCCCATATCAGCAGTCTGTTTGGAGGCGGCAATGGCTCACCACCCGGGTGGCAACCATACTGTAGAGAGCGGAAACAGCTTGGTCTGCAGAGCGACAAAACGCACTATGTCACACTGCGTGGTGCTGTACACATTGTGTAAATAGCTGCCTTGCAATTAACATTTTAGTGAACTGATGGTATACAGTATGAACTTATGAACTGTTATCTGATACTTGACATAGCTATAATAGTGCAATATGGGAAAAAAGGTTATTTTTTCCATTTACAAGTCATCAGTCAATAATAATCAGGAATGTGTTTTTAATGACAGATTGTTGTGATACTGATCACAAAACGTAGCAATGTTGCCTAACTTAAATGTTAATGTGGTAGTCTTAATAAAACAGTGTTCACTCTACAATGAACAAAAACAAAATCTTCTTAGGACCTTGAATAATGTCAACACAGTACACATTTTCATAAACAGCAAAAATAAATGTTTTTGTCTCTCTGGGTTTGAAGTTTTTTGATAACTTCTAAAAGTGTTAGATGTCTCATGTACATCATGTAGTAATTGGAAATTTTATAATGTAACTTCATAAGTCAGCATTTACTGTATAGATAAGCTTAATCTTTGACACTTAAAATGCTCAAAATACAAGGAGTGAAAAAACATATATAAAACCTACATATTGTACATAATGAACTGTATATAAAAATAACACTGCAGTCCTGTAGTATACCCTGTCTTAAGGCACTTTCCATATGAAGTTAATGCATTATTCAGCCATAGCTCGAGTATAAGCACTGGTGTCATTCTGATTCTGTCTTCACCACTGCAACTGAAAAGGGAGTGAGAGAAAGAGAGAGAGAGATGGAGAGGGAGGAAGAAGGACTTGTTTTTGTTTTTGCACTGTGTCAGCCTCAGGCCACTATACTGCTTGTGAACCGCAACATTTTGGCAAAGCACGAAACATCCTTGAGTTGTGTTTACATTTCCCGCTGCATTGCCTAAAGCCTGTTCCTCAGCTGGGCAGCTGAGCTCAGGGATGCTCACATTAGAAGTGGCGCTTATCGAATGAGATCACTAGCAGCTAGCCGCCCGGACAAGATGCTGGATGCATTCTAAGAACTGACAATTAACAGAGGCACAAGCAAAGCCTGCATCCAGGGACTTAGCTCTAAAATGCTCAGAACTAGTTTTCCAAGAAGATGCAGACGTCAGGCTTTCTTTGGCATCAGTTAAAAAGTTACACAACCTTGAGTAAAACCACGATCAGACCTCAATGAAGCATATGTGGTCTCTGGGTGGTTCGGAGGCTTTTCTCACCGTGAGTTCCAGAGCTTCATTGAACAGGCCGTTGCGCTTGCTGTGGAGGAAGGCATTGGAACTTCCAGTCTTGGATATTCGTATCCTGGCCAGGCGGGCTTTCTGTACAGTACAAGAGACCAGAGAAGGAACCTGTTAGTTAATGCTGATACCACATCCTGTGTCAGAATGAGCATCATCCTAATACATCCTACTGATCTGAGCTCCAGCACTTTCACATGATTAATATTTTAGTTGTGATCATATAGATGAATCAGTCACGTACTATTAAAGCATTCGCTTTGATCTCCTTTGATACTTATGAAAGATTTATGGTGACTACACAATTACACATTCCTTGGGTTCAAAATCAGTTAGAACAGCTGCTATGAGCAGAGCAGGTAAATCCCGTATGAATTAAGCAGCTAAGTGTCATTCTGTATTTAAAATACTGAATTCAGTTTATTTAGTCTGTGTTTGTGCTGCTGTGTTAGCGGTAAAATAAACCAAAGAAGTGTCCAGGCCCACAGTGCTTCACATCTTTACTCCTGAGCCATTATGTTCGTGTCGGCTTAAATGCATCTTTAGTCATCAAGCCCGTACAGCATGGGTAGTCCACAGTCCAGTCTTTTTTCTCATTCTCTTTTTTTCTTCTCATGCTGTCAAATCTCTCCTGTGTGGCACTCAGCAGCAGAGATGAACAAGACGGGAAAGAATACAAAGAAAACGGATACACTTTAGTCCTTCCTCATATATCAGCAGATACAGTGGAAGGAGTCTGCTCCAACAACCTAGTTTATGCTCTACCTAAGGTGCAGTACTGCTACTAAATGTGTGTAAAAACATGTCTAAGTGCACATTAATTTTAATTTAATGTACATGGGCCTGTGTGAAAATGTGGGTCTCTATAAATTTATCAGTTACAGGAACAACTGCTTTTACGGTGTAAGGTAATCTGAGTCACTCGCGTCTCAGAGGCCTGCCATTTTCCCATCAAAGTCAAGAGTTGTGTGCAGCTACAAAGTGTGTACGTTTCTGTGGCGTTGCTGGCTGCTTCTTACAACAGAATGACAGATTTATTGAAGATAAATCAGTAGTGAGCTGTGTAAACGAGCAGGCAGTAGTAGGGAGCCCATGCACCACCGAGAGGTTAATTGAGTGTGTGGATGTGTGTTTGCATATCTCTATATGTCTTTTTGCATGAATACTTCATCTTCATATCTGAATTAACATACATATATATACAAGCCATATATAATCCCAGCAGAAATACCTGGCTCAGTAAGAGTATGGTAATGTATGGTAATTCAAGTTCACCCCCTAACTTGAGTTTCATTTAAAACATGGTAATGTTTGTTGACCTGCAGTTAGCTCATGCTGTGATTTAATAATTTAAAGAGAGGCAGGGGAGTGAAACAGGGATACATGTGACCACACATGCACAACAGTCTATAGTGTGGCAGCTATAGCACTACTTGCCTTAAATTGTTTACATTCTTCTGTACCTTTTTCTCTCTCTCACTCCCTCCTGCTGTCCTTGACAAGTTCCCCTCACCAGCTTTGTGCCCTCACACACTAACACCTAGGTACATTTGTGCTGGCACAGCATTTCCACAGGTCTTCGGGATGACCCTTCCTTATGTTTTGGCATTGTGCTCAGCTGATGGGATAGTCTCTCTGGGGCCACCATACAAACAGTAGCCTGTGACTGTGGCGTTGGTTGCCAGGCAGCGCAGGGATAATGGAGGGGATGTTAAGAACATGTCTCGCTAGATTAAATCTACTTCTGCAGCTCTGTGATAGATTCCTGGGACCTGTGGGACCTGGGTACCTGTGTCTAAAGCCCATCTCTGTTTTCAGGTAAAGCCACAGCATGACAGATTGAGCCTGAATTGCTGCTGAAGCATCATTGAGAGCACACAGAAGTATAAGGAAACCATGGACACTGGGCTTTCATGAACACCTACACCTATTGCAAACAGAATACCATGTGGAGCCAGAATGGCCAAGATGTGTACCTGCTGCACATTTCTTCACACAGGGGAACATACAGTCACAAATACACTAATATCTAATACAAACCAACACAGCAGCTAGACCAGCTATGAATTCTATTTTTTAATTTCTCATTTTTTTTGTTAAAACTGTCAGAAAGGTGATAATTCTACTGTATGTTTATTATTGAGGTCATAGTTGGTGGTGGAGATGTAGTGGTCTCATGTTGGTCCCCTCATTTACAAAATAGCATGGCCAAATCATTATGATCTTAATCATAAATTATTTATAGCTGCTATAATAGAATGGAGAGTTTACTGTATGTAAATATGATTTAAAATTAAGCAAACTGATTGGCCACATGGAAACAACTTGTCCATCAATGTAGACAGAGAACATACATAATTCAGATAAATTAGGTGCAGAGGTTATACCAAAAAACTACTAACTATAAAATCCTAACACATAGTGGTTCACTAATCAGATTTGTATGCTGCAGCAGACAAAAAAGCAATTTAATTTCGAATTGAACAACTTGGAAAAATTGGAAATACTGTAACCTCTGCAAACCAGCCATAAGAATAGTGATGCTCAGTAACACTGCTTGAAACTGTCCAGATGTTTTCACGCACCCAAGGGCCAATAAACTGATCCAAACACATTTCTTCCTCTTTGTTTTGCTGCTTACTGCCATGAAGCCATGATTTAGGATCAATCACACTTTAAAGATTATAGCTATAGGATTCAAGCCAACACAAACGCTTCATTTTAACACTATTTGCTGCCAGCTAAGGGATCTAAACTGGCATGGCCTCAAATGATTAAAAAACATGGCATATCTGCTCAGCTCCCATGCCATACTCCGCTGAGCATTGCCAGGAAGTTTTGTTAGAAGTTCATATTTTAGTTGAAAGTAAAAGTTAAAAAATTCATGGCACCTTGTGAGTTACTTTGCTGGGCTGCCTATATAGGATCTAGCTGAGTGAAAAGTGGAGCAATTGAGCTATGAGACCAGATTAGGTTGTGCCTCAGGCCTGCCTTGGAACCATACAAGTGAAAGAGGAGGCCATCTGATGAGGAAGCACCCCCCTGCATATGCACACATGCACACACGCACACACACAGACACACACACTTACACTTTGTTTTGCAGCTGCAACTCTCCTTAAAACTTGCTTTTATACACGCTGGCATTTCTGCCACAAGGAAATAAGTCAGTTATCTCCTCTGAGGTGCAATAAAACACACAAACAAGACAGACAAAGACAGGAAGAGAGGAAGAGTAACACAAGAGGAGAGTCAGCTAGAAAGAGAGAGTTTGGGGAAAAACTGACTTTTAGGAAATCCATCTGTGAGTTGGTGAAGGCAAGAATCGATTCAGAGGAAATCATGTCCTCCGACACATCTGGCCCACAGATATTGGCCTCTGTAGCAAAGACAGCTTAACCTCAGACTAACACCACTCATAGACAAAATACCTTTGCTAAGCTTGGATTACCTCATCTTTATAGAGAAAGGTACAGCTCGTCTCTATAAGCTACTGTGATGCTGATGTTTCTCACACAGGACATAATTCATAGTAGAACTCTTGACCCTTTTCAGTGAACTGCCCTGTTATCATCCCTCTATCTACCTTTTTGGTCTTCTTGCAACGTGAAAGTGACTTTATTGATTGGCTAAAAGGGCAAAACACTCTCCCAGAAGTCATCTCCACCTTTTGACTTTAACCTTTTGAGCCAGGGCTAAAACAATAGTGAGATGATTTAGAGCAAAGGGTGGTAGGAGAGAGGGAGAGAGAGAAAGAAGAGGACTTGTTTTCATTTTGTTTGTGCCATATCAGTCCTGAGCCAATAAAATGCAACAGATAGTAATTTTACTGTTCACTAAGTTTAAGAACAACTGAGGAAGACTATTGAAAGATTTTCAGTCCAAGTGGGAAAAAAGACAAATTAGTTTAATAAATATGGCAACTTCATTTTCACAGAAGCAGGAACAATCATAGGAAACAAACAATGAAAGATATGTATAGATTCTGCAGCTCTATACCTGAGGCTAGATGATCTACTCTTAAGCCAAATAAGCGACATTCTTCTTATGATTACTTCTAGGTCACAACAAAAATAAATGCAAAATTGATTGATGAAGAAAATTTCCACATACATACTTTCATATTCTATTATCAAAACAAAAAACAACCTTGGTTCCATTTTTCTGCTTCCTTATTTCGTTATTTCTAAATGACAAAACCATTTCCACTGTCATCTCAATATGAATATCAGTTGGCTGCACGGACCGTTAAGCCTCCAACTTAAATGACAAAATACGTTGTCTGTAAATGCTCTTTAACACACATTAAAAGAAAATTTCTTTTGAGAATCGTTAAAAAATAGCAATGTTATGGTTAAGGTCTGTTTTTTTTATGCAAAAAAGAATCATGACATGGGGTAAAAAAAGTATTTTGTTAAGGTTAGGAGAGCTTTGTCGTCATGATTACAATGATTACCACGTGGTTTAAGTTGCAGAGTTATAGCAATGTCATATTACTGCTAGAGGGCTTTGTCACTTGAAGGTTGTTTTGGGGCATTAATTGTTGTTTTTCTTGGAAGTACATAATGTACATACAAACACAAGAAGCTGTTGAAAATACAAGTTACAGCAAGTTGAAAAAAGGCCCAGTTATTAGTCTTCTTTTCAGTGTCACACGTGAATTTCACTGCAACACTCCCAACTCTCATATGTAAATATGGAAACTGCAAAAAGGGCAGGTTATGAAAGATTGTATGTAATGTATTTCACACCTGTTTAGTGTTGTGGAGATGTTGTTAACTAGTAAAATGAAATGCTGAACTACAAAACCAAAACCTTTGCTGTAGGCTTCTCAGATGTGACTCCTGTTAAAACCTTCAAAGTCATTTTAATTCCTGTCCCCTCTTATTAATCCTTCAGTATTACTTAACCCAAACCCCTTGAAAAAGCTGTGGCAAAGCAATTATGTTATTATTACATGCGCAGGAACAATCTGTATGAAGATTTTCAGTCAAGATTTAGAGTAAATCATAGTACAGAAACAGCGCTGTTAAAAGTCACTAACGATCTTCTCTTAGCTTCAGACAATGGACTTGTCTCTGTACTCGTCTTGTTAGATCTTAGTGCTGCATTTGACATTATTGATCACAACATTTTATTACATAGACTGGAACATGTCAATCGATTTAAAGGAACAGCACTAAGCTGGTTTAAATCTTATCTGTCAGATAGATCCCAATTTGTTCACGTTAATGATAGGTCCTCCAAGCACACAAAAGTTAATTATGGGGTCCCACAGGGTTCTGTGCTTGGACCAATTCTCTTTACTTTATATATGTCTCTGCTAGGCAACATTATAAGAAAACACTCAGAAAACACTATGACACCCAGCTATATTTATCTATGAAACCAAATGAAACAAATCAATTTGTGAAACTTCAAGCATGTTTAAAAGACATAAAGGGCTGGATGTCCTGTAACTTTCTACTCACTACTTCTACAAAACTGACGTTATCCGACCAGATTGCCACCTTAGGTGACATTGCATTGGCCTTGAACACTACTGTGAGGAATCTCGGCATTATCTTTGATCAAGATATCTTCTTCCACCTCAGGAATATTTCTAAAATTAGGAGCATCCTGTCTCAAAGTGATGCTGAAAAATTAGTCCATGCA
>JAUBNQ010000026.1:14634278-14650656 GCA_032353495.1 Ctenopoma kingsleyae | reverse complement strand
ACTAGTGTCATCCTTGAGTATCTTTCCTTTGTGTAGTTAGACAGCAGCTGTCTCTCTACCACTAGATGGATGGGATCCAAGAAAAGATAACAATTAGAATAAACATAGATGTGGATGGGGGTGAGAAGGGAGGGGTAAAAGCATATAAGGAGAAAAAGAATTTGGAAAAAGCTGAGACACAAATGGAGCACTTTTTCTTCTCAGTACCCCTCCCTTTCCTACTGCCTGCTCTCCCCTTACTGTTCAAGTACTATAAAAGGCAATCTTGTGCAGCTATATCCTATTTTACTCTCAGTTAAACATAGTCTTATTCTAAGAAATGATCTGAAGAAGAATGGCTTTTATGTGAAATATATCCACCGGCAGGTAATAAACCCTGAGCAAATGACCAGTGACACTTCCTAAATGGTTGGTTTAATAGCTAAAAAGGTCATGTGTCATTAAGGTTATGGAGCAGTGAAGAATACTACATGTTGTGCAGAGGGTAGTAATCAGGCATTTAGGGATATGGTGTGCCTGATTTATTCATGGCTTGGGTGGGGCGGTAAAGATCAGTTGTCATTAGCAAAGAAATTGAGGATCATACCATGATAATAACTCTATCATACACCCTCTACACTGAGGATCTCCTATCTTTTATAGCATTAAATCCTGCTGTCTGCCAAAGTGGAGTGAAAAAACAACATTGAATTAATGTAACGTAACGTGCACTGATTTGAACACGTCAGCAGCAGCAGTTGTTATAAAGGGCAGTAAATCTATTTTCAGTTGATATAAAATATATAACAAGACTAAGTGCCAACAACTGTTCATAGGCACAGCAGTGGCCTGAGCCAAACATCAGGATGCATTTTTAAAGTGTCGATGTTTCACAGGCAATATTTATCAGATTCACCATCTTAGTTTAGCATGTTAGCATATTAACACTTGCAATAACATATTACTGCAACTCATCCCTTTATGGGTTTAGGGAATTTATTTTCCTAATTCATATTTGTCAAAATATTTCAGTTTAAACCAGGAGTTAGGGATCACCAAAGTCATTAGGATTCATCATCCATCCAGTAGTTTTTGGGATCTCTGTCTGAGATCAGAGTGATGGACTAACTTACAGACAGACTGAATGAGTAACACTGCCATTTATAGCACAATACTAGACAGAAAGGAAAAGGTGTTTTAGCTAACAACCAATTGGGATGGAAAATCTAATAATTTTCACAGCCTCTTCCACTAAAGCTAGCACAATATGTAATTCAAGACATGCTCTGCTGGTTTTAAGCACAGAAGCTTAAATGCTAAGCAACACTTAATCCTGTGGGCTAATTAAAGATGGAGATGGTACACAGATTGCATCTTCTAAATTCTCTAAAATATCACATTTACAATCCTATCGTCATCCTTGGCACTTAGACCTTGATTTGATGTAGTAATGAATCTCTCAATGATCATGGCATCCAGGTAGAATATTATTATGAACGCAATGATAAGACATCTGAGTCATGCTGTTATAAAATGGTGAAAACCTATCTGGTGGATATATGAGTGCTACAGCAAATCGCTGACTTCACTGCAGGCAAGACAGGATGTCCAGGGAGGTAATTCAAGTGCCTGACGGAGTCATTTAGTACTGGTTAATGACGACAATACAGTCATGCTACACTGGTCAGTTGGTAGGTACTTCTAGAGGTTTGAGTGTTTGGTACCGAGTGGTGTCTGGGACACTGCACCACACTGCGGCTCAGGAAGGTGGGACAGACGAAGGTCAGAACTAAACTGACAGGAAGTATGGTGGATGTGCACACACACACAAACACAGACATGGATTCATGCACTTGAACAGATGCACATACTCTACATACACGAGCAGACAGACAGACACGCACCTTCCAGCCATTCTACACCTCATCGGGGTGATGGCTATTTTGGGAAAGATCACAGCATTAGGACACACATCGCCTTCAGCTCTGCCCCTTTTCTACTCTCCCCCGCTTCCGCTGCTCCTTCCTTTCCCTCTGGTCTTCCTCGTCACCACTCCTTTCCTCTCTCTTTTCTGTGTCAACACATCTTTTCCAACCTGTTTTCAATCTAGATCATTTTTCAAACCCTCCAACTGTATTTGAATCCCCTCAGCGACTATTTTGCTCCCCACATCCTTGCCTGTGTTACACCACGGTCTTGCTTTTTATACAAGGTTATGGTTAGTTAAAACTGGCCAGCAGTCAGGTCACGGTCGAACTGTAGGACTTTAAACAGATTAAACCTACAACCAGAGTGGGTGTGCCGAGATGGATGGCAGTAATCACAGAAAGGGTGGGGGTGGAGGAGGGTGTTGTGAAAATGGATGGAGGCAGAGGAGCAGAGATGAGTTCAGAGAAGAAGAAAGAAGAGAAGGAACCTGTTCTCAGAAAGGTATGGAAGAGCACGATGAGAGAGAGTAATGGACTCTGAAGATATGTGTCAGTGTGTGCAGTTCTGACAGATCCAAACAAAAAGTTTAAAAAAATGTTAGGCTTGCCCTCCTAACATTATTCAGTCCTGTTTTCTATGTGCGTCAGCGGATGCTGTTACCCAGTTTAGTTCATGGACACACCACACTGAAGGCTGGGCTGTTTACCCATAGGAAGATAGGATCTTTAAACGTCCCACAGTTTCAACATGAGTTTACTTAATCCTTTTATGAATTTGTGCCTGTGTGGGCTGTTATTGCAATACAAGGATAAAATCTCCTCACAAGGGCAGGCCAACAGAAAAAATCAAGCAAAAAGGGGAAACTGCTGATATTTACATGTCTGACTAGCTATTTTAAGCTTACGTTTATACCATTGATACCATTTATACCATTGGTTTGAAGGAATTTGATATTTTACCGGAGGTGTTGCAGTATTCATTAAGATACCTGTTTAACATTTAATATTTATGACTCAAACATTCAGAAATCCAGCTAATCAGTTTCTTTGGTAAGTGTTTTTACTAGAGGGTCTTTGTGTTGAATTAAAGAACTAAATGTCCTGCTGGCAGCTCAACACATACCAGAGGAACCTGGCAACCTAGAAGTTGTTCTTATTAATGGTTTGTAAGTAATCTGTAAAGCTAATATAATCTGCATAGCTGATAATAAAGCAATTATTAAAAACATACAAACTCTTTATAAACTATGTTTTAGCAAAATCCAAAAACTGTGGTATTGCTATTAATAGCAGCCAACTGTATATACAATATAGGTAAATTTCAACATTGTAATTTAGAACAAGTATCAATATATGAAGAAAGATAATCAACAAAATTATACTTTAAGCTGGAAGGTATGAACGTCAGTATCGTCTACCTCTGGGTGAGAAGGAAACTGAACTACTGATGCAGTGCAAAGGGAAAACAGGAAGGTCAGGGTTTAGGTATGCATGTGAAGGGAGAAGGGCCATTTAAAATATGGTGATATTCACTGAATATGTATCACATATCCACTGTGAATGTAAATATACTATATATTAGTGGTGGTTAGCATTGACTTGTTCTCCCTATGCCTGCTTGGGTTTCCTCTGGGAACTACAGCTTTCGCCCACAGAGCAAAGGCATCGATTAACTACTGACCTTCACCCTAACCTGTCAATGACAGCTGGGATTGGCTCGAGCACCCTTAACTGGAAAAGTGGTTAAGATAATGGATGGATATTAGTTTTAGGGAAGACCCGAGCCCTGTGGAGTCCCCTCCTCTGGAGAAGAGACATGTGAGAGGTCCCCTCTGAGCTGAAGGTCTGGAGGTCCAACCCTCTGAGGCCCAGATGAGGGAAAATAAAACTGTGTTCACCTGTACCTTCTGCGCCCGCCGCTTGTCTGCTCTCTGGTTCTGGTGATAGATGCGGCTAAAGTTGGACACGATGACAGGAACAGGCAGGGCAATTACCAGCACACCACTCAGAGAGCAGATTGAACCAAAGATCTTCCCTGCAATCGTCTTAGGAACCATGTCTCCATACCTGAGAGAGGTGACAGTGAGAAGGAAAGAAAAAAGATTTGTTAAACGTGGATTTAATAAAATCTGTCTGTGGTAGCTCACCCTTCAAGTCACGCACAGCCCACTGGAGGTCATTCACACACAGACAGAACGACACTTACATACATACAATATCAACCAGCACAGCTTGCAGCCTGTTCACTCATCATGTATAAGCCTTTCATCTTTCTTGTTATGCTTCTCTTGCTGCATATGTACATCCCCAACAGGGTAAAGGTTGACCTGCAGACTATTTCCCAGCCCACAAGTGAAAGAGAGGCTTCTACCACTGAATGGCACAGTAAAGTCACCGGACTTATTCTCTGAAAGCTGATACTATTAACCTTTAGAGAAGAGAAACAAGAGAATACAGTGAATGCCACGGACATTTCCTAAAAGTAATTTAGCCCAATTCAATCTGAAATATTTGCAAGTCAGACCTGATCTCTTTTTAGTTCAAAGACAGAAAACTCAATTACAATAACTATATTAAATTCCTTTTTTTTTCCTCCAAGGATGAAGCCACTATGGGTATCAACACAGGAAGACACAGAAGAGGAAATTCAAATGATAAATAGTTTTGACTTTAACTGGAAAAGCAACCTTTATTTCAAATGATCTTCATTTGTTATTCATGAATAAAAAAGCAGGTAATTTGTTCTTGTTTTCCAGCTAAACAAGAAGTTCCACTTCATTTATTAGTGTTAATTTATACAAATAAACAAGAAACAAATAGCCAAAGGCTCCAGCATGATAATATTTATTTTAAAGGTGATTGTTGAACAATTTTTTTGTTTACGCCAATACGGTAGCAATTTTAACACAACTCCAGTGTCCTTCACAATGATATGGATAAACTTTGTTGCAACTGCTACACTATGTGACAATCATAGTGTTAGCTACATAAATTAGCATTGCCAATCATAGTTTTATAACTATACTGTATGAAGTTAAACAACAGATTCCTATGTAAAACTGAACTGTTACTACAGAGCATATTGTATGTGTTACACATGCTGATGTGTGTGCATATTGGGCATGCTCTTGTGTAAACAGAGAAGTGAGATAATGATTAATGATCACACATCAGTGAACATGTCTGTTGCAAATTTGCAGTTTAGATGGCACTGAGAGTCTGAAAAGAAAACTTTCAGCAGAAGCAAAGCCAGAAAGACAGCAACAAAATGATGCAAGGGAATCTGTCTCTTCTCTGTCTTGTCACACTCGTCCCTGTAGAAGGCAATGTGACATGTCAGAAACAGGGAAAACTGAGAGATGTAGTGGTGTCAGTGAGCTGTAGTGTGAATAAACCACTGATAGGTGGAATTACAGAGAGGTCATGCCCTCATGCATACTAATGATCAAGGGGACACGCGTAAAGTGGAATAAAGTACAACTAGTGAAGTGCTTTACTGTGTTTAACTACAGTTCTGAGGGACTGTGACTTTACTTTTACTTTCATACTTTATACTTCTACTCCATTATGTTCCAGAGGCAAATCCTGTACATTTTACTCGACTATAGCTATTTGGCAGCCATAGTTACAGATGAATAGTTTAAAAACCTGGAATGTAATATATAGTATGTAAAGTATACATATAAAATGCCATGCAGTACCACGAAGAAAACAGGTGAACATAGCTCTACCACACTGATGAGTAAAACAATAATAAAGCAATGCTGAATGACCCTCCAGATGCAACTCTCCCCAGCTGTTACTGGCTCGTGCAGTCTCAGTGGCTGGGGTCTAGACAGCGTGGGGTTTAGTTTCCTCTTGCATATGCAGCAGTCTGTAGGTTCTGAGTTGTAAACGTCCATCAGCTTTAACGTAACGTTTGCAGGAGCAACTTAAAAAATATTTATCTTCATAAATATCACTATTTCTGTATTGTGTATAACAGCATTTTTCAGAGCAATCTAACAATGAAAATAAGGCTGTTTGGGTAGTAAAGACATTAAACAGTTAGACTTAATTTATTTTCAACTCTCACAAATATCAAGAAACCCTGTCCACTTTGACAGATCACTGAAAGTTGTTGGCAAACAGTAACCCCAGAGGCTCTCCATAAATGAACAATAATCTGCTTAAGAAGTTGTGCTCATAATAGTTGTTTTATAATCTAATGAAGCACTTCTGTCACAGTCCGTTGGAAGCAGTAAAACTGCAGAATGGTAACACAAAGACACACATGAACCAAAAACACACACAAAAACATTCAGTTCATTTCTGAGAAGGAGATGAAACAAGAGATGAAAACTCATACTCATTAGTCACAGACCTTGGCAAAAACATGCCCAATGTGAAGCCATTTAAGTGGAGTGTGGTTTTTGCATTAACAAAGCACTGCCCACACACAGTGAACCGCTGGTCCACAACCATAACTGAGAGTATACTTACAGAGAACATTCATCGCCCCTTCCAAGAACTTTAATGGCCTTTATTCCCAAATTAGGCAATAACAATCCTATCAGTGGTACAAAGTCCCTATCACTACAAAACATTTTATCTCCTCCCCTCTTCAGAAGATGTTTCCATTAGGAGGAGTGAAAAGCTAATCATATTCATCTGCAAGCCTTCTTTAATGCGATCCTATCAGATTGCCTGAAAGAGGCCCTTCTCTCCTAATACTACAGTCAATTTGCCGCTCCCATTTAGTCAAGCTGGCCTGTCTTTGATACCATCTCTGAGCCATTATACATGGCACAGAGATAAAGTTGAGCTTGCACACATTAAAGAAAGAGAAAGCTTTAATAAATGGTGTGAGGATATGCATGTGCGTGCATGTGATAAGTGAGGTTGGATGTAATTTCTCTCCTTCCTGCCTGGATGAATGCTGGGGCTGTGTCTGACTCTGCAAGACAGCACTCAGGGTGGGGAACGAGGTGGAGACGGAGGTAAATGTCTCAGAAAGGAAGAAGATGGATAAGTATTGAAAAGGATAGATAGATAGGAGAGATATTTTCCCAGCAGATGGAGTGCACCCATAGGTTTTTATTCTCTCTCTCCCGCCCTACATTCCTGCTCATATCACACTCACACAAACCATGAGTTTGCTAAATGTTGTACTCTATGTGTACTCTGTGTTCTCACGTATAAAAAAAACAGGGTAAAGCACAGTTTCCTTCAACATTCACACACAAACACTCATGTCTCTCATTTAACATTATATGTAGCAAACTAAAACTAACAAACGTGTAAATACAAACACTCGTGAGCTCCATCTTTGGCTCCCTGACAAAACTTCTACATTCTTGTTCTTTTGTGAACACTCTGTCAATGTTATTTAGCCTTCCATATCTTAACCTTTATTCTGTGTTTCAATAAAAAGAAACACCCAGGTCAGGTGGGCAGGTCAGTCCTCAGTCAAGGTTGTCATATCCCATCAGCAGAGCGCTGGGTCTCTATGCGCTATATTATTAAAAGTCTAGGGAAGATAGATTGGGAGATATTGAGTGGGACTGAGTGCTTTCATGAAGGTATGTGTGATGGATGGACTTATCAGAGATGGTCTGACAGCTGACACACAGATTCATGATGATGTCAGGTCATGTCCGGTCAGGAGAGCACAATATCTGCTTACCAACATAGCAAGGAACACAGGTATACTATAAAAGTATGAAACGGTATACAGAAAAACTCTTTATACAAATGATATTAATATATGCTTTGTTAAAATTATAATTCTTACAGAATTATTATTATACTACAGACCATCAGCACTATAAGCTTGAGATTAACTGGTCTCAGTAGAGTCACAAATAAATATTGAAGGAATTTGTTTTCACTTTGTGGATCATAAAGCGTTTTTATGTGCATCCAGCAAGATTATAATATTTACTGATGTATTCAAGATAGGAAGTAATAAAAGAGAGAGGGATGGAGACAGAGAGTGAAGTACCTAGAGTTTAGGGTTGGATTTCTATTTACAGACCAAATCCCATGTGATTCCTCTGCAATTTTCTTCCGTTCCCTTCAGATACAGCCTAAGTGATTCTGTTTGGACCACATTCCCTTGCAGCGGACTGGCCTCCAGGAGACCGGACATCGCATGTGAAAGAAGCAGTGCATTTGGTGTTAGTGAGGGTGATTGTATGTGTAACATGTACTGTACATTTAGTAGTGTAAGTTTGACTGTGTATGTGAGGACATGCATACATTTAACACAAGACATGGGGCAGAAAATAATGGGGCGTGAAGGGCAGAACACACGGTCGGCAAAGGACAATGCATCTAAACACACACACTCACTTTTTTTTAAAAATAGAAATGGAAATGAAATGGCCACTGAGCAATCCTGAGATTGGCACATCCAGTGTGTGTTATGTGTATGAAATAACGCAACGCTAAATGATACAGCCTGTATGTATCGCAATGAAGATTCTATTACAAGGCACCCATTATTCCTTTACTGGGATCCTGTTTTTCTCACGTTGTAAACATAACTTGAGGCAAAACATTCATTATCAATTTCACCAAGGATCTTACAATTGTTATTTTTGCAAGCAAAGCTAAAAACCACAATAAAGAAGAAAAATAGTTATTTCCATTCACTGAGAAACCTGAGACATTTCAGCACCACGGAGAGCTACTACAGCTCTTATCTACAGTGCCTGCTCACGCACACAGTCTCTTCACACTGCTGAAAACAGCAATCTCCACCACTCTACAACTTCTTGTAGATATTAGTCTCCATGTCTTCGGTTTTGTAGGCAATTGTTTTCACAAGAGATACATCATTTAATATATGCCAACATCTGCAGTGCACAGTTCAGATCACAAAGCACAATATGATCCGATTATAATATTTCTCTAATTTCACATTAAAAGCCAAACCAACATGATACTCCATGTTGTTTCTGCATCAGATACAAATTATCATAGAATATTATAATACTGTAATTCAGTCCTACTTCAAATGGAATACTTGACTTAAGAGAGAAGAGTCATTTCAGCATATTTACTAATTCATATTCACACTTGAGGATTACTGAGAAACTGCATGTGTTACAACAGTGGTCATAAATGATGATGCCTCATAAAAATATCCAAAAGTGGTGCTGGAGTTCCATTTTTATTGGCAAACCTGTCACAAGCCAATGACGCTTATCTATCTGGGGTTCAGCAGAGAAAAAAGATCTCTCTCAAAGCCTCTAACCCTCAACCATTCATCCACCTGTACTCTCATTTGACATTTCATGGCCATTCCATCAGATGGATGTAACTCTGATGATACATGGCTCTTCAGGGATGAGGCAACCATCTATAATCACACCCACAAATGTCACCTCAGGAAAGCAAGGAATAAAGAGAGGGAGGAACAACAAGGTAGGGAGACAGACAGGAGCTATGAGGACAGCAGAGAAGAGATTCAGATAGTGTCAAAGCTTATATGCACAGGGTCGGATATGTTTGATTAAATATTCTTGAAAAATGTCTTAATATGGATTAAATCAGATACACTGAAGCTACAACTATCTCAGCTCTCCCTTAAGACAGCTCAGCACACAATGAACTCTGATTGCGAAGCTGATTTCTGGGGCTCAGCTAAGACTTACCTCAGAAAATTGATTGCTTAACAAGTGTGCTTATCGAGAAAGTAAATACAAAAAAAACAAAACATATTTCTATCTGAGATGATCCTCAGTAGAACAGAACATTAGCAGAATGTGCTGAGCTGAATTAGATTCCATGAGAATTACCAGTTAGTATCTGAATATACAGTAAAAAAGTTAACAAATGAACTTTAGCTTCTTCACATTCAGTCGTTATTATAACCGATTTTTGAATTATGGCTACACATGATTTGCTGATTGGGAGTAAGGTTGGTCATTAACTTCCAAACAAAATGCAGCCCAGGTGGGTGCTGTGAGTACTCAACAGTGACCTTGATGCACATGATGATGAACAAAACTCTCTGGTTCAAAAAGTACCACACAACACCAAACCTTGCACTGATCAAACATCCTATTCAGAAGTCAAGGCTGTAGACATGAACAGAATGAAAATGACTGTGGTGTTCACAGGCAGAATGAGGCATGAGGTACAGCGCACAATCTTGTGTGAATAACTGCTCTTTCAATGGCATGCTAATTGCAGCACTGACCTTGTTTTGAACAACTCTACAACAGGAACTTGGGTATTGTGAGAGATGATAGCAGTTTGAAAAGCTGTCTAGAACTTTAAAAATCCAATCTAAAACTTTATCTATAAAAATGAAGGAAAAA
Source organism: Ctenopoma kingsleyae (assembly GCA_032353495.1). NCBI lineage: Eukaryota > Metazoa > Chordata > Actinopteri > Anabantiformes > Anabantidae > Ctenopoma > Ctenopoma kingsleyae. The sequence continues at coordinate 14,640,440 of JAUBNQ010000026.1, read as the reverse complement.
TGTCAATCTAGAAAGTGCCCTTTGTCGCCTTTGTTATAATAGCAGCATGTCAATAAACTCAATCGCTTTTGAGTAAAAATAAATGAATGGCCTATACAGAGCATAACAAACTATAATAACTAAAACAAGGTTGGGAGTTCACTTGGCACAGTTACAGCAACAGCACATACATTTTAATAAACGACCAATTTCTTTCCAGTAAAATAAACCTGATAAATCATAATCAGGTTGCAAGCTTACTAGGCCTTAAGATTTCCCTCTACACTTTTCATGTTGTGTGCGAGGAATATTATTTTGTCCACATTCCCTGGTAGGAGCAAACTTCTTGTCTTGTTCGCAGTGTTGCTGTAGTAAATGGCCAAAGTAACTTGCTGTGTTCAGTGTACCGTAGGTGTGTCATCAGGGCCTGGGAGACATTGTAAAGCCGAAATTACTCACTGTATATATATAAATTACAATTTACAATTACATTTGCATTCATATGTGGGACATTTAATTACAACACCGTAAATACTATGTCTACATTTCTATTTATGCACTAGCTAAATGTTTAACTTGGGCCACACACCTGACAATGGTACTTTTGTTCACATGTATGCTGTAAGTGTTTGCTGCTGTCATTTTTTAGCCAATTTGTATAGCCAGTGTTTTTCACCCCCACACAAGACACCACAACTGTAAGACTGTGGCAAAACGCAGTTCTTTAGCCTTCCAGATTGCACTGTGAAGACGGCATATAGGTGATTTTCTCATTTACATTTATCAAGTGATGAGAAGGGTATTGGAGAAAGAAACACACAGATAAGTTGATAAAGTGAAGGGCATTACTCTCACACTGCACTGCACACAGAAGAAAGGTCATTATCATCACTCACAACCAATCTCACAGTGAATCATACAGAAGGATTGCCATCGTTGCTCTTTATCACACATCCAGTTTGCTACATTATGACTTGGAATGGATTAACGTTTACACTTTGCAGAGTTTCATATGAGCACTGACTTTTCACAGCGTTGTGGTTTATAATTTGTTTTACCACAGACAAACATTATACTTGATTTTGATTGCCCAGAGGGTCTGCATTGGTTCCAAGTAACTGCTCTGATGCAACATCCCCATCACTCTGCTAAATTAATACGGTAGGTAGGCACTGGTGGTTTCGAGGCAATAGCTTCTCCAAAATGACTGTTGACAAAAATTATGCTTGCTTGTGTGACGATGGCACAAACAGGATAACGTGATAGAGTTTACCATAGATAGCAATTACCAAAAGATGTTCTTGGCTTGCTATGAGTTAGTGAGTAGCTGGTGAACAAAATAAGTTAACATTTATATAGTTACCAGTTAAATAGTTGTATGTACTTTTCCTAGTGTGTGTGTGAGTGCTAGAGACAAAAATAGAGCTAAAATTCAGAGAGTAAATATTGAATGTGATGATTCAAGCTCACAGAAAAATATGCTAAGGTTGCTCTGTAAATATTAGATGTGTAAATACTGTAAATACAACTGTTTTCCAACAAGTATCAACGTAAGGGGTGACAATAAGTCAGTGTTGTGTTACAGCTTATTTCTGCTGTGTTGTGTTAATACAGGGTCAAAATTTATTACAAATATATTTTGTTATTTGAAGTTATTTACAATGGTTAACAGGTTGTTCTAACACTCAGCAACTAGTGGTTGGCACTTGCTCAAAACTACTGGAGCTCCATCCATGCATCACCCTATTGCTAAACTTCAGTTTTTCACGCTCCAGAAAGTAACAACAGCGAGTGGCAAACTCAATTCCAAGCTTTTAAACATCTCTTAAGAAACCTGCATGTGATGTTACAGATGGTGTTTTCCATTTTTTCCAAGTCCCATTAAGCAGCGTGAGTATGCTTACTTGCCAGGATGTCGGTGAATAATAGCCAGGGACCCTGTTATACACTTTGCTCATTTGTGTGTGTGAATGAGTGTGTGTGTGTGTGTGTGTGTGTATGTGCCTGACTTTGTAATTAGTGATTACCAGACTGCTATCAACAGAACGCTTCAGTGAATCCACTTCCAAGAGTAACCAGGAAGTGCAAACATAATTACCAGAACAGAAGCAGCATAACAACATTTAAATATGAATTATATCTGAGATAGGAATGTCCCAGTGCTTGCACTACTGGCTGCCAGCATACTGCCTAATCCACAGAACACAGTAGTATCATAAACACATTTGTGTGTCTGCCTGTGTGCTTATGTACGCGCATATGACACAATTTTAATTTGTGTTACTGTGTTTATGTATACACTTTGATAATAGGCATACTTACATGCTGAACTACTCTGGACTGAAATAATAACTATCTATGTCTGTGAGGTTGGGTACACTGAAGTTCAATAAAGTTGCTAATGAGAACTAAGAGCAGTCAGCTGAAACATAAATTTGTGAAGAAATGTTTGGATTCTGAGATTGTTCTCTTTTGTGGGGTGTGAGACAACAACAAAACAGAATTTTGTCATATACATGACACACCTTTCACTCGGGAATCAAACATACTGTGCGGGCAACGCAACTACAATCTCAAGAAGTGTCCATTAGTGTGTGAACAAAATGAAATAATACAGCAATTAAGGCCAACACACACTGGCCACGGCGCGGGTCGACACTTCACTTGACGCGCCTTCAGACGCTTCCAGTGTGTGTTGGCCTTTACAAAGTCAGCCAATCAATTAGTGCCCAAACATCCATCTATTGATTATCTAAACTATTTTTCCTGTTAAATGTCGCTGGAGCCAATCCTAGCTGTCATTGGGCAAGAGGCAGGGTACACCCTGCACAGGACGCCAGTCCATCACAGGGCTGAAATACAGAGACCGACAAACATTCATACACATATTCACACCTATGGGCAATTTAGAATCACCAGTTAACCAACATACATGTCTTTGGACTGCGGAGGGAAGCCGGAGTACACAGAGAAAAGCCACGCAGGCACCACACTCGACACAGATAGGCACCAAGCCGATGGATTCAAACTCGTCCCTCTACCTAACCACCACACCATCGTGCTGCTCTAGTGCCCAAAAGGTACATCAGGTTTTTTTTTTTGACAGATTATGACAGGTAGGCATGCAAATAAAATCAAAGTAGACACAGCTTTATCAAGCTAGAATTCAATCAACGATGCTAATACCATAAGGATCGTAATGACTCTCAACTGTGATGTTTAGATTTAGTTCAAAGTACGATAGTGCCTGGGTACAGCCTCAGGGCTCTTTTGTGAGGGTGCATGGCTGTAGACTCTTTTTCAATCTATTTTTCCAGAATTAATTAAACTCCTTTTTTTTTTTAACAACTTAAATGTCCGGTGTCATGAATTTTTATATAATTCTATGCTGGGCTTCCTTGATCTAACTCTAATCTAGTTTAGCCATTTCTTCAACATTTTGTTTTGTATAACACTGTCTCAGTTCACTCCAGCCCTTTTAAGTTCTCCCTGTGTTTGACCATGGGTAGAACTGATGTTCAGACATGAAAATAAGTGAGGTTCTTTGGAAAGATATAACTTGTGCTGACAGGAGTGAAAAAGAGAAAGGTCAGTGCCCAAGAGTTCAAGGGTCATCTCCACTCTGCAGTGAACCCATGGGCATAACAGCAAGGTGACTCTATGGCTGGTCCCAGTACAGACTTCACACAGGGATCAAAGAGAAGAAGGAACAGACACAGAAGAGAAGAAAATACATTAAAGGAAGGGGAAGGAAGAGAAATGCAAATGTGGAAAAAGGGACTGTAGTGAGGAGGAACTAAAACGGAGGGGGCACCCCTGTGGGATTGGAGGGTGACCTCAGCAGAGACAGGCACCAAATGACAGAGAGAGGAGAAAAAATTGATAGAAAAAGGGAAAGAGAACAGTAAAGCATATTTCAGGATGTCAGATCTACTCTGCCTCCTATTCAGGTCACAGTGATTGAATTTGTTTAACTTGGCCAGACCATTTCCTCCTGTCAAAGAATAGGGCATGTGTGTTTGTGTGGCTGGGGTTGTGTGCCTGTGAAACAGAATAAGCTCATTCATTTTTTGTGTGCTTCTGCACAAGTTTTTGTTTGCATGCATGTGTGTGTTGCTGCGTGTGCATGCAGGCTCCCACATGTACAGTAGAAATAGTCCCTGAGTGTTTCTGGGTTGTTTTTTTTTCTTTGTCTGCTTGTCACATGGTGATACAATTATTTTTCCACAGATGTTTCTCCATTATCTGGTTCAGCAAACCACTGGTGAGCAACCGCCAGATATCACAGCCCAGTTCGGTCAGTGTGTCAATAAGTAGCCAAATGTGCCAACTCAACATAAAAAAACCTCTCAGAGACAGCAGGTCTTACTTTAACATCAGTTACACATTACAGTATTGAACTTCCTCCCAAAAGGACACGGAAATTAATTAAGCTCTGATCCACTGTTCGTGCCTACCCTCCCATGTGACTCCACAGGTGAAGTCATTTTCCTTTTCTTCTATTCTGCAGCTCACAGACTGTTGTTCAAACAGATCCATAAACATGAACACATTATAAGTAAATTGTGCACAGAGGAGTTTCTGTGTGTGCCTCTGTCTTTCCCTGTAAGTGTCAGTTAAATCTCCTTTAGATATTCTATGGTATTCCTCGATAGCCTGGAGTGGCTCACCCCTCTCCCACCGAAAAAATAAAATAAAACCTCAATATTTTATAATCTGTCCTCCAGTCCAGCACCAAAGAGGACTCTTATTTTCTGTTCTTAGATGTTGCCTGTTGTCATGGAGACCTAGGGAGTGCTGCATCACTGAGCAGCATACAGAGAGTTATGTCACTGTGGTTATAAGGGTTACATTAACATCAGCAGCAGGTTACATTAGCGCAAGGCTACATTACCCATTAGTGACAGCAAATCACATTTGTGGTAGCAGGGCCAGCACAGTTAGCATTTAGCGCTAATCTAACTTATCCAGGGTGAAAACTCAAACCATTTGCTTTAAGTGTAATTGACACTCAACTAACAAGTGAGAGCAACAGCTTCAGAGCCACTTTTCGTTTTGTGTGATACAAGGCTTCAAAATACACATCAAAGAGTTAAAATGTAGTAGAAAACATTTCACTTCATACAATTGAGGAATATCTCACTCCGTCACTGAAAGTGAATTCAGGGGAGAGCAGGAGTTGATACACACAATATGCTGCTCATCCCTCCTTGAATCAAAGATGTCTCTGTCAGATTGTTTATCTTTGGCCAAGAATATTGGCTCGCCGCAGGCAAAGCTTATCACACACTGTTTTACTCTGTCTGACTTATTGACTGCGAGCATAGCCAACATGGTTCTTCTCATCAGTGTCCGGCACAATGGCAGCATTGACTGTACTGATCAAGCCTGATGGAGAGGCAGCTAATGCAGCTACCGAGAGCCGGCCGGTGCCTGTAAATTTGGTTTGGGCTGGTCAAAGTGCTGTCTGATCAGAGCACTGGAGAAAATAACATGTCACCTCAAACTGACATGTCAATCCATGAAAGGTTAACAGGGTAAAATTGAACTAGTGGATCCTGGCTTAGATGTGCAGAACTTAAAATGCTGTTATGCACATTACATTAAAGAATCAAAACACCTTATAAGCAGCAATAATCAACCAAACCAATCATGGAAGTAGTTAATAGCAACAGTCTGTTTGTCAGCGTGAATCTGTGTTTGTGGATGAAGGTAGCTGTCTGGATGTGTGTGTTAGTGGAGAAAAGTAGGCTACAGCAGAAACTAGGGCATCACTGGGACTCAGGAGAGGTGTCTCCAACCCAGCCTCCTGTCCTATTTCACTGCCTGGCGAGACTGGCATGTGTGTTTGGTGAGGGTTTGCATGTGTGTGAGATTCAACAGAGGGAGCACCATGGGCAGTCAAGGGAAAACTTCAGGCACAGGAGGAAGGAGAGATTACAGGTGAGCTCCAGACAGGGCACCTGTGGGAGAGAGGAGGCCCAGTGACAGGCCTCTTTACTGGGGAGGAGTGAATGTGCAGAGGCCCCCAGGGCTTAGACCAAATGTCAGACAGTCTGTGCACACATACTGGAATACTGCTGTTTTTTTATTGGAATTTGTCACCTGTGTGTGTGTGTGTGTGTGTGTGTGTGTGTGTGTGTGTGTGTGTGTGTGTGTGTGTGTTCCAAATGGGCAGATGAC
>JAUBNQ010000026.1:14598706-14619837 GCA_032353495.1 Ctenopoma kingsleyae | reverse complement strand
TATGCAGTAACAGTAGATGATTGAGAAAGATTTTTCTCACATTTAACAACAATCGAACATCATACTATGCGAGTCTACTTAAGAATAGCAATGCTATGAGCTAAAGAGAGAGCAGTATTGTCTCTAATGAAACTATTATCTATTAAGTACAAAATAATCTTCATGTCTTTATTGCTCAGGGTTTTTGAGATGTCTTAGTAATCCAAGCTGAAATTCAGGAATTCAATACTATGGGTTTTATCTGTTCTGAATGATCAACAGCACAGTGAAAAGAATTTATAGTTACTGACATTTTTTAATATCAAGATCAACGCTATAATAGAGGCATAGAGAAAAAAGTCAGACCTTGTGTAATGCTGTGAAAAGTACAGACAAGAATGCAACAGAGGAGGAGTATGAAAAGTGAAAAGAAAGAGAAAGACAGAGGATTAGCTGCTGTACAAACATGCATGGCAATTGGCAAACACACACAAACACATATACAAAATTCCTTTCTGAACCCAATCAGGCTCTGTATGTCTGTGTGTTTGATTCATGGCACTGTGTGAATGCAAAACTAACAAAAAAAAACTCTCTCCTGGAGATTACATAACCCAGTATAATGTGAATACATCTCAACATTCCCTCTCTCTCTCCTCTCACCTCTATTTTTTCTACTTCTCTCACTTTTCTACTTTTACTCATTCTGGGCCACAAAGTGAGATGATTGTGAGAGAAGAAATAAATAGAGACCAAACCAAATCTGTGTAAAAGCTAGAAAAAACAAACTTTCAAGATGAAAATATTTTAAAAGCACTAATGCCAAGCGTTTAAAAGGTTTACTGCAGCTCTTATTCAAAATATTAGACAGAGTTGTCTCCCCCCACCCTTCCTCTCAAACTTAAAGCTCAGTGGAGTTGGCGGGTAGAGGACACAGAACATAAACAAATGAATGTGAGACAAGAGCAACACTGAAATTTGACAATGGCAAACAGTCTTACGCTGTATATCGCTCAGCTAATGTAAACATTAAAGTGCACATTATTAACCAGGTCATGTGGATTTAGTTTTTTTCTGTTAGCCTGATGTATGGCTGGTTATTAGTACTGCAACCACAGCTAAGCCCGTTATCCTGAAAGCAAACGCCCACTGCTGTGAAAGTACGCACTCTAGAGCTGGATTTACTATTTTCCAAATCCCCGATAACATATTGCTCAATTTAACAGCTAACATATAAATCATTTCACACGTATTTATAAGAACTGTTGTTGCAGCCGATGCACATCTAACTTATGAAGTAATGAAGTGCCCTCAACGGCTTCACTCGATGCAGGTGAGGGCACCTCATTACTGCTGCTGGTTGGGTGCTGCTGATACGAGAGGCAGAGGCATAGAGGGCGAGCTAGAGGAACAATGGCAGAGAGAGGAGGAGGAGTGATGAATGATACTGCAGAATTTAACGCTAGCGCGATGCGCTAGGCGGCACCGGCTGTGTGTCTCAAATACGCACTTCCCTAGCTGGATGCAAACAGACCACAAAGTACAAATGCTTAGAATGAGCATCCATACTAGTAGCCCCAATGAAATTAAAGTTGGCTAACATTAGCTGGAGCTCAGTGTTTACCCCTTCCAAAACAAACATTTTGAAAGAGATTGTACGGACTGTAGTATTATTGTCTAGGAAGCCAATCTTTCAATTTATTATGTTTCTTTAATCTCTCATGACATATAATGGTCATTTTTATTTACTTAGTATAGTAAATATATTACATATGGTTCCTTTAAATTATTATGCCAAAATTTATTTCCTTGAGTCAAAGTAAGACTAGAGGAGGGTAAATTGAAGTACATGGGAGTAGTACTTGCTGTGGCTATTCAGTGTGATGCTGCAAAACAGAATTCAAGGTGTTGCTGATGTGCATTAAACTCTGCTTATCCACCCGCATTCACTGAAAACAGAAATACTATGCTCTCTGCATGTATTTCAGCCACCTAGAATTCAAAGACAGCTGTTCTCTGCCACCTGGGGAACAGCTCAAAATCTAAGTCCAGAGCCCTGGGCAGTTGGCAGGATTATCTCCCTACATTTACACCCATACAAACTCAAATATGGGCAGGAATCAGTTTTTTATTTACCCTCCAAATACCACCCTTGTGTTCTCTACCATTACTCCAGCCTCAAAGCCCAACCCGTGGGACCTGTGAAAGTTTGGAAAAGTTCAACTTTATGCTGTGACTTGCGAGAGCAACAACTGCTTGCTTTGATTGCTTCAGCAACAGTACTTCATACAACTTAAATGAGTTATTAGTAGCTGAGTAAGAAAATCAATACATTGAAATGTATTGCTCAGGAAATGGACCACCACACTGTGCACCAGCATGGTGGATCCGGTATTTCCCACAAGACACCCTGACGAAAATATAAAGTCTACACATGCAAGTCTCAGTTGGCTCCAGTTGGGCTTGCACCTAAATATGTTATGTCTCACATTGCAAAAAGGAGTTTACATACCACACTGGACTCAAATAATATTCCTTATGCTTTGAAAGGTAAAGTGGCTGTACATCACCATAAAGAAGATGTAACTGTCATTAAAGTGTCATAAAGCCCCCTGCCATTCTGTATTCAAAGCCAAGTGGGGATTATTAGTGTCACACACGAGTCACCAGCACATCTCCTCTGGCGACCTTTCCCATTCTAAAAACTAAGACTGCTGTTGAATATCCATGAATCTCATTGTCTTTATCACCACAGACTGATGTCCATTCACTGTGTCTCAATTTGTCTTCCTGGAAGCTGCTCTCCTCTTCCCTGCTACCTTTCGCCTTCCAATATGTCAGTTGATAAATCCTAAGTACTTAGACCCGCCATATCAGTATTGTGCCTTTCATCATTTGCCCTCAGTGGATTCACACATAAGCCAGTCGTAAGTCATCAATAGTCAACATGCACATCATAAAACTGAAAGGCTAATAAGTAGTTCTGGACTTTGAGAGCAAAGAGAGCAAAATACAGAATAAGAATACAGGATAATTTCGTTGGATTATAATGGATTACATCAATGATCCGAGTCTGGTCAAATGTTTTACGTATAGTCACAGGAAATGCAAATGCATTTGTTATGGAAACTGGAATTAATATGGAAATTATGTGCCAACGTTAAAATCAATTACCGGTACACAATTATTAATATGTCTACAAATCATTTTATGCCAGCTACACCAGTGGTTCAGAGAGTACAAAAGGTGAGCTTAAAGGGGGGGGGGGGTTGCCATGCCCTAACATATATAAATATAATCCCACATTTCAACAGGAGACCATTTAGGATTAGTTCTGAACATGTTGCCCCTCAGCAAAAAGTAATCTCTTTTCACTTACTCTCTCCCATCTTATGTATTTCCTCTCCTCCCCCATCCCCTTCTAAAAAGCCACAGTTGGCACAGCCTGACACAGTGTGGCGTTGCCAAATAGTGTCCATTAATGTAGCCGACCCACTCTGCCTACTGATGGCTAATACCTGCTAGTGGGTGTGAAAGTGTGCACACTTATTTATAATTACTGATTTAACAATCCTTTGATCGACTCTGAATATAAAACAGCCTCCAGCCTCAGCAACTATCAACACCCAGGAGTAGGGCTTAGATAGCCATGATGAAGTCTGTGATGGTGTAACGCTGAAACGCATTTCTCTACGACTCTGACTCAGTATGAGTCTGGCTGGCTCTGAGCGGCAGTAATGAGTCCTGGGTAAGATGAGAAGCTGGTTTTTGGACAGAAAGCAGGCTGTACAAAGCATTAACAGCCTGGCTTGTATGCAAAGCAAAGTGATAATAGAAATGGAGTCTGGCTATTTCCTGCCTTCACTTAGACACTATTGGGAATGCATAGAGCACTGCTCCCTCTGGATTGGGCTAATTGCAGTATTTGTCACCAGCTCCATTAGAGAACATTTCATTTCCACACACATTATTGTAATGTGCTAGCAAGGCTCAAAGAAACCATGAGTGGAAAGCTATTTCACAGATTTCATTGTAAACAAAGCTGGTGAGTTGCCTCGAGATGAGAAGACAGCAGGAACTTGAGTGTCTGATTTACAGTTCCCCCCTGATGTGCCAGTCTAATGCAACAAGGTTTTAATTTGTCTGAGGGGGCAAAATCTCTGTGTGCTGGACACAGGAGTCACATAGTCTAGCATATGGACATGCTCACCCTCTGTCTCATAACAGAATACACACATACATACACACAGGCCTGGGCATGCTCATAAATACATAAGCACCAATTTTATATTCAACCAGTAGGAGGCGTTTTCGGTGAGCTGTTCTATTTTTACATATCTTCCTAATGACAGCTTTTCCTGTCCATCCATCCATGAAGACGATGAACCATATTCATATGTCCTCTACATATGCTTTCAGTGGCAGCACAGCACTCTTTGTGGCTTTGATGTATTGGGTAGAGGTGGTAAAGTATCACCAGGGAAAGGAGAACTGAACTGGCAGATTGACAAGAGATAAGTGGCAAATGCATATATACATGGGAAACCTATCTACCTCTCCTAATGGAAAGTCTTTTACTCAACTAATGTTAGTATAAATATAACAGTGTTACACAAATTTAATACTTCCAAATGGCCATGGTGAAGTGGACATTTGTCAAGTTAAATGGTTACTAGTTATACTATCCTGCTAGGCTACACAATAACATGGTTGCATTGGCTGTCCCACTGTAATACCTGCACAGTTTGCATAAATGACAAGCCTATGCTTAAACGTGATATTTAATTCCTTAAAAAAAACATACAAGCACAAATTTAATTTTGCCTGTGGTGTATCTTCTTCAAAGACTAGACTAAACTGGTGCAACTTTCTCTTGTACCCTTATCTTGTTAGTTAAATTACACGGGACTTCTCAAAAGTCTCTGAAAAACTGGCTCATTAAAAAATAGAAAGGATGATGGTGACAATGGAGGGGCTGAGGTCAACAGAGCAAAGCCGGAGTGCAAACGGTTCACTTTTTAAGTTAATGAGGGGAGGTCTCCTTTAGATGTTAATGCTTAAATGCTTCACAGTTATGAAACGCAGCCCAGAGCAGCATGCTCATGCACACCAATACTGAAAAAAATAATCCTATGGGAAACACTGTACAGATGAGGAAGTATATAAATAGTAACATATACACGTACACACATACAGTACAGACACAAAGACACCCACCCACACAAATACATAGCAGTAGGAATATTTAGCATTGCAGAACAGTTGCTACTGGCCTATTATAAATATGTTGTCAAGGACCATCAGTGTGTAGGTCTACAGATGGCTGATAAAATGGATGACATGGCAAAAAGACAACTTTACACGTGTCAACCTGTGACTCAGAAACATGTTTTTTAACAGCTGAACCTAAAACATCTAGTTCTTAGGCCAACTGTCTACATCAGAAAAAAAAAAGAACAGTGTGTAAAGTTATATGTGGGAATACACGTGCATATTTAAACCTACACACACAAGTGCGTTCACCTCCATCTGTCGTGTATCACACATCACGTGCAAATGTACTTTTTAAAAGCTTTTTTTCTGTATGTTCTGTACACTTTGCTCGATCCTCAGAAGTATTTTCAATTCCCTTGATTATGTCTTAGGCACAGTTTGGCCTTGAGAAAAAGAGAGATGACTCTGAAGTCCTGTATAAAACACTGTCCTCGATGGAAGCTGTAATGTAATGAATGCATAATTAGGTGTTGATGCATAATCTGGGTTAAAGCTGCTCTTTATGACTGTGCTGTGTTGGATAGCGGGGGAAGAGTATCACCGGGGAAGAAAGCATGGAGCTGGAAATACACAGCAACAACACCCTCAGATGCCACATGTGGCGTCGCCATGGCAACCACTTCCCAAGAGTAAGCCAGCTGACAATCAAGTCTTGTTACAGTGATATATGTGTGTGAATGCGAGTTCATGTGTGTTCCTGTCATTGTGCTGATGGGACGAGACAGAGTTTAATCTCGACAGATTAAGCGTGTCTGTGTTTATAAGAGTCCCATAAAAGACAGCGAGGGATCACAATCAAACAGGGTTTATAGGATTTTCACACTAATGACTGGCCTGAGAGAGAGAGAGAGGGTGAGAAAAGAGGGTCATGGGAGAATTAGAGGAAGAAAGAGAAAGAGAGACAGCAGGAGAGAGTCACAGTGAATAGTTTAATTAGAGAGGCTATAAATAACTTGGGGCCTGACATTTGAACACGGAGACCTACTGAATGTCTTTCTGTGTTTTCTGCTAGATGTCCCTGATGTTTGAACACATGCCACCAATTTATGAGCTCTCCTCCTTCTCCTACTCCTGTTTGCTCTTGTCTTCTCATCGAGTCTCTCTCTCTTTCTCCCACTTGTCACTTCTCCTGTCTCTCTCCCACACTTGCAGACTCACATACCCACATATATACACACACTCGTCACTCATGTCCCCATATAATTCTTGCTATATATGCTCCAGGAGGGAGTGAAAGTGACATATCAAAAGCAGGTTTTTCGTTAGCTGTCAGGAAGAGGAATGAACACACAGACAGACTTGGCACCCGGTATGATGTCAATACAGAGCCCCATATAGCTCACTCTGACACCCAGCACCAATCTCCAGCACTGAAAAACATATCTGTCACTTTCTGTTGACACTGGAACACAAACTCTGCAAGGGATCTGATGACAGGTCTATTACATACTGTATCTGTAGAGTCTTCTGGGTCAATGAGAGCAAAAACAGAAACATCTCTTTCTCTCATCGTTACTCCTATTTAGCATTTGCTGGTTGTATTTATGTAATTTTGTCTGTCCTTGTGTCCCCTTAAAAGCCTTTGCCTGTCTCTAGGAAAGTTGCTATGGGAACTCTTCTTGCTGCAGCATGAGGGCTAGGCAGGAGATCAGAGTTAGAGAGCTGTGAAACAACACTATATGGATGACTAGGAGGTAGCAGTAAAGTAGGGAGAGCAAAAAAAAGAGAGCAGAATAAGTCTTCTGCATTTCTTTGTCAAAAACATAGAGGAGGAATCATGAAGGAGAGGTGTGAATGGAACAGACAGGAGAATAGTGCTGAAGTGAAGGAGACACAGAGGTTGTTCATCTCTGTCTCAGGAGAGCCCACCTGATTTGCCAGCAATAAGACTAGTCATTACTCACTATAGTGCAATGGCCAGTCCCTCCATCTCTTCTTGTACCCATCCATCTCCCCCACCCTTCTATGCGTGCAGAGGGTGCTTGCAGAGGTTAGGAGTGAAGTCAGCCCCAGACACACATAGACAGACACAAAGAGTAAAGGGCAGTTGTTCAATAGAAGAGAAGCAGCAGTGACTAGATGAGATCACACTAAGAAGAAAGTCAGAGGAGGGAGGAAAGGAAGCAAGGCCGTCTAACATGAAATAGGTTTTCGTGAAGCTGTGGATCTCAATAGTTAAGATACCGTAGATTAGATTAGATAGATTATAGATTAGATTAAAAAAAAAAATGTGAGAAAAAAAGAAAAAGATGGTTATCTATAATCGGTAGCATTTTCGTAGTATGTTTCACCTAGAGGGAAATTTAAAAAAAAACCAAAAAACATAAGTAATTATCACAGCAGAAGTGAATAAGACCTGAATAGAACCTGCCTCAAACCTTTGGCTAGTTCTGCTCAGACTTGGCTTCTCTCTACCATGCCATGGCTTATTTCAGATTGAAATTGCATGCTTGTTTTGCATGTGGAACAAAAGTTTGTGTGCGTGTGTGTGTTTTTGTGAAACTGGCTTGCGTGTGTCTCACTACGTGAGCTTGCCGAAAACCTGTTTTTCCCCATACAATAGGCAGTTAATAAGACTTTCGTCTGCCAATATGGTGCAGTCGATAAGCACAAAGGCCAATAAGCCATACAAACATTAGCCCAGGTTTTGAAAATGGCATGCGTGAATGACAGAATCTGTGTGTGCTGGCAGTTGTGTGTGCATTGTGCATGTTTGCTTACACACTTACTGGACCATTTGGAAAACAAGATTTGTAATCAAAATGGACAAACAAAAGAAGATTTATTGAGGAGCTGGCAAATTACTCAGTTTTGTACACAAACACAAAACTAAAAAGACAGAATAAATCATAGTGTGCTTCACATGTACTGTGCTACTGTGACCCCTATTTTTGAATCAAAGGGATAAAAAATGGATAGTATTTGTGATCACAAAGAAGCAGACTTTATTTTCCAAAACTGGTTATGACTGATTTCTCACACAGAGAGCACATCTATATTTGTGTTATTGTGCATTTGTGCACAAAATGATATCTTGAAGTGTACAGTGAGTATACATGTTGTGTTTTTTTTGTTCCGTGCATCCTCATATTGTAGCTGTTAGTCCTAGTCCTGTGTGGTCCTAACTTTGACTCGTCTGGCCTCACTTTCTCACCCAAATAATAAACTATAATGATGCTGCTTTGATGACAGCACATAACTAGAGAGTGATTCATAAACTGCACTTCATTCTCATGCAACACTGTATGCAACACTGCTCCCCCAAACAAAGACAAGTTTGCGCACAAAGAAAAGCAAACATGTGCTTTACTCCATTTCATCACCTTCTATACTGGGCACCAAATAAAAGAATTCACATTATGATGACGAAACTTTAACCTTTGATTGTTATTTGCACTGATTATTCCTTTACGGTGGGGGAATGCAGGGCCTCTGTGGTCAACAGCCTCTTGAACAACATCTTAATAGCAGTTATTTTCTACCTTGTGGTATGGTCAATTCAAAACAACTAATTTCATTACAGATTCCCTGGAGGAAATCAATACTTCACCAAGTTGAGGTCAATACATCAGCACCTAAAGGATCAATAAGTCACTAACACACAACGTGCAAAAGCCTGCATGGAAACACACATAGTGTATGTTATTTCCTTGCTTTTTCTTTGCAACTTGTTTTCAAACCTAGCAGCCAACACAACCAGGCAGGTGGATATTATTTGAACAGAGTAGACTCTGGGTGAACAGTGCATTCCAACAAGTACTTGTCATGGTTATTTGTACAGTATTGCTCAATATATTCCACATGAAACAAAGAAGCAAATTAAATTAAATTATTCTGTGCCATGTTGATATTTAAGTTGCCACATATTTGTGTTGATACTGAATATTAGACTTAAATAGACAACCAAACATGCCCAGATTTCTCTTCCTCTGTGTCTCTCACTACATAAACACATCACATCAGTGCAAGAATAGCATAACAACTTCTCTAAAAAGCCATGCCAAGTCACAGCACGCAGTGCTCCTCTGTGGCCTCCAGGTAGCCAGCGTGCTACTGTATTGGCCAGGCCAGATCACTCCCAGTGTCTCCTAATGTAGGCACTCAGGGAGACTGAACTCTAAAGTAAGTCAGTGGAGCATGGAAGACACACACACAAACATTAGCTGGCAACTGTAGCATCTTTGGGCTGAGAGACTTTCTGGGTCAGAATGGTGCAGTTAATTTACCAAGACAGGGTAAAGGAGAACATTGTTACTTCTGAGCAATACTCCCCACTCCAGCACACTCACATACACATTCACCCACAAAAGGCAGACATATCCAAAATGCATCCTAGGATTTTGAAATGACATTCTGGAATGATATGCTCCTTTCTGGGTCACAGTGCCTCAAATCTCCAAGCATCTCATTCAAACATTAATGCACTCATATCCTGAAGCATAATGTCATACACATTAGTACTCAGGTTGAATGCTGTGCACTCGCTCTGTGCTGCTGCTGCAATGAGCCATTTGAGCTAATGATTTGTTTCTATATAGAGCTGTTCTAAGAGCTGTTATTGATCCGTCTGTCTACAACCACAGGAGATTGTACATGGCTCTGTTTGTCTGCCTAAACGTACAAATGTGCACAACACAAGTGTCATTGTGCCTGTGTGCATGATAAACATGGTAAAAAAGCAGCTCTCTGACAAAATGCATTTTGAGGTCATTTGTGCCCATTTAAGCCTCAAATCCTCTTCGACCAGAAATCCTCAAAAGGAAAAGACATGTGGGCAAAAGGCAAACCAGCACAACAATTCGTGTTGGATTTACTAATACTCTCAACATGTTTTTGGACACTGATGTTCACTTTGTCTTAATTTCATAGATAAAGAACTCAACCGTAAGCTTTTCTGCTCCCATCTGACCTTTAAATCGTTGAACAGAAATCTCTTGTGGTGCTTAAAAAAAGTCTTATGTAACTTCTGTATAGGTGTGTACTTAAGTGAACATTTGTGTGTATTATCTGATCTCTTTGCGTCAGCATGTTGTTGCTGTCCCTAGTGGTCTCAGCTGCCTTGTTTATAATTAGTGTGCATGCGGAAAGTGCAGGAACACAGAGACCTATGTGAAAGTGCTGCCACAGAGGACTGTTGCATTCACAAACACGAGCAATCACACACTGACACATTTGCATGCGCTCACTCTATGGTGTATGCAAGCTAAAACAACACACGTACCGACTACAGGAGGCTCTCGGGAAGCATTAGACAGTTGAGTGATGTGGGTAAAGATTTGGACAAAGCACATGAAATTTCACTCCAGAGACATCATGAGGGTACTCAGCAATGGCTGCACAGTCGGGCAAACACTCTTTCCACTTTTCTGATAGACAACACCAAAATGTGTTATTGCCCTACAACAGGGAGATGATAAGTCCATGTTTCCTTCTGTGGCAGGAAGAATGACATGGTAGCACAAAGGCAGTGTGCATACGTCCTGCTCTTACTTATTACTGAGTATATTACCAAGGTGTTATGCAGCTTTTGGCTCTCCTGTCAATTCAACATACCATCTTTACTATTGTTGCTTCCCTTGAAATTGAGGTGAGGATTCAATGTGCCCTCCTTACCAATCACAGAAACAGCAATGCTGGGCCAGAGCCCTGGCAACACTCATAGACAAGGCCCAGTGTTTGGGTTAATGCAGGTTAAATTATCAGCATCAAAAGGGAGAAGCTGGACTAATCACTTGTTGATGTGACCCTGTACTCTTTGAAATGAGTGGAGGTCAAGCTGCAGCAGGTTGGTCCAGTCTCTCAGCAAACAGTGAATGTGTATGCATGTGAGTAACGGCTGGCAGGCTGCTGGGACACCAGCTCCTGTAGGAGCTACATAGAACATAGTTTTTTTTTTTAGACTATAAGAAGGAACAAGATTTCATATTATGGTAATAAATTGCTTCCACTCTTAAATATCTCACTCAAGGGAAAAGCAGCAGAGCTTGGACAGGACACAGAGCCAGACAGTCCAGGTAACTGGTTGACCTACTTACAGAACACACATATGCACACTCCTTGATGTCTAGAATAAGAAGGTTACATTTATGTGGAACTACTGAAGGAAGACTCGGGAAGTTGATGTTTTACAATCTGGCTCATGTTTTCATAATTTCCTCCTTCAAACTTAATATTTATGAGTATTTCACTTTCCAATATGCAAATGATATTCAGATATCTGGATATTTGGGTCTAGCCCTAGAACTCAACTGGATGAGTCATACACTCACACAGGTTATAAGCAAACCATAGTTCGACCTCTTTCAGGAGGAGAAACAAAGGCAAAGATGAAACTTATTACAGGAGTTATCCTGTAAACAACAAACAGTACTTTAACTTTCACCTTACTGCTTTTCTTTGGAATTAGTAATGACTACAAACACCTCAGGTCCCCAGATCTCAGCAAGTCAAGTTGGTGAGTAAAATGCTATCATTAATAAAAAGAAATAATGGCCAAATCTACATGAAAATAATGTCCTTTTTTTTTCTCCAATGAGTGACTCATCTTTAACACAGAAACACACACAGATGCATGCACAGATGTGTTACTATAACATCATAAAGTTCTACACTAAAGTCTCATGCTAATGAATCCCACTGAAACCCCAGAACTTGTAGTTAAGCCTCATTGCCTCACACTGACAGTGTTGTGAGTGCTGAAGGGCTCCCTTGTGTATTCCCTCCCATCCCTGCTCCTCCCTTCTTTTCCTCCTTTTTCCTCTCCCTCCTCACTTCATTCTGTCCATCTCCAGCTCTCTGAGTTATTGTCAACCCAGACAAGGAGCCACACCGCATCATTAATTGCCTCTAACAGTACAGTCTACACTCCAGAAACAGAGAACAAGGCTTTTATGTGCCCTGATGGCTGATGGACGGTCTAATTCTCTATTAATGGAGGCAATGCTCCCTCATTGCTCATTAAAAATGAATAAAGACAAGCTCTCTGCACTGATAATTACACATACACACACCTGGGTACAGACCCTTCATAATACTGACAACACTGGGCACTTAGAAAGACACATACAGTGAGTTTCAGACAGAGAGGAACAGACACACATAGTAACATGGAGTCCAGCATACAGTAGCAGAATAAGAATTATTTAAATGAATACAGAAATAAGGTTGTTATAGAGACATACAGTGCAAAGCAATCAAAACAGCAGGATTTGCTTCATAAAAGTACTGTAAATATAAGCCTGCTGAGTAAATGATAAGCATCGCCAATAAAAACCAGGATTCTACACATAATACAAAACCCACTCATTTTTAAAGAACTGGTGTCAGTAGAGGAGGAGAAACAGCTAATAACGTTGCAAGAAATCACAGTTTTGTTCCAGCTATGTCAAAGTGGGATCTTGCACAAACAGTAAAACAAAAAGCAGACAGGAGCGTACACAGCAACAACATACTGAAGGTGGAGAAGTGCTACAAAGAGAATTAGTTAAAGCAAGACAGAGTGAACGTAATGAAGAGACTCGAGGTTAATGACGACCGTCTTGGCTTCCATAAAAATCACTGCATGGGGGGGGGGTGCAGCCATTATGCTAAAGCAGGCAGGTAATTAAGTGAAATGCCTAATTAATTCTAATGAAACAGAGATGTTGATAAGTGAGATATAAATATGACATGATGACAGTCAGAGAGGAAGTGACAGTGAGATTAGGAGTGAGAGAGAAAAGTGTAGCGATCACTGAATCAGAGCTGGCTAGCATACAGCACACAGTAGTGCGCATTCAGCCGTGCAAATGTGACTGTTTGTTCAATTACAGCTAATTTATGTTTACACAAGAAAGCGGAAAGACACCTAAACAAGGCCAAACAGCCTGGAGGGCCAAAGCTATTAAGTAAAGCAGCGTTTTCTATTGATCGACTCGAAAATTAAAAATCCAGCTGCCATAGAGACCTCCTGTTTAGCTATGCTCACATTATAGGCAGAGACACAATGATGAATTGCCTTGGGATGACAAGAGATGCCTGTTCCTGATTCTCTGAGCGCTCTACCCACATGACACACTTCCACCCAGGCAGGACTGTTCCCTGGCTAGAAGTGCTGAGCTGTGACTTCTGCTGAATCACAATTAAACAGGCAATCTGCTCAGAGCTCGTACATAAATCAGCTCAACAAAAATACCTTAGCCAACTCATACTCATGCACACTCACCAAGAGTAAAGAGTAATTTATCATTGTCCTTACATTGGCAATGAACAATATTGGGGGTTTCTTTTTCAATTACAATTTGTAATTTGACAGTGGGTTACTGTAATGTGCAAATATTTCAGGGTAGTGCAAAATGTAAATTAGCAACTAAAACAGACAATGTGAAATGACAAACATGCTCATAGTTGCGGGACATACAAAGGTTTTAAGCCTTCAAACCAGTGCGACTTGTTGTTTATCAGATTGTAGTTATTTTAGGATGTGAGTGCAGTATAAAGAGAGAAAGGTCAGAAGCTGTAGGCTAGAGAGATATAGACAGTGGAAAAAAAACTTCTAAAAACTTTCTGACTAAAGCCAGGAAGAGGGAGGCTGAGGTGTTCTGAATTTCTCCACAACCAAAAGCTACAAGTGAGACATTCCTAAATTGGTAATCCTTCGTGTCACGCGGGTTGTCCTCAAGTACTTATTCTTACTGTAACAGCTTGTGCATAGCTAAAGACTAGCTAAGGATAACAAAGACTGGTCAGTTCACACTTAAAGACCGTTTCTACCACAGATCACAGATTTATAGTCTCTGACAGTCTGGAAGCAGAAATGTAAGCAGAAGAAAAATGTACAGCAGCAGCTTGACATACGTCTTAATTAAACAAAACTGATCTTTCTCTAATCTTAATCAAAGTGCTTTTCTTGCTTAAATCCAACTTCACACAGGGGTCTGGACTTGGTTTGTCAATACTGCACATTATACACTCTCCATCCACCAACCATCAACCACTTCCTTGCAGTTCGCTTTCTGTTAATAAATGTAGCGCTTAATTTGTTCAAAAAAATATGTTGCATCACAACATAATCATAATATGATCATTGTATGATTATGTAAGAATAACATGGTTATGTTATATAATTGCTTATGCAGGTTAGTCGAATAGGAATTAGGAGACAGGGTTGGTTTGTGTTATGCCAGGATGAAGGCACTGCCACTGCAGACTGCCCAGATACGGAGATCCTTTATAACCTAAAATATAGCTCTGTTAAACAAATCCATGTGATATGATGGTTGTAACACTTCACTTTGAAGTATTGAATATTATCTATTGTTGTTAATGTCTGACTGATAAAGAGTTTCAAAAAGACAAATAAATGATACTAAGCACTAAAAGTTGATGAAACAAAAGCAAACACCTCCTTCAAAGTACTTCTTTGAAGTTTATAATGCACAAATTATGTGTATCTAGGAAAAAGAAAAGAAGTTAATGGCAATGCCAGACGGAAAACTGAATGTAAGTTATTGCCTCATAACATATATGCTATTTTAAAAATATGAAAATGGTGTTTTTAGTTGATGAAAACATAAATGTTATGAACACATAATGCACCTGTAATTCAACAGAACACCGAGTTATGAAAAGAGTAATTCATGCAATATCATCTTATCTGCACTTCACATACTATTTCCATTCTGTCTTTGAAGAACAGTAATGACTCCTCACTACAGGACTGAAGTACTTCGTGAACAACATAATGAAAAAAAAGGATGAGACAAAATGACCCACTACAAATTGCAGCACAGTACAAAAGAGTTTGAAAGCCAAAAGATGACATCCTATTTCAAATGGAAAGTATTCTCTTCAAAATGACAGTTGTTCATCACATATCTTGTTCCTTTTTGGCACTGTCGGCGGTGCAGGATGAGGACATGCAGAGTCACAAAAATGAGTTTAATGTTCATTAATTTCCTCACTTTCACAAAACATCTCCAACTGATGAAACACAAAGCAGGAGGCAGAGGCCATTAAATCAGTGAGAGAGTGCACGGCAGCATGGATACGCAAACAGTCGTAGACACACGAATGTGCATACCAAAAAGCCCTGAATACCAATTGGACAAATAAAAAAGATAAAAATCCCAAATGTGTCAAAAACTCTCTGCAAGACCTCTGGCTGCAGGGTTAATTTGTCAGGTTTATGTGTGTGGGTGTATCTGAGCATTGGTGTGCGTGTGCGAGAGGAAGCAAGTAAGAGAGATGGCCCTGTCCAGTCACTACTCTGCGACTCACAACTATGAACGACGAATTCTGGATAATTTGTCATATTCATTATTCCACAGGCCATGAATACCAAAGAGAAAGAAGACAAAAAGAGAGATGCAGACAGCTAGCCAACCACCACAAGCCCTATTTCCCCGATCACACAATCTGTTAGCACTGACAGATTACCTCACATCACTGGGCTCAACATTAGTCTTTAACAACGTGTGTTTCACACTGCTCCCCTCTCACTGCCTCCCTCATCCTCTCTCACTCTCTTGCTTTCTCTTTTTCCATTTTTTATGGCTCCCCGGGAATCCAAACAGTTTCGTATTTCCATCAAACAAAGATCTGGGGGATTTAATATCAAGTTTGACAGGAAACATAAGTAAACAGTTACTGAAGATAAAAAGAGGCTTTGTAAAGCATTGTGTGATGACGGAAAAGGTCTCGACTTACTCAACCTCTGCTTTAGGGTGTAGCAAAGTAAACAAACAACAGGGATCTGAAATGATGTCAGGATAACTTACGTACACAGCTTTTTAAATAAAAGAAAATATGGTGACAAAGCATCGCCTATAGGGCACTGAGTTATAAACATGACTGAGTCTAGGTCTGAAATGATGGCTCGAGAAACTCCAATAACTCCATTTTTAAATATCCTTGATGCAAATTCTTTGCCTTGAAGCGTTGCTTAGCTTTGTGTCCAAAGTCTGGAGCACGATCCAGGTCTGGTATCAAGGTCAAGCTGGGAGAAAAAAAAACGGAAAAATAACACCAACAAACAGAAAACCCTGTATGGTGCATTTATTGTAAAACCAAATCAGTCTACCTTAACAGAAAGTATCAAAGTATCAAAAAGCAACACATCATGCACAATCACGGTTCATTCGTGATTTCACTATGGGGTCAATTACTTTTTCACATAGGGCCAGGCAGGTTTGAACAGCTTTCCCTTAATAAAAATAATCATCATTTAAAAACTGCATTTTGCATCTCTGTGTAATATTAAAATTTGTTTGATGATCTGAATCAAGTGCGACAAATATGCAAAAAATTACTTCTAATAACTGATTAGCACTGCTAAGCTGCAGAATCCCAAAACATGTCCAGACCAAACACAAGGTAATTAATGTTGGCTTTTCATCTAAAGGAAGTATAACATTATACTCATGAATAACTTTCATTGCACCATCTCCAAAACGTTTGCAAAAATTATGTAACAGCCTAAAAAATGGTCATATTGTATTTATGCATGGTTAGGAATGAATTAAATGATGGTGGATAGTGAAAAAAATAAATATGAGAATAAAAACAGAAAAGAGCAATGAAAATAATGATAACTTTTTTAGATAGCGCAATTTTACCACTTCAAATAATAATAGAGAATGTAGCTGACTAACAGCAACTGGGGGTTTGGATTTGTGGACAGATTATTAGTGCAAAAACATTTCTTTCTGTGTCACTTTGCTTCCACAAACAACAACTAGAACTTTGTGAGTGTGTTGTGTGTCTAAATGGGACAATATCCTCAGACAGCTCATTCTGCAAGTCCTAGTTATAAATAGCCTACAACTGGAATAAGTTTTCAAAATGAGTGACTATACAGCTTGTTTTTAACTAATGTTAGCCTAAAGTTGGGACGGGTCCAGATTTGATTTATAGATGAGTGTGGATACTGGGTCTGTCTGCAAAACAGTACTCATTCAAGACTCTGGTCCGTGTTGACTCTTGTTCCAACCTTCCTGTCCACTCGTTTTCTCCTCCTATAACTGCCACAAAACCTCAAAGAGGACTGGAGTCTGATGTTATGTCTGAGCTGCAGTTAGGCTGAAACTTGTAGTTCTCACATGAAAGCTGCACAACTCAAAGGCATTATTTATGGATTATTATTATTAGTAGTAGTATAATGTTTTCTTAAAACCCAGAATGCAAAATGGCCCTTCAATACAGTAAACGTGTGCAATTTAAGCTATATAAATATATATTTTTCTAGAAAACCAATTAGGTGTTTATTTTAGGAGATTCTCCCTTGTGTATTTACTGCTGCTCTTTAATAAAGGCAAAATTATTTTCTTGATTAATTGCTAATTAATTTAAAAAAATCAATAGCTGCAGCTCTAACTGCGTCACAGCTTTTTTTTTTATTCACATTTTTACATATCCACATACATACGACATACAGAAAGACACAGCCAGAAAAAAAGCACACACACACATACACAATTAACAGTAGAAGTATAACAATGATACTGGAGTCGTGACATATACAGCCAAATGGTGAATGGTGCAACCACACAGCTTACCATGTTCATCCATGCTGATCATGCTGAAACCCTGTTGATTTTCACTTTTATTTTCCATTACTCCTGTCCCCTTTCTGCACCTCTCCATTTCCCTCCCTTCCCTTATCCTTTCATAACTCTCTTGCACTCTCTAGCCTGAGAGCCAGACACCTCCGTCTTGGTCATTACGGGTCTTGGCATGAGACTAGCTGCTCCTGTTTTGCCCTGACTTCCTCCTGGAGCGATCCAATCCTCCCCTCTCCTAAACCCGACTGCTAAAAGTCAGTGGGCCAGGCCTCCCAGGAGAATATCAGTCTGCTGTCCATCTGTCATGGCAATGCTTGCCAGAACCAAACATGCAAAGTAAAGAGTGGTGATGATTCAAATGAACCTACTGCTTAAACATGATTCTGATAGATCAACAAGTTTATTACTAGTGAAAAACAGCACACACGAAAAGAGAATTTACTCTACATTTGCGTCTGCAGGATTTCATGTATTAAAAATAACCTTGTGTAGATATTTGGATGAGCTCCTAAAATGATTTAAAGTGTTAAACTCCCCCACACTACCACTGTTCAAACTGTAGCTAAAAGGAAAATGATTTTACTTTAAAAACAGTTCATTTGTGTTTTTTGCATGAAAGCAGGGGAAGTGTGTGTGTACATGTGTGCGTCTCCTGTAGGTTCGCATGCGTGTGTGAAGTGCTGTGCTATGCCAGAGAGCCCACTGTGAGAGCACAGCCATCTAATCTAAGATCAAGCAGCCTTGGACACCTCCTCACTGGCTTCCACTGGGAACAGGATGGAAGGCTGGACTCAAAATCCATCCATCCACATCACTTGTTCCTACCTCCCTCACTACTTACACATCTCTCTCACATGAAAAGCCACTGTATCACTTCTGTACTTGGATTGCAATACGTTTTGTGATGTCATGAGTTTAAGTATAATATCTGTCTAATGTCATATCCATAGACAGTAGAAAAAACAATATCAATCTTGTAATGCTTCTTTGGATAAAGTTTGATCTGCAAATGTGACAGCCTTCATACAAAGTGTGGTATTCAAAGATACATCTGCCTTAAAAATGAGTTTAGATCAAGTTCTGAGTCCTGCTGATCCAAAGAGTTGTCATTAATGATTCACAGGGGGTCTGAGTAGCTGGAGGTTCCAGGCAAATAAATGAGTCTGTTTTTTTAGTTGCTCCAAGGTTAGCAAGATCTCAGCAAGTGTGCTCCTGGGGATAACTTGGTTCTATCAGGACAGGCCACAGCTGCTAGCTAAGATACTACTCTCAAGGCATGCTATTCATCCATCTGAGGACAGGAAGGAAGTGAGGAAGGGGCAGAGTGATTCATACCTACCAATTTGAAGAGTGGAATCAGGCTGAAGGCTTCTTTGTTTTTCGCTGTCTCCTTAGCATAATAATTAATTCTGTAGATTTAAATTTTCGGCAAATGATTCTCTGACACATTGATTTGGTTATTTTTTTGTTTTTGTATCCCACTGATCCTATAGTTTATAGTACAGCAGCAAAACCACAACTTTGCATTCTGAACAGCTTAAGCAAACAAAGTACAGCATGCTATTTAATGAGATTAATAATAATAATTATTATGTATCTTTGAACAGAGCCAGGATAGTTTTCCCAGCCTTTATGCTAAGCTAAGTTAAGCTCCTGCTGTAGCCTTATGTTAAACAAACAGATGTCAGGCTGGTACCAATCTCGCCCTTTAAGCTGCTGAAACGTTAAAATGAGAATCGTTGTTATTTTGTGACATTTAAAAAAAATCTAATCATGATTAAATTTAATTTAATTTGTTTCCTCACACGCTACAAAGAATATCCATTCCCAGGTAGACTTCTATAAATATGTCATTCTATACAATAGAGTGAGGGTCTTAGTTCAGTGCCTTGCTCAAGGAGTTCTGTTAGGTGCTGACAGTCAACACAGACACTATACTATCTAACCCTCAGGTAATCAGCTATAATACTTTCAACCATAAAGCATTTAGTTAACTCTTCCCATTTTCCCTCTACTGACTGCTCCATGCACAATCCCTTCCCTATGTATCCATCTCCATCCCTTCTGGGAAATTACAGTTGATCCCTTCTTTCATCACACCCACACACTTTTAACTCTCTCTAGCCCCATTTGTCAGTTCTCCTTATGCTGAGACAGACTGCAGAATCCACAATCAAACAGTTATTCATTAACATCTGTGTCTTTACTGATCAATCCCACTCACCAGAGAACTTCATATTTTTTCTCCATACTCCTATATCTTACTTTTTCCTAAGCTTCTCAGATTGTTTTTCACAATTGTTTGTTACATTTGTTTACCCCCCCCGCCCCCTTCCTATGATGACTTCTTTCAGGTTGCCTCCCTCTTTTAAGGCAGCACTGGATCAAAGCCATGAATACGGTGGGTTAGCCACAGGCATCTAAGCGGATGGCTTATACTCTCCTCCTACCACCCCCTATTAACACATACACACAAACACCTGCAACTTCCCACTCAGAGTCTGACTAAGACTCATGCCCACATGTACACACAAACAACAATACCCTGACGCACACACACAGTCATCTATTGTTAATATAGAGCCCATTTCCGCTACATAGGCTAATTCCCAACTCAGATCAGATGTCTGGTGTTCCGTGATGTGGGAGGAAAAGAAAAGCACCAATGTTAAGAATGTGGTAATTCTGTTTCTTTTACTCTCCATATCTGTGCCCACAGCAGGGTACAACACCACGGGGAGTGATGAATAAAGGGATGTGGAAAAAGTCATTACAAGTGCCATTTACGTACTGCTAATACCAGCCAACCATTAGAGTGTGGGCCAACATAAAGAAAAACGTCATACTGACTGATGTTTGTAGACACATATTTCATTTATATATCTGCATGAGAGCTATGCAATGCTATGCTAATGGAAAAAGTGACCTAATTTCTATTTAATTAGTCTTTTCAATATAAGTATTGAATTATTAAAGATGTTTATTTTTAGATTCAAGATTAAAAAAACTTTTATACCTAAAACTATTAATACCACAGGGAAATTGCTTCATCTTGAGGTCACTCAAGATGGATCACTTTTCTCAAATACCAATGAAGTACTGGTAGCCACAAAATCCCAATTGGGTTGAGGTCTGGGCTCTGACTTGACCACTCCAGAACGTTAACATGTATATTTTTCAAAACATTTGTGTGTAGCTTGGACTGCATGCTTGGGGACATTATCTTGCTGGATTCTTGTAGCATTACCCTTCACAAGCCTCACAGAGCCTGCTGCTGAGAGGCATCCCCACAGGATGACGCTGCTACCACCATGCTTTGTTGTGGAGATTGAATGTATG
>JAUBNQ010000026.1:14573111-14586984 GCA_032353495.1 Ctenopoma kingsleyae | reverse complement strand
AATCTACCAATGGTTTCATGGTCATGAAAATAAAGAAAACACATTGAATTGGGGAGGTGTGTCCAAACTTTTGGCCTTTACTGTATGTTAGCCACAGTAAACCGATAGCTTTGATGAATCCCTTGCTTTCAGAGTTGCTTCTAAATCTGTTTTGCATATCAGCTGAAAACTGATGAGCCTACAAGCTATTTGTTTTGAGCAGGTCATTAGTGTGGTGTTAATTCAATGCTAATAAGATTAAAACATAATGCAGACTGTCTCCTGTGAAATGAGGCTAGTGAAAATCCTTTGAGGAGACTTCTTATTCAGCAGCATTGGACCATGGCCTTGCTCCTCACAGAGCACAGAGGTAGAAGATGGGTTACTCACGAGAGGGGTTTGGAAATTAAATTAATATTGCCACCAGTCAACCTTTGAAAGCGAAAAAAAAAGGCTTACTGAAATCTATTAATGGTGTTAGTCCATGACTTGACTTTTATGCTCTTCCCAGCGCTCGGCGCTGTCAGATGGCACATGGCAGGACTAATCCCTCAGCATGGGTAATCCCCAAAAGACATCTGGATAAAAAAATAACTTGATTCCTATCTTCGTGAAGGACATGCCCTACGCCCATATACGGACATTACAATGACAATATACAGCACAGAAATCCAGCACTGCAATATCAGTATTGGGTTCAATGTTCGACCATTTTATGAGGAGTATACTTTTTTAATAAGCTGCAACAAATCAAATGTCATAACAAGAAATCCAGTAAGTCCATCCTCAGTGAAGCCTGTCAGGGTGGAGAGGAGAGAAGAAGGGAGGCACAGACACCCCCCACTCCCCCACACAACATGCACACACACGTACAGTATAGTACAGCGGAGAGAACAGCTCCAGAGACAAGTATTAATCCCCACAGATTTAGTGTAGCAGAACAATTGCTTTTGTCACCCTGGATAATCAGCACAGAACACAGTTTATGAATTACAGTACACCAGGAAAGACATAGATGCAGAGAGAAAGAGAGAGAGAGTGTGTGTCTGCATGTATGTCAGCACGAAAGTGAGAGCACAAAAAATATGGAACAATGACATGTACCTTTTCAAAAGCTTTGGCTGCGAATCTGGGAAGATTAATCAGAGTCATTCAGACAACAGTTATCACATTCTCCACAGGGAAATAAGAGGCGCTTTATTTCTATAATTTGGCCTACATATATGGAGGACTATCACTCACATTCACGTCAGCCCCCATTATCCACTCAGTAATGAGCATGTCAGCCCAGTGGACACAATACTGTCTAATCCATAATTGTTTACATTGTGGCATTTGCTCAGAGACATTTAATCTAGGGCCAGTCTAATAAAACGACTGCAACAATACAATAATTATACAACAACATTTGTTGTAATCACCTTCAAATCAGACTTTATTTATGCAATATAGTGAAAACCAAGGAGGGATTAATTAAATATGTACGTTCACTTTGGGGCTCATCAGTATAATTTTTTTAATTAAAAGAAAATAAAAACACTAAACTAAATGCAGTCACTTTAATCCATGTGTAACTTTGAATTTTCTTCATACTTTTCACTTGACAGGATGAATAAACTGAACTAAACTGTCAATATGTTTTAACAGATGTTCTGGAATGATTTTGATATTTTAGCTGTAAAAAGTAATATAAAAAA
Organism: Ctenopoma kingsleyae; assembly: GCA_032353495.1. Classification (NCBI taxonomy): domain Eukaryota; kingdom Metazoa; phylum Chordata; class Actinopteri; order Anabantiformes; family Anabantidae; genus Ctenopoma; species Ctenopoma kingsleyae. The sequence goes on along the minus strand of JAUBNQ010000026.1, from coordinate 14,585,308 downwards.
TAGCTGTAAAATCTGCTGTGGGTATGTGCTTGTGTCCCCTTTTCAGGAGTACTGCTTCTTTCAACATCAGATAGTTGCTTTGGTGTACTGTATGCTGTAAGTGTCATAACAAGCTGTAATAACAGACAACCACAAAAAAACAGAATTGAAATTTTACACATTACTGAATAAGGCATGCAAAATGTATACAAAATTTAGAATATTGAGTCTGAACTATAACACACGCAACAGCAACAAGTGTGTGAACGTGAGCCAAGTCATACTTAGATACAGCATGATTAACATGCCCTTGTCTTTTTTGATATAACAGCATGATAAAATCATAGTCTAAGTCATTCGAAATGCAGATAGGTCAGGGTGGCTGCCCAATGCCCTCCCTGGATGACATATCCAGATCTCACTGCCTCAAGAGAACTAAGGCCATCACAGGGGACCCCCCTCACATCCTGCACACCACCTGTTTGACCTGCTGCCCTCTGGAAGGCACTATAGGTCAATCAGGTCTCACAGCACCAGACTCACAAACCTTTCCCCCGGGCCATCAGGACTTCCAACAACCCCTAACAAACACACACATAAACAACAAAGGACTAAATCCATATGTAAATATTCATCTGATATGTAAATTACCAAACATCTGTATATTTACTGCACATTGTGTATATTGCCATTACATTTTTCTTCCTTTCTTCTTCTTATTTTTATTTATTAATACATTGTTTATCCCTCTTTTTGTAAATGCACCGCTGCTGGGTGGAGCACCCACAATTTCCCACAACTCCCTGTACGATGACAATAAAGTCTATTCTATTCTATTCTCATAGAAAGACATTTGGCAAAAAAAAAAAAAGCCAAAATGTGCCAACAAGTCCATTCCCCTTGCATAACAAACAAATGTCTGAAAGTAAGTAATTAAGTTTCTTTCAGCTGCTCCCTTTCGGCGATTTTATAGCAGATGCCCTTTCTGCTGTAACACCCCCCATTTATCCGGGCTTGGAACAGCACTAGGGAGGCTGCCATATCTACCGTATCTGCCGTATCTAATGCACCACAGTTCCCGGTTACAACAAACAGAAGTCTGAATGTTGTAGAAATGTTTTCAGGGTTTGGTTTCACAGTGTGTTTTAAGACCCACTCAGTGAGCAGCACCCATCAGCTGTCCAGGATGCTATTTAACATGCTGGTGTTAAATAAAATTGGTTATCACCGACTCATTTCAGGCCCCTCACAGAGAGCCTGCTGGCAATTGAATTGGAGGAGTGGAAACGAGTGTAGTAGGGCTTGGAAGGTGTACTTGAAGCCAATCAGCTGTGACAGACAGTGAAAGAGAGACAGGCAGGGAAGGAAAATGGGCGGGAGAAAGACAGTTTCTATAATGAAATGTTCACATGTCTGACGTACTGTTTTTTGTGTCAGCACCTTGAGCATCACTTCAATCACTTAGCCCAGTTAGTTGAGGTGAAGTTAGCCAGGACATGGCGTCCTGTGACAAGTCAGCATTTGTATGCATGGCACGTCAATGATAAAAAAGGTTTGGTAATACAAAGCACACACTTGAAATACCTTAGTGAGAGACCCTGTCAAATACCCTTGAGTCACAACCAACCCGCATCCTCTCCCCCTTCTGGCTGACAGGTGACCAGGTAAATGCATTTTGCTTAAGCTTGAAAGGTTTGGTGCTCGATTTGTCTTTTAAAAAAAAAAGGGCAACCATCCAGGTCTCTGCATGAAACGAGGGCTAAAACACATAACAACAACAAAACAGGGGAGTCTGTGTGAACATCTAGCAGAAATGTTTTCAGTGGCAGCTTTTGGAAGGCAGACTGGGGTGTAGTATTGACTTGTGTAACCTCAAACAGAAAAACACAAGCAGCAGGTACCAGCTACTATAGTACATTTCTTCTTTTTGACATGCTTAATCTTGGTGTCATTGATTCTTTATATGGAAGTTATTGATTGCTGATTTATTTTCAAAGATTTTGAAGCAATTTTCAACTGCAACTACAACTTCTTTGTAAGTCATCTAAACTACATTGGACCTTGTACTAGTACAAAAAGAAGAAGCTTTATAGCTGTGTTAATGGTACAGCCAATGAGGGTCTGTCAGTCAGTTCAACACTTAATTCTAGACTGAAATACTGTATCTCAACATTGCTATGAAATTGTGGAGATGAATACTGGCTTTTCATTCAGTGCCACCATCAAGTCAAATGTTTAGTTTGTTTAGTACTTCAGTTTACAACATGGCATTACCATCAGCCTAATTTGTACTTGGTGCATAGTGCTAATTATAAAATGTCAACATGCTAAGGTTAGAATTTAGCTCAAAGCACTGTTTGGTTTTGCTCACAAAAAGGATAAACCTGGAAATGGATACAAAGCAATCTCAAAAAGTTCAGATAGTCATCAGTCCACAGTTAAAGTAAATGGATTTAATTTATTACTCTGGCTACCCTTCTTATGGTCAAAAAAGAAAAAGAAAAACAAACTACTAAACGGTGAAAGGAATCACTGGAGCGTGTTAACATCTCTGTTGAGTGAGTCTACCATATAGTTGTGGTGGACATTTACATGGATGCACAAAAAATACAAATACATTTGTCGTTTGACGCCTCCAATACTGGAAAACATTTTGTGGACTGATAAAACTAAGGATGAAAAGTTTGGAAAGAACATGCAATTTTGGCATATACCAGCATATAACAACATGTTCAGTGAGATGGTTGATGGCTTGACAGCTTGTCAACATCAAGGGGAAAGCAATTTCCCAAGTTTATGAAAGTATCTAACAGGATAATGTCAGAATGGCTGAAGCTCAGCAGAAATTAGGTGATGGACAATGGCCATAAACACCAAAGTAAAAGTACTATAAAGCAGTAGGGTTACTTTGATGTTTAGGGTCATTCAGACAAAAGAAAATCTGGTATTTGCCAGACTTTAACCCAATAGAGATGCTGTGCAGTGACCACAGGAGAGCCAATACCATCAGACATACAATACAGCTGAGCTGAAGCAGCTCTGTAAGGAAGAATTATTGTAAACACAGTGCAGGTCTGAGCCACATCAATTCAAAACATTTGTTTCCACTGCCATCCATATATACAATGTAGGTGTACGCATTTAGCTTTCAAATGCAATTCTAGAATATACAATCACAATTGAAAAATATTATATCTTCATTAAAAGAGCGGATGGTGATAAAATCTCTTTGTTAGAAGTTGACTCTGTTAAGGCTTTGGCAATTTAAACAGATGATAAACAACTGTTAGACTTTGTTGTCGTCATGCTGGAGTGCTGCTCCAGAGCTTATTCTCTGGAGCAGTCAATGGCAAACAACTGCCATGAATGTTTACCCATTACACATTGTGCTATCAGTTATTTATTGAGATGCTATGTTTACACCCGCAGTTTAAATGTCCATACTGGTTGTCAAGGGAGTTATAAGTTACCTTTACTAGCATGAGCAGAAAAATGAACACACTGAGTTATTGCTGTGTACCCAGGAACTGCGGATCTGGAAAATTACTTCAGTGATTTCTCTGCTTTTACAATAACCCCGACACAGTACACTCACTATTTGACAGGCACAGATGTAAAGCTAAATGTGGAAGCACATAATTACTTTTAGCAAGGTACATCGAGATACAGAACTCAACATACTAAACAACTGAGAGCGGGACACACACGTACTGTAAACGTTACTCGACACAAACGTGAGCACACACTGCCTCAGGATACAAATCAGTTCAGAAGAAAACAAGACACTGAATGTAGAGAAGGTTAGGGGTAGTGAATGAGAGAGAGGTCAAATGGGAAACAAGAATAAAAGTCTAAAGCCACGCAGGCCTGTGAGCCTGCAAAGATCACTGCAGAAAACAGAAAACAATAACAACATCGAGCATGTTCTTATATCAATTCTCCAAGTTGGGAAATAACAAAAGATCTAGACTCAGCTCTGTTATTTCAGACTTTAGTTTCAGCACCCATCAGGTGTCAGACTAAGTTGCCATGATATATGTACTATATCACTATTCAAAATAAATGTTATCTACAGTAACAGAATATATTATCCGTGTTTCCCATCATTTCAAATTAGGGTTAAAGTTGACAGAAATTATCTATTTTGTTTTAGGTAAACTGCTTCATATCATTAAATGACATCTTAGACAAGTGGAAATATTGGCTTATTGGTGAACCTGTCAATATGATTTACCATCTGTAAACAATAAATATCTCCATCAAATTTGAAGTCAAGATTTCAGTCTACAGCAAAAACCACACTAATCATGACGTACTCAGAGCTGTGGTAGAGACATAGAGAAAGAGGGAGATGCTCAGGTGAGAGGGGTGAAAATGGACTGACATTTCTATTTTCCGACCATTTTCCTCCTGTTTTCTCTTTAGCAGCAGTGGGAAGGAGCATAGGAATCAGAGGACGGCGTAAGAAGCAATAGGATAGAGCATATAGCATCTCCTTATTTGTCTCTGCTTTAAAAGACAGACTGAGGGAAAACAACAGCTGGGAGATATAAATTTAGATTCATACATGATTTGTGCATTTGTGTGCATTAATACCTCTATTTTAATGAATTATTTCAGTGTCAATGAGAGAAGGTAAGAGATGTAAAACCGTGTGAAGGCCAATAGTGGCTGTGGATATTACTGAACTTTATTACTTTATTACACTCCCTTTGGTTTTAATCTCCTGGCAGTAAAAAAAAAAAAAAGAGGACAACTATATTATACACAAATGTGGATATTATTCTCCAATCAACAGTTTATTTATGATTTATGATGTGATGTTAGATTGCTCTGTCAGTGTAGAAAGGATAAGTAATTAATCCATAATTCATGACAAGCCCTGATACATTAGAATTAAGTTACAGAGGCTTTCCAATATTTTAAGTGTTATATAAAGTCTGCAGACTTGGCTGGACTCCTGCCAAATGTTGTGCCATAGTCTTTATCGACTGTTTGTGAAAAAGAAAAACACAAAAAGTGAAAAAACAAGAGTGAAAACATACACAACACAGATAAAGCCTCTGGAGAATATTGTCAGGAATTGGAATCTGTGACCCATAACCTTCTGTCCATTAATGGTACTGTGCTCCATTTTTATATGAAACACTGTCTGGGTGCAGAAATACCCTAAAAATGTGGTTTTCTGTATTAATGCGTTGCTTGTATGTGTCCTAGGACATATTTCAAGCATTTGCTATACTCCACTGGTATAAACGTATGTATTTTCTTTTCCATAAACAGACTGCATGTTATGCTGACATGTATATGCTGTTTTAGTGGTAATTATCTGCTCAGTGCTTTGTTTTACATACTGTGATAAATAATCATTTTTGCTGCTGTAGGCTGGTTCCCTAATGTACACTAGTCCTCCATTTGTCCTGTACACCAGGGAAATAATTCCTGTGACTTCTGTGGTGTAACTGACTAAAATCTATGCTATACAAATTAGATTAAACTGGTTAGTTTAGCCCACACTGTAACACTCTGTAGTACCTAAAGCACTTATGATCACCAAATAACATTATTTGTTACAATATATGCACTGGAGTGTTTAACTGTATACACATTTAGTATTTGCATCTCAATGCATTTTAGTTTGCGATTTCTAAATAACCAGAATTACTTATTCCTCATTTCCTACACGTTGGACACATTCTAGCTATGTTATAGAGGCATAAATCATTCACACTCCAAATCCCTAGGTCCTTGTTGATATCGGTGGAGGTCAGCTCACCATTAATTGTGACCTTGAAAAAAACAAAAGGTTAAAAAAAACCAACCTAAATCACTATGGACAAATTACTTCCTTAACTGCTGTCTAAAGTCTAAGATAAAGGGTCAGTGACATCACATTTAGGTGCTATGCTTCAGTCAGACACTCATCTTAGTGCTAATTGGCAATACTAACTATGGCTTTCCCATTTCTTGTCACTGTAATGATTATCATTTTTCACGAACTGTTAGTCCCGATCTATAAATCAGATTCCAGTAACAACCAGTTATGAAAGAAAAAACACTGGAATACTTAAATGACACATACACACCAATAAGGCCAAACACACACACACACACACACACACACACTATAGACATGCAGGGACACAAGAGAGCACATGCACACAATCCGCAGACAGCCCCTGCATACATCTCTTTCATGCATATACAACTCCTGCTCCACAGCCAACAACAGTGTATGCGAGAAATCTTGTGTGATTGTCTGAGATATAGAGGGCAGTGCATTGATCTTGGAGGAGCAATGATCAAAAGAAGCTGGTCTTTGACAAGGATATTAATCAGACTAAGGCATGGCAATGCTAATGACTACAACACAACACAACCAACACTCCAGCTCTCATCGACACTTCACATTTTGGTAATGCCTAATGAGCAAGCAAGGCTGGCAAGCTGAAAAGAGAATGGCTGACATCTCTTCTGATGTATAATACAGTACATTTAAACACAGCACTATAACTTGTTTTTATTTCTCAAACAGTGTTTGCTGTATCAGTTTAAGTCTTTAAAAGAGACTTCAAAACAACAATTACAAATTATATAACAGTCTTAAACAATGAGTGGCAATGATGTCCTGAAGGGGACTAACTTGGTGAGAACAGCTTTTGACCATCATGATATTATGCATATTTTCAGTGTTTTCTGTGTATAGAACAGCAAAAGTCTTTCAAATATGCAATACCTACAAAATGCTTATAGCCACAGCTGAAGCACAAAGCCGCTGCAGTAAAAAGACAAACATTTTATGAAAATGCATAAAGCACAACTACAATAAAGCCAATGGTGGTATTTAATCTGACTGAAATTACATTTTGTAACTTTTCTGTGAGGCTTCTTCATGAGAGTGGCCCACGTATGACTCACCAAACTCTCTTTTCTGCCCAAACTTGCTGTTAATTGTTTGTTGCCTGAATATGAGATTTCAATATTAGTAGGGCTGCACGATTTGGAAAAAATTAATATTGCGATTATTGAGATCAATATTGTCATATGATAAAGGTAGGGTAAATAGATTTTATATTTTTTTTATAGATTACAGTTTTTTTCAAGTCTAAGTGTCAAAAATATCAGAGCCTTAATAGAGGACCCAAAATAATTAGACTGTTACTGTTATTACTGTTTCAGAAAGAAAGATATATTAGACTAGAGAATATCACAGTGCCTATATCAGGTGATAATACTGGATGACACTGTGACCACCAACAGCATTAATGTTTTCTATGTAGCTAATTATGAAAATTATATGACAATCTTTTACCGCCCACCAAAAACAAAGCTATAAACAAAAACTCTATTTGTCTTGCAGAGCCAGCTATCAACGGGCAACACACCAGAACTGTATGAACTGCTGAACAAACTGGAGGTCCAAGAGCTAATGATTTAATAGCTCCCCCAGTGAATAGTGGTATATTTGTTAACTATAATAGCTTTCTATAGCACTCTAATGCTGGGTTTGCTCCATCAGTCACAAGAACCTGGACCCTTTGAGCTGCCAGCGACCTGTAGCACCGATAGGCAGGCGTTTCAACAACACTTGGAACACTTTTTTCACTCTGTCTGGTTAACAGCAGAGAAGGGGAGTAAGATGCTCCAGAGAATAAAACCACCAGTGTCCATCTATATAACAGACTTTCACATGTCCTCCATCATTAGATTAAATTCAGCTTGAAAAAACTAAGATGTCATTTAAGATGTGAATATTCATATTTATATAGATAAAAAGAGCAATTTATTTCCATTTTCCTAATTAGATAATGCTTGGTCAATTATCTTTGTGGAGAAAATTAGTTTTTCAAGTGGTGCAGTCAGTGAAAAAGTTTGATAAGAAACAGGTAGAGGAGTGTCTCACTCCTGTGTGACCGAATTAGCATTTTAATGAGCATTGTGTCAATGTTAAAAAAAACCTGAGGTAACATAATACATTCAAATGACTGTAACTCATTGCTAGAGTCAAAATATATAATATGTAAAGATACAATCAGGAGTCTTCACAATGCAAAAAGAGGAATGAACTGCATGAAGTCTGGAAGTTGTCATGTCTCTCTCACAAACTAACACCAATACTCCACCCTCCCAGACAGACTAGAGTTTATAATATATTTATATTATAGGTTCAACCAAATTTGGCAAATGCTCAAAGTTATTGTCATTCAAAGGTCAAACTCAATTTGTTTAACATCCCAGGGAATGGAATTCCTCACAGGTTCTATTGCCTAAATGTCTCTGATTTAGCTAAAGCCTCACCACTGTGTGCCTGTCTGCCTGCCTTTCCCTCATTTGTGGGATTTGAGCTAAGCTTTTTAGCCCTGCTAGAGAGTGAGCGCAGTGCTCTAAGCATGACAGCGCTCGTTGGTGGCTTTGTAACTCGCTTGGCTGGTTAAACCTTTTTTGTCCAGCTGGTCACAAGGAGTTGCAGAGCCCTAGGGTGTGCTCTTGAGGATTGTAGACTCTTATCTTATTTGCAAAAAATTCAGTTAAACCAACATATGTTCCCTGTAATTTTGTCTTCCTGCAATATGCTTTTGAAATAACTAAAAGGTCAGATGCAATAAACAGATGTCCAATAGTGGGTTTTTCTTTGTCCCTAATATTCTCACTGTTGCCTCAGCCCAGTCTCCATTTTCATTCTCTTCTGACATGTTGTTATCACTAAAGGAACTTCCATTTGCAAGAAAAAAGAAAAAAAGAGGATGGCTGCAACACTAAACACTATTTACCTGGTATCTCATTGTCCACTGATATCATGAATTCTGATAGAGGATGGATTATTGTCATATAAACAAACACTCAAAAAGCATGAGCTGACAAGGCTGCATGTGGTACAGATGGGGAAACATTTTACAGACGTAGAGCTGATGACCACAGGTATGTGCATATGATATGCACAAAAAATAAACACAAGGTGCACAGTGCAGCAAAAACACCGGGGCTAAAGCTTAGAAGTTAACAGTAAATTAAACATGAGAGTGCAGATGATATGAGCGTCTCTGCAAGAAGAACAAAGCAGAACACAGTCTCAACAGCACAAAACTAAGACCCAAAGCACTGTTATAGGAAGACTAGAAATCAAGAGAAACATCAGATAGACCAGCCCCTGATTTTGTCTCACTTAAATGATTAAATAAAGCTAATATAATATATAGCTAATATAAAGCTGTCCAAACCTGCCAGGCTCTATGTGAAAAAGTAATTTAAATCATAAATGAACTGTGATTAACCAAATATTTTGGAAAGCTGAGTTAAATTTACTTGCCACACTCAGGCCTGATTCAAGAGATCACTTAGAAATAGAAGCTGTCTGACAAAGTGAAACATGCTAAAACATGTCAAAAAGCAACACATCGTGCCGCAATCAAAAGAAATTCAAGAACAGATGAGAAAAAGTAACTGATATGTATCAGTCTGGAAAGAGTTACAAAACCATTTCTAAGGTCTTGGGACTCCAGTGAACCACAGTGACAGCCTTTATCCACAAATGGAAAAAAACTTGGATCAGTGGTGAATCTTCCCAGGAGTGGCCGGGCTGCAAAAAAACTGCAAGCCTCAATTACCTCTGTTAAGGTCAGTGTTCATGATTCAACATTAAGACAGAAACTGGGCGAAAATGGCATCCATGGGAGACATCCAAGGCGAAAGCCACTGCTGGCCAAAAAGAACACAAAAGACTCTTCTCACATTCCCCAAAAAACATCTTGCTTAACCCAAAAGACATTTGGGCAAATACACAGTAGACTGATGAGACAAAAGTTGAACTTTTTCGCAAGTATGCATAACATTACATCTGGCGTAAAATATAATATCGTTTCATAAAAAGAACATCATACAAACAGTCAAACATGGTGGTGGTAGTGTGATGGTCTGGGGCTGCTTTGCAGCTTTAGGACCTAGATGACTTGCTGTGATTGATGGAACCACAAATTCTGTGCTCTACTGGCCTAGTCAAAGTCTGGACTTAAATCCAACTGAGATGCTGTGGCATGACCTTAAACAGGCCATTCATGCTTGAAAACCCTAAAATGTGGCTGAACTAAAACAATACTGCAAAGAGGAATGGGCCACAATTCCTCCACAGTGATGTGAAAAACTCATTGCCAGTTATCACAAACACTAGATTGCAGTTGTTGCCGCTAAGGGTGACACAACCAGTTATTAGGGGTACGAGGCAATTACATTTGACATAGGACCAGGCAGGTTTGGACAACTGTTTTCCCTTAATAAATAAAATCACAATTTAAAAACTGCATTTTGTTTTTACTTGGGTTAGAGTTGTGTTTTTTTTTGTTTTGTTTTTTTGATGATCTGAATCATTTAAGTCTGACAAAAAAAAAAAATCAGGAAGGGGGCAAATTATTTCAAATACTTTATATTCATATTAAAAATTTAACAATATATGTTCCTTTGAATTTATACATGGCCAAATGGATAAAGACAATAAAGTTTATATGTTTACGGTAAGTGTGTGTGTGTTTATGACAAAGTGAGAGCAGAGACCAGAAGATTAGTCAGCAGAAGCAGTGGGCTACATCATTAGTCACTCTGACACTCACTTCTGGCCCCAGTTTTACTGATGAGGCTAAGTTCAACAACTACCTCCCTCTTAACACACAAACAGCTACACAAATACATGCACACACTCTCCTCTTCCACAATCCTACAGTAATAGCAACAGGACACTGTCTTTGTGTCTCAGGTCTCACTCCAGTGGGATGAGATAGTACTGTGTGAGAGTATGGGCAAAAACGGAGAACTACCCAAGCTGCTGTGTGTTCACAGATTTAACACACTGCAGAGCATAAAATGGCACACAGTTTTCCACGATTCAGTGGCTATTCACCTATCCACAGACCAAACAAATGATCCAGAATCAGACATGTGCTCAACACCAGATCTTCTGGGCAGGTTGTGAATGGCAGGGCATGATGACAGGGTGCCAAGTGTGTCACAGCAATGAGCTCAGAGCCATTTATGGCCTCTATGACTCTGACATTTAGCAGGATGCTGCAATTTGTCAGCCTCTCAGTCTGACTCATAGATCCACAACAGGGGACGCTCATAAAACACATTACCATTAGGTCTAATAGTGCCACATCAGAGAAGTGTGTGTGTGTGTGTGTGTGTGTGTGTGTGTGTGTGTGTGTGTGTGTGTGTATATACACAGTGTAAAATTAATGATGTATGTATTGTTCCTCTCAAGACCACAGAATGACTGAATGATGAATGAAATGAAGAAATTTATGGTGACATACAAATGAGAAAAAGAGGTTGGGAGACATAGGTAATGAATGCATCAAAGTGCTTCACATGTTCATTTTGTAAAATCCAATCAAAACCAATTCATGGCTTTGAAAATAGAAACAATAAAAACAGATCTCTGCTGCAGGTTAATTTGGCATTTAGTGAATAATGGACGAATGTATACCTTTTACAATTGTGTGTTAATAACATTAATTATCTCCGCCTGCTAACAAATGTAAATGACAGAACCCCTCATATGCCTCTTAAAATGATATGCTGCATCAGAGCATTTGTACCAAGAGGCATTTAATTTTCAAGGCCACTAACTAGTGCTACTCGTGAAGAGTGAGTGAAGGAGGAGGAGGGTCCTCAAACTGCGAAATCAGTGTTTCAGTTCATTTTGAACTGAAAGTGTATGTCTGCTAAACACAGGGCAAGTAAGAGTGAAATGCTGATACAATCTCTATAATTTCTCCCTAATGCTTTCAACTTCTCTACTTTTATGATCACCTTTGTGATAGAAAAGACAAAGAGATAGAGTTCTTTGTCCTTCTTATCAGCAATGTATAAAGAGCAGGCAATGGCACAGCCATTACTGAGAGGGAACGTCTTGGCTACTCTTCCACCAGAAGAATACCATCAGCTGTGAATCACAGTGGACACAGTCTACTGAAAACTGCCATTTCTCTGACGTCTCTTAGCATTATGTGCAAAGTTGGGAAAGAAAGGGTAGCACTGACTTCTGAAGCACTTTCAAGTCAAATCATATAATACCTCACATGAAAGACTCAACTACAAATACACACGCACACACTCAGATCCACAAACATGTACTTGCTCACAGACAGACAGACACACACACACACACACAGCTCACAACCAGATAAATAAGGTGTCTGCTGTGCTCTTACCCGAGCGTTGTCATAGTA
>JAUBNQ010000026.1:14550526-14573011 GCA_032353495.1 Ctenopoma kingsleyae | reverse complement strand
ACACACACACACACACACAGCTCACAACCAGATAAATAAGGTGTCTGCTGTGCTCTTACCCGAGCGTTGTCATAGTAACGATGGTGTACCAGAAGGAGGCTGGGATGCTGGTGAATTTGCTGGAGCTTGAACCCTTCTCTGCGTAGAACATGACCGTAGCAAAGATAATTATGGCCATAGTGAGGGAGAAGAGCAAGAAGCCCAGCTCAGAGGCACAGCTCTTTAGCGTGTAGCCCAGGATGCGCAGGCCCTGCGAGTGGCGGGAGAACTTAAAGATACGGAACACACGGAAAACACGGAGGGTCACAAAAGCGCCACTCACGTCCTCATTGTCAGTCATCACCAGGCCAATGTAATAGGGTAAAATGGCCACTACATCAATGATGCTCATGACAGACCTCATGAAGCGGTAGCGGCTGGGTGCAGCAAACAAACGCATCAGGTACTCCACGGTGAAGATCATAACGCAGGCCGTGTCCATGCAGAAAAAGGCTACTGTGTATCTCTCACCACATGGCACTTCCTTCTGGTTGGGCGCCGAGCCACAGGGCACTGTCTCCACAACATTGGTGATGACAGACACAGCAATGAAGAAGCCAGTGACGTAGTAGAAGACAAGGGCCATAGTGGAAGTGTGGGGGTTCTCAAAAGCCCGCCACATGGTCTCCCTGAAGGTCATGTTGGGCAGCTTAGCATCCTTGTTGTCCTCCTGGTCATCCATCAGACGCTCTGCATTCTCCCTCTTCCTGTCCTTGTATTCTTCATAGCAGCAGTCACCAATAATTTCTGGAACAATGCCAAAGAAAGCCAGCTCCTCATCGTAGGAAGAGATGCACTCATACCGTGGGTAGTGAAGCTTGCCTGTGCGGTAGAAGTTGAGCACGCTGCGGAACACATCAGGGTCCCTGTCGAAGAAGTACTCTTTGGTCTCCTCGTTGTAGAAGAACTCCTTCTCTGAGCTGCCCAGCAGTGTGTCTGGATAGCGGTCCAGCGTGTTCTTCCACGTCTGGAAGCGCCGTCCACTGACATTAAGAATGATTAGTTCATCCTGTCGCTTGTTCTTCTCAGTGGGCGCCACTGGCATGGGCAGATTGGCCACGGGCATCCAGCCGATCGCTGCCGCCCGGGCAAAGGGAAGCCATGCCGCTACTCCCGCCGCCATGTTGTGTCCGGCTTGGGGCGTAGGGGGGGAAAAGTCCAGCACCTTCACAACCAGCTTGACTTCAGCTCATTCGACATCTGAAAGGAACAGACGTAGGGAGTTTGTAAGGATGTGAAGGACAGCAGTGCCAGTTTGATCATGGGGGAAGAGAGAGCATTCAATGAGAAAACAGAAAAGTAAGAGAATTTCAGATACATAAATGTCAAAGATGTGGGAGAGAAAAAATTGTGTTAAAGAAACAGGAAAGAACAAGAAAAAGTGAGCCAGTGAGAACAGGGAACATTGTGAAGACAAAAACAATATAACTCATAACAAGTCAGCTGAGCTGAGACAGCAAAAAAGTATCTTTGATGGAAATAAAGTTTAAGATCACACTACTGGTGAGAAACCCTTGCAGCTACAATATATATATATATATATATATATTCTATTTAATAGACAGCTTTAACGTGATTACAGAAACATACTGCAATTTTCAATAAGGATCATATTCCTTACAATTACTTTAAGGCTCAATGTCTCAGTTCCTCACTCTTAAGTTGCAGCTGAGCCTCTGCAGGTTCACAGGTCATTGAATCTTACAGTTAAAAACAAAAAAATCAACTGCATTACACAAAAGCATATGTTAGTGGATATTGTTGTATGGAGGCAATTTTACAAGGCTACAGTTTTCATCATAGAGACATAGAGGACATTCAAAACCTGTTGAGTTCCACAAACTAGAAAACTGCTGATATCTTTATTCAAAATTAATTAAATTAGTTAATCGTTGTTATTCATGATTGAATTTGATATGTAGCCCGACTCTGATCAAGCGTTTTTAGAGATGACAAATTGGTTACTAAGCCTCAACACGAATTAAGCAGAATACATACAATTAGCCGAACAGGTCGAGCACTAAATACAGCTCACATTAACAGCTTCATCGTTGCTGTAGTCGTGCAACTCACCGACTCAAAATTCTCCATCCAAAAAACACGACCTTTGTCCAGAGCAGTTTAGTCACAAGTCGTAGGTTTGGTTATTTCTGAAAGCGTGTCTCGAAAAAAAAAAATACCAGGGAAGAAGTTATTTAACGACGAGGAAAATCAAATCAGAGAAACGCCACTGCTTTGGTGAAGGCGAAAAAGTAGCAGAGACGGATGTGCCACAGCTGTTTTAATTCAGTTTCCATTATGCATGGGGAATAACGCTGAGAGGTCTCCGCCGTGAACACCGCGTACCTTAGCTTTTCGGAATGAGTGGTGGGAAGACACAACGTAGGAGGAGGAGGAGGAGGAGGAGGAGGGTCGGTCTCTCTCTCTCTCTCTCGCTCTCTCTCTCTCTCCCTCTTTCTCTCTCTCTCTCTCTGCGCAGGGCGTTTAGTGGACCCCAACTGCATTTATGGGAAACCTCGATCGGGACTCGACAGGATGCGGAGAAAGTGGGCTAGTCGCTGATAGAAAAGTACAACATGATCACACACTCACAATGAATTAGCAAATGAGTTTTCTCCCCATCGGGAAAAAGGAATAAACTGCCCAATCATTGACAGAGTACGTGCGCTCTGTTCTCCACAGCATACATCCCAGCAGGGGCGTAGCCTACAAGAGCCTCTGAAACGAGATTACCTTGGGCCTCTGGCTTAAGCTACACCTGAAAAAAGGATTTTTTTTTTCCGGCCACTTGGGAGCAGCAGAAACAAGTAATGACTAATATCATTCATACTGTATGGAGTTGTGTTTCTGACCACCAAATTACCAGTTTCACCAGTTTGGCTGCTAATTTATTCACCGTCTGTCAGCTAGTCTGTGTCTGTTGCCTTTTCGTATTGAGCAAGGAGCAGTCGGTTTTCAGAGCTGTTTGCTTGAGAACAAATGCCTGCAGCCGAAATTATAGCAAAACAGTAGAGTTGTGGGCAAGAAACTAAACAAAATGAACCAGCGTAGACCCAATGTGCATAAATCAATGTTCATAAAAGAGAAACTCAATCTGAACACACCCAAGGAGACACACTGATTCAAAATGCAGTAACCCTTAACAGATCCAAATACAAAGGAAACACTGGCAGCAATAAAAAAAAAAGGAGCCACAGTCAAAAAAGCAGAAATGCAATAATATCCTAACAAAGTAAAATGGAAAGTAATGCATGTAAAGTCACAGAAAGTAATTTCTTACTGTGCTTCAAAGACTAATACAGATAATTAAAAATCTTGTTTTCACCGCCTGTTCCAGCAATGAAACATTCTGCGGCCAACTGTGAGACAGAAGATATTAATTTTCGATCCACCATATTCATGAAGCAAATTTCAAAATATATTTAATCTCATAAAACTTTTATATAGGCTATTGATTTGGAAAAATAATTTCTCGCAATATGAACGCTGATTTGAAAGCATTTGGATCCACTCAGGTGACTTTAGGCAGAAAAGCAGTAAGGATGAGAATATTTGGACCCTGTTCAGTCTGTGTCCTAGGTCGGGTCTTGGTTCCTCAGAAGTGACTTGAAAACCTCTACTCTTGAGACCTCCTGGATCCCAGGGGCATACAGTAAAATATTACCATTAATATTACTAGAAATATTTTTATAGTATAAAGAAAACATATTAATGGAGACTGTGAGCTCCAGCAAACCTGGTGACATATATTCAACCAGGCAGGTGGCTGAAATAAAAATGAGTATGAAATTATATTTTCCTGCATGTCTGTGCTGCAGTATAGCTGATATTTTCTGTTTGCACTATTTTTGGGGGTTTTTGTGTCTACAGAGTCTGAAGATCTTCTCTGCATATACAATATGTTTACTAATGAAAGCAATGGACCATTTCAGGTGCAGCATGTACAGTAAATACATTTTCATATAAATCTTCATATGTAAAATCTTCTACCTTTAACCCTATTGTAACTTTACCGTGTGCTATTTCTTATGGCAGGTGGTAAAGACCGTTACTGTTTTTGGTTACCTAATATTATTCTGACTGACATACAGGAGTCAGTCCTGTTGGACTTTTTCCCTGCTTTACTGAAACATGTCAGTCAAGTTGACATTATGTTATACAGCCATCAATGCTAATGCTCATAAGTGGGAGAAGAATAACTTACACTTACACGAAATTTATATTCAGACCAAGACACAATCAATGCAAGTGTCCTCACATTATTTAGTACTTTTCAGAACAATATGAAGCATGTGTGTCAGCTGGGATCTTACACACATGCTGCATTACATATGGTCATCTCATTATGGTTATGGATATACTGTACACAATATGAAAAATGTGTACTTCTGCATACAAAACATTACTCACCATAAAGTCACCACATGGGTTTTTATAAATTCTTTATGAAAAATTATGGTTTACGATTGTTATTTAGACATATAGCTAGTTCACACATACAGTACACACACACACACACACACACATACATACACACACTCACTTGTTTATGCCTCTGTGTCCTTGTATAGCTATCCTTAAAAGCACCGTTTGGTGACTCAATTAAGTCCCTGGAGAATAACACTGAGAGGTCCCTGCCGTGTAAACTGGCCCCTTGACAAAATAAGGAACGGCCAAAATGACCTCACTCTGTGAAAAATGTCCCCGCTCCTTAAACTCACACTGTCACAAGAAAACACACAAACACACACACACAAAATTGTTTAAATACGTAAACTCACATCCACACAATGCAGTGACACTGGCCTTTACAACCGATGAGTCTGTGAGCGATTCCAATAATTCAAATGTCACTGAATAACAAGGTGGGTTGAATTTCATGGTCAGCTGCCCTCTGTAATTACATGAAGACACAAAACTGACAATAACTTTCTAAATCCTTTCTGTCCTGCAGTCCTGTTGTAGCTATGTTTATTTGACAAAACTTGAATGATAAATAGTTTAAATAGGTTACTTTGTTCATATCATCTCCCACATTTACCATTAGTCCACTGCCGTTGGCCGTCCATTTTAACAGGACAAGCTTCAGGAATACGAAATATGTGACTAAAAGAGTCGCTGGTGCCCCCCAAAGAGCAAACAGCTCTGATCTAATGAGCGCAGTTTACTGACAGAAATGCTGAGGTAAAGGTGACAGTTAATGTCCCTCTTGTGTTGCTCTCAGTGCTGTTACCTTGATACCTCTGCTGACTACTGCCTGCTGATGGCCACCTCAAGGCTGTCTAACACACACAAATAGACACACACACACACACGCACACAAGCACACACACACATGCACACACACGCACACAAACACACGCACACACACAGACACAGCCCATATTTCCCTAATTTGCACTTTCTTCACATGAGTAATCTCAGAAGCTTTTGTTTTGGCATTCTCCTCATTGTGCATTTGTTTGCTGGCTTCCTTGAGTTCGATTATTCATAAATTCCCCACAACGTGCCTTCTTAGTTTGTCTAATCCCCATTAGGTATCTGAAATATTCCTTTGGGGATTTAGTTGTGGAGTTTATCCTCGGTGTGCCAAATACTGACTTGGCAGCTCCTCTGTCCAATGCTTGGAGAGGTGGCTTGGTGGGTGTGGGGGGTGAGGGAGATGTACTCTTGGCCCCTTTCCAGCACACAAAGACAGCAGATCTTGCACCCATTCCAACCCTGTAAAATGTCATGCTTTGTCTGATGCCCAAACTGAGTTGGCTCTCACCAAGGGAAGCAGTGTTGCCAGATCAGACTCTGTACACTAACTTGTATTAACTTTTGTTTTGAGAAGCAATATGCATTGTTGAGATTTCACTTTTAATTCAAGTAATGTGACTTAAATTGAGGGTTTGCTGTATTTCATAAGAATAAACCCAGCTAAAACATAATGTCAGTGCTAACATACATGATAGTACCAGCGTCGACTTTGAATTGATGATGCCATCATCTGCTGCTCAACCTGCTCAGTCACACCTACACTAACCTAAACACACCTGGGGGCACAGTGAGGATTATGTTTATTAATTTCTCAAGTGCATTCATCTCCATCAAGGGCTCCTCCTCCTCTTTCTATCTGTGGTGAGAAGGTGAAGGTAGACTCTGAATACAACTACCTGGGAGCCTATTTAGACAATAAACTTGACTGGACAACAAATTCAACTGCACTCTACAAAAAAACCCAGAGCCGGTGGTGGACACTGGCAGGCTGGACAAACTCATCAGGAGGTTGGACTCTGTCTAAACTCTTCTCAATCCTGGACAGTTCCTCCCACCCACAACACAGTGTGCTGGCTGGACAGGGTAACACATTCAGCCAGAGACTGATCAATGTCAAGTCCTCCTGAGAGAGCAACAGGAGATCTTTTCTTAAACTGTTCAACTCCTCCTTCTGTAAGAGTGCTGAGATTGACAACATCATTATAATCATTACTCATGTAACCATTTATATCATCACTATTTACTGCACTACACTCCACCCCTGACTACTATTGACATATTTCATCCATCTTTGGAGTTCCTGTGTTCTTATTGAGTTTTTTGTATTGTATTATTATTTGTGTTGTTGTGGTTCTTTACTTTCCTTTTGAACTGAGAGCAGCTGCAATGAGGCAAAACAATCCCCCCCTGGGACTGATAAAGTTTTTGTAATCTTGAATCTAACAGTACAGAGGTCATTCCAGTGGGCTCACAAGCTAATGATGAGTTTGCAGCGAGCAGGTTTCAGTTCAGTTCAATTCAGTTTAAATCACAACAAAAATAATCTCAAGGCACTTTACATAGGAATGTTAAGGTTAAGACCTTACAGAATTATACAGGATACAGAAGAACTGTAGACGCTGGAGGATCATTTTCACCCTCAGACAGGGATGCTGGGAGTAAAGCCCTGGAACTCACCTCAGACTTTCTGCTCCCCATTTTCTCTTTCATCACTCGGCTCCTTGGGGCAGAGCAATCAGAGGTGTAAAGAGGTAATTGATATTCTAGACATATACTGACTCTCACAGAAACACTAGCACCAACACACATCCATACTGTTAGGTCTCAACCAACCTTCCTGGTAACACATGTAGTCCCTACAGCACCATGTTGTAATATTTTCATGGAATGAGTCTGTATTATTTTATTACTGACAGCTGCATATTCATAAATGGTATATTAATCTCCCAAAGACACCATGAACTATGACTACAAAATTATTCTCTTTTACACCTGTACAATTTATGACACCTTACATTATTATGCACATTAATTTTAGCATTGCATATTTTTTCACTTGTGCTTTTTATTCTACTTTTGTCTGCCAGTTACTTTGATAAACGGATCCTTTGGGAAGGCCACTCATTTGACAGTTTAATAACCAACAGGTTTGTGTATTCCCTGTGCAAGAAAATTAATTATAGTAAAATCTGTTCTCCAGACAATCTTCTGATAAATAGAAGATTGGATTCAAATTTCCCTCTCTGTCAGTGCTGCAAGAGAGCAGTGTTTTTCTAATTGCACTTTGTCTTAAAAGTTCAACACTAGATAGCAGAGCATTGTTAATGGATTCTGAATTGTTGCTTGTGGAGCATTACTGTAAGCATCAACCTTTTCGATTTTGATGAGTACATTATAATGAAAATCAGAATGATATAAAGTACATTGTAGATATGGTTATATTAATGATGATGTGTTCATTACTAAGGGCCTGCTTTGGTTCTGCATGTCTTCTGACAGATCTTGTTATTCTTGTTACTGGCCATCTCAAGCAATATGTATCACATACACATACATTATCTTAAGGAAAAACAGGAAGGCGTTCATCATTCTGTTGCTTATGAAGGTCAGAGCTGCAGTGGCATCAGACTAAAGAGGCAGATACAGTTGGGAGATGTAGTCTTTCAGTATGCAATGATTCCTAAATGTGGCTGATAGACACTGAAGGGGAGGTAAACTGGAGAGTTCTAACCAGGTATGAGAAGCATGTCACAGACATTGGTTCAACTTTTACAAACCACTCTGTATTTACAGTTCTTCCTTCAACCGGATGAAACAATACACTTTTATGTGAAAGTAATGTGGTCTTCCCAGCTATATTATTATTATAACACACAACTCTTATGATAAAATCAATAAAAGCTGTTAATGCTTTTTGGGATCATAAACACAATCACAACCTAAATTATGTTATACAAGAGCAGAAGACATTTCTTTGAAAAGCAACTTCAACTGCGTAACCCACAATGTGACCAAAATCTATGGGCTTAACAGCTGGAGTAGAAGTAATATTAAGCTAGAATTACAGTAATTTAACATTACAAAGCAGCATGTGCAATAAAAATGCAAATAAGTTGATGTCACGCATTTATTTTATTACAGTAACCCAAATTTCTTAGTGCATTTTAAATATTCCTCCCCAAACTTTCAGTGATTGAATAACATCACTTTATGACAGTGGATTTCATCTGGGACTGTGTCTCCCATAGAGCTGTGTACTCATGGGACAAAGTAGCAATCTACCTGTCATAGCCCACATTTACATTGAACAGACACATTTTTCCCTTACTCACTCACAGACAGTGGTGAACACAGAGCCAAAGGGACACACACTGAGAGTAACCTTTTCAGAGGAACACACAAATACACACATCCATACGACGGCATACTTTACTTTACAAGGCCAGGAATGAAATACAAAGGATGTTTTTTTTAAAGCTTCAATCTAAACACCTATCATAGATCCTTCATACAAATGCTTTGATGGAACCAGTATGGCAAAGTGTAGATACATAATTTATAACTGTTTGGCTGTATAAGAATTTCACCTTCAAGCAGGTCTGGCAATACAAGAGCTCAGACTTTGACATTTGTGTGTTTACTATGTCTATGCAAATAGCCAGCTGTGTGCCTCTAGGGATGGCAACATTGCCAATTCCTTCCATTTCGTAATGATGAATTTAACTGTATATCAAGGGATTTTCAGTAGCTTGGAAATATATTGTATCCATACCCTGACTTATGCTTGTATTTATACTACCGTCCTTGAAACATTGCACTCAGGTGATCTCCATTTAACCAACTGTGCCACTTCTAAATACTTTTTATTGACATGCTGTATGTTAATGTGTACCTGCAATAAGGAATATTGGCCAATTTATCTAATAGTAAAGTAGTAATGACATTATAAATGACACCAACACCTTAAACTCAGACAAACAAGCATACACACAGGGATTTATTTTGTCATACAAAATAGCTAGTAGGTTCAAGGTGGATGGAGTATTATGTTTCTCCACTCATCTGCTTTCCCAGTCAGTGACTCATGTGCAATTCTTCTAAGTGAGATTAGCCGAGTGCTCAATTCTCATTCCAGTGGCTCCTGTGCATCCAATTACCCAACATATGCAATCAAAGATAGCAAATATCACATAAATCGCTTTGTAGATGTTTGGTCGGGGAAATCAGTCAAATCAAGGGCAAAAAGTAGAATAGAGGCCCATGTCTTTCACATTTTTTCCAACCCACTTTCCAAGTGCACCACAAAATAACAGCTCACTGTTTTGCCTAATTAAACCGATCTCTTTCTAAGGGTGCTTGCCTTCTTTTTCATTTGTATTAGGAGTTTGGAATCTTCTTGATGGTGCTGATTACTTAAGTATCTTGAACTCCACTGCAGCCTAATGGTGATGATGAGAAGTAATCATTGAAGGTTAATAAGGGTGCACAGCACTAATCAGGACAGGTCTGTCTGGTGGAACAATCTCTGCCTCCTGGCCTTTCATCAACAAAGTCATCAAGGAAAGGGGAATGCAGCTCATATCATGCAGGCAAGATGCAAATCACAATACCATATAGAAGAATGCAGATAATTAGCATATCACTAATAATAGGACTTAACTAATAGGACTTCACTATGTATACTTTGAGGAGGTGGGGGAGTGTTACTGTATATTTTATACAGTTTCCAATCACTTTTTGCTAAGACCTGAGGGTCCACACATCCTGTTCTCATACTGATATTCCTTCTATTTCTAATATGGGAATAACAAAAACAGTTCTTCTGCCACAGCCTCTCTCACATATGTGGGAGCAAGAACACATTTAAAATGGTGTACTGGGATAAAGATATACATAGCCATACAAAATTCACACACACAAAAATAAATGAGGGACTGTGGTCTAAGACAGGTTTTTGCTGCTGGAGTTGCATCACT
The DNA here is from genome assembly GCA_032353495.1 of Ctenopoma kingsleyae. Taxonomy (NCBI): domain Eukaryota; kingdom Metazoa; phylum Chordata; class Actinopteri; order Anabantiformes; family Anabantidae; genus Ctenopoma; species Ctenopoma kingsleyae. The sequence goes on along the minus strand of JAUBNQ010000026.1, from coordinate 14,562,734 downwards.
TACCAGGTTTGGCAATGTGAGGAGTGACTTTGACAAGATCAAATGTAACTCAGGGTGAGCTGGCTGTCCTTTTGTTGTAGAGGAGAGATGCTGTTGACTGTTAAGGATAGCAGCAGACAGAGTAATGGTCTTGGGGTGATGGTGAGGGGCTTGTTGCTGATCACATTTAGGTGAGTAGATGGGGAAGAAGCCCTAACAATAGCAACACTGGCCTAAAGGAAAAAAGCAGGCACCTCTGTTTTAAGATAGAGGTGCTATGTGTAATGTGGGCATAAGTTAACTTTATGTTTGCATGTGTAGGTACTGCATACATGTTTAAGTGAATCTGTGTTATATACTGTAGAGTCAGTATCTGTGGACTAATGAATACACTGCAGTGTCAGTATGATTCAAGAGACAAATAGTGGCCGGGGGAAACATTTCTGTTCTAATAAAAGGGAAGTAACTTTTACACTTTAATGGAGAGGACAATGCCAATGTCATCATCCATAAATCAAATTTCACTGTGCCTACTCTCTCACAATGTCAGCTCACTGTACCTTATCAGACAGATAGACAGATAGGTAGGTGGGTAGTTAGGTAGACTAGGTAACATAATAACAAACAATAAAACAAACAAATAATAAAATGCATTTTGTTGCATGTCAGTTTGATGTGACCCATTTTTCCATGTGTTGGTTATGTCTGACATATTTCTGTATGCTAATTGACTAGGGGCTGTTGTCCAGGTCAGTGTGGTTCAGTGGGGACCGGTTCTATTTGTAGCCCCACTTTGCAGGAGTAGTTCTTAGGATGAAGCCTGGGGGAGAAGGGATAGTGGCTCAGTTTTAATGTGGCTGTCGACTCTGGAAAATGGCAATATGGAAAAGCATATGAGAAGTCATGTATTTCACTACTTGTAGAAAATGTGTCCTCAAATATGGTGTGAAAAAGTATTTAAAGCCTTAGACCCAAGACTTTGATTGGTCAGAGGTTTGAACCTTCATTCAAGGGCATCAGAGATATTAGATATTAGAGGTTGGAAAGCTACCATCTATTTTAAATTAGCTGCCACTAATCTGTTATTCAGAGGTTCTGTTTATGAATTCAATTTTCAAGGTAATAAAAACTTTTTACCAATTTCATGAGAGACACCTGGTTCAATATCCAATTGATGCTGCATTACTCAACTTATCATGTATACCTCATTCTCTGTGCTAACTTCAACATAAACATAAGAACTTCCTGCTGCTCACACTGCATACCCCTAAGGTTGAGATCTGTGCATGGAGTGCATCCTAATCCCCTTATCCTACAGCAAATATACTTTATCACATCTCTGCATGTTAGCAATTACAGTGGGTTGTGTCAAACTTTGCCGTAAGGAGCGCTGGGGATTTGGAGAGGTCTAATTAAGAGAACAGAGTAAACTACCCCCGGCCCAGCCAGTGCATGTGTTCAGTCCTCCTGCTCTCATCTGGCTCATTTTCATTATTGGCAATAAAGAGGTGCTGTGTGAACGGAATATCAATCTCAACATAGATCACTTCCAGCAAAACATCCATAGCAGTTGCAAAGGATGAGCAAGCTACATTGCATGTCAAAATTAGTTTCAGGAGCAAGGAGAAAAAACTTATAATTTATTAGAGTAGAAAGAAATTGAAATTAGAAATTTGAAAGACATTGGCCAATTTGAACAGATTTTTTATGTACTTACATTGAAATCCATTTAGCAAGGGAGCTCTTTTTGAGATACACTTGAAAATGTGAACTTTTCAGGTCATCCTTTTCCCTTCTTCCCTTCCTTTCCTCAACATTCTTGGCTGATCTGTCGTATTTCTCGTAGCTTTCAAGTAAGGAGAAAGTGCAGTTATCTTTTCTCTTACCTGGTTCAGTCTCAAAATAACTGTAAATACCAACTGCTGAGCAAGACTTTTGTATTTTTGCTCCAATGTCTGATACAAAATGGCATCTGTTAATCCCTACTTCTTAATGCTAAATGACCGTTTTATTATTTATCAGCATGTGAGCAATTAGTTATGACCTTATTAGAGATTCAGTTCATTCATTTGTTCTTTCTGACTGACAGGCAGCCACAGTTAATCTAACATTTGTTTTATAATAGATTACAGTCATGGTATAATTCAAACTTTCTATAAACCAATTAAACATGCAGTCTTACAGTCTAAACTGTGAAATTAATTTTATAATTTAACTCTAGATACAGTCTTTTATAAGAGAACGGATCTATAGTTTATAGGGGGTACTTTATAGAAGGGTACTTCAGACGTTTTATGCCTTGCAGCAGAAATAAAGAAAAATAAAAGGTAATGTGAGTCAGAATTTTAAAAAATCCATTGTATTTCCATTGGTGGTGCTATTTACTAGTACCCCCTGTAATTTGGTAATGGATGAATGGTAAGTATTCAATGCAGATGAATCTATTTATGATGAGATGTAATCTCATTTACTTTGTGGCATATGGTTTGGTTTGGCTGGCTGTCACTGCATTCTTGCTGAAAATGCACTTCTTTTCCAAAATCTGAAAAGACATAGGAGTGTATGCATTCAGGAGGCTCTTCTGAAGCCTTATTACCATAAATCAGACAGGCATCAAAAAAGATTCCACATTGCTACTGAGCATTCTTGTATTTCTGCTGTTTGCTGATTCAGTGCTTCGCCACATTAGTTGTGTGATGGAGGGACACAAGAGATGATGCTGCCTAACAGTAGTCCACTAGAGGAACACTTTTTTGACACACTTTTTTTTAATGTAATTCATAAAAACAAAAAAAGTCTAAGGTCTAAAGAAGGTGAGGTAAAGCAAAACAATCTGCAGCATGGAGAAGCATGTAAATATTTTGACATTGTTTTGGACCACTCTCTCTGCTTTACTCTTTGCAGCAAACACATCTGAGGATAGCTGTCACAATACTGCACAGTCAAAATTACAAAGACAGTCTTGCTTGGATCACTCTTTTGACATTTTTCTGCAGGTAGCAACAGCTGCAATTGACATAGTTTTTGTTTTGTTTTTGTTCCTGCACAAGTCAAATAAGAGCATTCTTTGTGAAGGTTGTTGACAATGAAGGCAATTGTGTGAATGATGGCACCCCCAATAGTATTACTTGCATCACACGCTACAAGACTCTTTGGTAGGCCAAGCAGAACCTAATGAGATGGTGGGATATGGAGTTATTGATCACCTCTGTCAGACTAAGACTGGAATTCACAAGGGCTTATCCTCCATTCATTATGCCAGTGATTAAAATGTGTCACCCAGCCTCAGATGCTCACAAAGTGGATAGTAGTGAAAGGCAATCTGAATTCTGATATGCTTCTGTCTCTTTCTCTAAAAATTAAGACATTCTGCAGAAAGACTGGGAATCAGGGACACAGACAGTGATCTTTTTTGGGGTCTTTTCAGAACTAAACTAGACTACATATTATGAAACAGTCGTGTCTTGACCTGCTAGAGACATCTATGTGTCTGTGTGAGCAGATGCGCACATACAGTAGGTGTGTAGCTAAGATAAAACATTGTCACCAACACTCTCCGCCTCTGCTAGTTTAGGGGGACTGAGATTGAAGGAAACATTTGATCTGGTTTTCATCAGTTCTTAAACCGTTTTTTCTTTTACATACTCTGACTTCAGTGAAAAGATGATCAAAGTCAGAGAGGAGAGTGTGATTAGCATCTCAGTCCAAGTGATTAGAACATTCTATGCTGATTAATAATTAGCTGATTTGCCCCATACCACAGAAGAGACAACTTTTTCTCTGCAACATCAAAGGCGAAGCATTCTCGAACAATGCATCAGTGTTCTTTTACAGTATCGAGGCACAGATGTGCACACGCAAACACATAAAAAGCTGCAGCTCTCCTTTGAAGTGAGGGGAAATGTTCAAACTTAATTTAGTCTGCTGATATCTGAACACCTGCATAAACAACTCTCATACTGTGCAATGCAGCCACCTCTAGCATACCACCATGGTTTTCTTAGCCTGCTGTATATATGCCTGCTTACACTGCTGTACATAATTTACATATCATTTTCTTCAACATCTTTTCTGCTGGCACCAGACTGATCCTGTATGTATACATGGATACCCACAGAGACACTGTCAGAAAGCAGCACAACCAATCTGCCAAGACAGCCGTGCATTGTGGGGCATTCATCAAAATCGTGTTTGGAAAATAGGGAATTAATTAGGCTCTACTACAGCATATATATGTTCTGAATTCCCATTTCACTGAAAATCAATAATAGGAGGCCCACAAAGTGCTGTTCAGGTTGATTTAACTGGAGCTGTCAGTGTGTTGATTTAGTTGAGCTGAGAAAGAAAGACAGAGACAGAGAAGTTACAGCTGAACACTAGCTGGCCAAGCATGTTAGTCCACATCTGGTGGCTGCTGACAGCTTGCTATTCCACTACGGATGAACCCATGAATTAACTACAGACTCCCAGACTAAGAAGAATATTCACACAGTTTTGTTCCAAAGGGAGAGAAAAGATTTGTTGTGGGAGGAAAATACATGATTGGTTAATGTTAAAGTCATGGTTAAATAGCAGATTTAGCCAACCCTAAAAATGTAATGATTGAGAATGACTTAGAAAACCATACTTTCTCAATTAGCTTCTCCATTATATGAGTTTCTACAACAAATTTCCAGCTTAAGAACAGTTTCAGTCAGTTCACATTAGAGTTCTTCTGGAAGAAGTTGTTAAACTCACTCACCACAGTGAGTTTTTCTCACTGGTGCACATTAAATAAGTAACATTTAATATTACAGCAAAATACTTCAGATTGAAAAACACTTAACTGCTTAAGTCATTTATAGATTTTTAAATGGCCAAGTTGGTAAAACTACTGTATTAATTTGCAAGAAATAAAACTATAAAGGTATGAAAAAAATCTGAATATGTGGCAGATTTTAGTTTGTTCTTCTTTTCTACCCAGGTAATCATCAAATATACTATATATAGTAGTTTAACCCCTGGGAACAACTGGTTTTATTACCAGCATCATACTATACAGTATGTACAGCATGTTGTCTGCTAGTCTAAATATGGCTTGATAAGGATCTTCTTCCTCATCTTCATTCTCTTGTCAGCTAATAAATTTGCATATCTAATGTTTCTGCTAAAAAAATATTACTACTGACCTACAGTTAGGTTTCTAAGTAAATTTGTCCTCTGAACACCACCTTATTGAATTTGAAAGGAAACACTCTTAAGACTGATAAGACTGAAGTCAAGACTTTCAGCTTTAATTCAAGGAGAATGAAAAAAGTGTGGCATTAAACATTCAGGAATTACAGTCATTTTGAAACACACACCTCTATTTTAATGGAACCATTTAACAAATAATGGAACAACTTAACTGTGGTTTGATCAGTCCAAAGAATCTTATTCCAGAACTGGTCAGGCTTATTTAGGTGTTTGTGGCGAAGTCTAATTTGACCTTTCTGTTCTAGACCTGTACCATCGTTTTGTACCTTCAAGTGAAGCATCTGTATTTACATTCACAAAGTCATCTATTGACAGAAGACTTTGGTGCTGACACGTCTAACTCCTCAAGACTGTTCTTGACTTGCCTCTTCTTCCCCATGGACAGAATTATGTGGTCTTACAGGCTTTTTGCTGTTGCCAGTAAGCATAATATCTATCTTTCTGCTGGGTGTATTTAGTTTTTTCATCCTTGCACAGACACTTCTTTGGACCTCATGTTGAGAGTTCCAGTGCACAGCTACCAAATGGAAATGTAACACTCAGAAGCACCTCCTGTCCGTTTATCTGCTTGATTAGTAAGAAGGGAAGAGGCCAACACTGATCACGCAACTGTTTTTCAGTCATTTTTTCCATTATTTATTGGCTCCCTGAAATGGGGGTGTATGTATGAAAATGGCTGTAACTCCTGAATAGTTACTGCTAATGCACAGTTTTGTTAGACCCCTTGAATTAAAGCTGAAGGTATTCATTCACATCTAGAGTGTTTCATTTCAAATTCAATGTGGTGGTGTACAGAGGACAAATAGAAAAAGTTCTTTGTTCTATTACTTACGTGACTGTACATGGGATCTGGTTCAAGTATGTATTTATCCTGTCCTTGCAATCAGTAATGATAGGACATCATCATTATAATCTGCAAAAGGTGAGGACACGTTACTTCCCCTTCCGCCTACTTCCTCTGTTATTTCTTCCTCTAATTCATCCCCCATCTTATGATCCACTCCTGAGGGTTTTTTTTTATTTTTTATCTATTTTCCTCTTTTAATTTATGATTCACTTTCAACCTACTTTCTGTCCTTGATTTTTTATCCTCTACACTATCATCCTCTCTTAGCTTATACTCTTCCCAAACCAGTTAGTCTTCCTGCAATTCCACCATTATCTGTCACATTTCCTCTGACGCATTGGCTCACACTCTCTTCATCACTCTGCTGTCATTCACCTTAAGCTGCAGTTAATGATGAATGAGAAGTACGTCCCCTGGGTTCAGACCTGGGTAGCTGTGTGGGACAGCACACATAGCCATTCAGACCTAATTCCTTATTCATGGCTACATCAACACCAATCCCACCAGTCCTCTACAACTGTAGAGAGCAATCCCTCTTGTGGTACCCCATTTTCAAAATTAACACTTTCATTTTTCCCCTTGCTGCAATTTCTCTCCATTTTCTTTTCTGTCCTTCTGTCCAAGTTCTCAAAGAGCTTATGGCATTTCTCTTTCATTCACAACATGATGCTACTCAATGAGTGAGCTATTTTTGCCAAATTTATCCTCACATATTTTTCCCACCAATTTTGAGAGGGTGATTTACTTTACTTTACTTCCTTCCTTCCTTCTTAATTGTTCTGAGTGCAATTGTGTTTGAATGTCTCATTTGTGGTTCAGAAGTCTCTTTAGAAATATTATTATTCCTAGAGTAAATTAAAGAGAAACAGACAGAGAAACCCAAATTTCCATATACAGAACAGAACAGGACATTAGGCCAGTGTGAGAAGTCTAAGCCACATTCATTCATAGACTGTTGTGCATTTTACACACATCTTTCACATTTGAAAGTATTTTTCTGAATCAGAGAGACAGAAAGTAATGAAATTGTTACCCATCTAAGGGATTATTTTGAAATGTGATACAATTTTACACTTGAGTTATTCATCATTGTGTGCATTTGGGAGAGCTTACAGATATTTGACTATTCTGCAGTCTTCCTTTTCAGCACCATTCCCCCATTATTCAACAATCACAAAGCAATCAATTCCAGCAGCTATTTAAGTGGAGGACCACGAGGTAGTCCAAGTGGAATAGGTGTGAGTGTCAGTGGTTCAAGTGAAAAAAAAAAAAGAACTACTATTCATTGGAAATCCTGCAAGTGGCTGCTTTTAGGGACACGGTGCCCTCATTTCAGCAAGTGAGCCAACAAGTCTAATCTGCAGCATGAAAATGAGACAGAGCAAATGTCTGAGACAGAACAGAGAGATTTTACTTGCCTGTGTTCCTACAGTGTTCTTGTTTATGTATTAGTGTCTGTCTTTGCACAGCCAGGCTCATAATTAATGCAACTTCTCTATGTTGAGTTTAATGTAATTGCATATGGGTCAGATCACAAGCAGTTCCAGTGTGAAACAGTGGTCTGCTAAACCCATTTAGTGAATACTTGTCAGTGCTCATCTACACACGAGAGGGAACATTCATGTATTCATGTGGTCTTCACTTATAAAGGCGTGATAAATGGGGCTTGGTGGGTTCAGCAGCACAGGAGGAGTAACACAGAGAGGATACACAGAGAGAGGAAAAAACGTGGGAGGTTGCTGCTTTGCTCCCTGCAAAGCCTTGAGCTACATTGATTCCTCTGTTCTCTTTCTCACATGAATATTGAGCATTAGTCATGGTCCATGAACAAAGAGGCAGAATGCTCGGAATTATGCAATAAGAGGCTTTAAGATGTCATCAAAGTATGGCAGACTCCTGTGGTAAACAATGGTACACAATATGTATTGTACATACATGTATACAATGTCTCAACAAACATTAATGATTGTTATGATACCCATGTTTCCAGATGATGTATCCCACTGTCTTTGGCGATTCACTGAAGTCTGCTGTATCACACTGAAAAGTTAATGTGTCTGACACTTTAGTTTATCTCTACATACATGAAAAGACCAATTGCATTCCCATCACCTGTACTTCTGTACTTTTGTGTTGTCTTACAAGGAAGTTAGCATGCTGATGTTACTATCCATCCATCCTTCCATCCATCATTTTAACACACAGTGTGTGTTTTGACAAATGGAAACTCCAACAAAAAAAAAGTGGCCACAGAAACTATAAAGTCCAACTGAAAGCTGATCCACAGCTGATTTGCCTTCATCAGAAACAGACATTGTGGCAGATGATGGTTCAGAGGAAAGGACATCTTATGTCTCCGAAAACCCATTTCTTCAGTTCTTCTCCCCTAATGTCTTTTCCTTGCATTACTCCATGCATCCATAGTAGGAGGGACTGAGAAGCGAGGAAAAAAACGTAAGTGAGGAACACATGGATGCAATTAAATGAACTGGGATGTACCCTCAATCTTTCTCCCTCACTTGCTGTTTTTAAAGGGAATGAGAGAAATTGGTGTGATTGGTCATTATTGCCTTTCCCCTAGTCCAACTGATAATACATTCTTCCCAATAATAATGTATTCCAACTGCCTTCCACATTGCACCTGGTTGCGTCTGGCTGCCCCCTATAAAGTCAGTGCCAGTGGTGTTGAAAACTGCAAAAAGATAATTGGACACTACCATAAACTCTTCAAATGAATGCACAGTTTCATCAGTGATTAAACAAATCTTGACAGATTCATAATAAATGTTCCTCAGTACAGATGCATGCAGACTGAGTATCAGGTTACGCAGTTCATAAGTACTGAACAAACTGAATGAATTCGTTAACTCATAAAGGCTCATACCAACCACCTGCCTGTCTATCAGTTCTATCTTGTGTGCATTGGCTATATATACCAGGCATATCATTTATTTAAAGGAGCCACATTCAAAGCAGAATGCATGCATAATGTATGACTCTTATCGTAAAGAATCATATTGTAGAGCAGTTTCCTATCAGGCAGGCAGTTCAAGTATCTCTGACCCACGAAGAAAACCATTTCTCCCTTAACAATATTTACATCTTATAACACATAGCTGCACCCATATTTACTGCTTGCTTGACCCATGTATCATTCCTATATGTTTTATTCATCTCTGCTATCACAGGAATGTTATATTGAAGCATTTTGTTGTTTTGTCTTTTAAACCTAAACTCTTCACTGATCTTTCAATGTACACTGTTGATTACGAGCTCTTTCAGTGGGTGTGTTCTTAGATTAACAACTCATTGCCTTTAAGTATCAAATTAATTGCAGTATCATTGTGTATATTCCCTGGAGGAAAGAGAGATTTAATTAGATATTCAAGCTAAATGGCTAACCAAAATGAAATATTCATGACTTAACACAGAGATTCTTTTGGTGTCCCTTGGCAATGTTCTGTTTCATATCAAGCAAATGCTTATTGATAAAGAAAATATCACACATTTACATTTGCCTGTGCTGCCAGGAACTTCCTCATATACTGGGTTTAAGCACTATCTTAGATCACCATCTTATATCCATTACAGAACATAAAATTTGAAAGATTTTCCTCAGTGCAGCATCAAGAAACTGTCTACCAATAAATTCTGTTTGCACCAATCATGTGGACGTTACGTGACTTTAGAGGTGTATTAAAAACCCTTTCAACCCTAACAATCCTGATACCAGAATCTACGGCGTGTGTTATGATTGCACCACCATTTTAAGAAGGTCATCTAACATGTTCCATCCTTTTCAGAAAGGTCAGTTTTCATTAGAAGAGCAACTACTGATTAAATTTGGGTATGTGTTTTCAGAGTTTAAAAAAATAACCTATAGGCTTAATAGGTTACAGGGAAACACTCATATTTAATTTCTTGAGGATAGCTAAACAAGTTCTCAGCAAGAAGCTTTAAAAAAAAAGTTAATTGCGATGAGATGTAATTTATGGACTTGTGATGTGATGTAAGATTAGTCGGTGAACTTAGTGAAAGAAACATTGCAATAAACTAACAAAAGAAAAATTACCATTCCTCTGCAGTTGTGTTTCTGGCCAGCTGACAAATGTATATGCAATTGTAATTTACTTTTTACCCAAAGTTAAAAAGAAGTCCACAAACTTTTACTTCAGTAAAATCTGAATAAGCAACAGAATATTTCATTAGGTCTACACTTTCCACCCCACTGGTGCCTCATAATAAATCTTGAAATGTGTTATTCATAAAATGCTCGTGTACTGTATGTTTCACAGGAGAGGAAAATGTCTTAACTGTGCCGAGCAGCACTGCAGTGCATTTACACTGCAGCAGACTTTGTGGCAGGCAAAGCTTAGTTCTGTTGCAGCCTTACTTTCAAGGTGAAATAGATGTTTTTCAATCTAACTGGACCTGTTCGGATTGTTATCAATTTTACTGGCCAACAGACTTAAGTATTTGCTTATATAGAGATTGCATCTATCCTCCTCATATTTCACCATTATCATGTTTTTTTTTATTGAAGAGGACTACACCTAGCACCCTGGGTTCTTAAATAGTGAAGTTTTCTCTGAAGGTCTAAATGGGGTTTAAATGATCAATTCTCAACTTAACCAATGTCATCATTTCCCAGTTTCCCAGGTTATTTTTTTGCAGATTATTTATTCAGTGTACTTGCTTCATTTGTCTGTCTGGTTTCACTATTGCTGAGTAGAGTTGTGTGGTATAGCACATGGCCTCTGGAGTGAAATAAAGACATGGGCACATAAAAGGCAAAGAGAGCTAAGAGGAAACACACAAATCACAAAAAATACAATCTGGACAGGACACTGAAATATGTATGGTTTCACTAACAGAAACTGACAGCAATTGCAAAGCAACATGAAACCTTCAACCTAAAAATTTGAGTCCCCCCCCAGACAAAAACAAAACCATCTATACAAGAATCATGTGAGTCCAAACAAGTAGCTGATAGCTACCGAATCTGCATGGACTTGCTCACTAACAACTGATGCCTCTGCCAGTCTTCACAGACAGACAATTTCAACTTGGATTAATGTACGAGCTTTACAAAATCCATTTGGGTTCAAGCCTGTGTAAATTATGAGAACATAATATTTATTTTAAAAAAATCTCACTTGCCCCTGCAGGAGGTCTTTTTCATTCAAGCTCAGGTCCTCTACCAGGAGCCTCAGAGCTTGAGAGTCCTGCACAGTATCCTAGCTGCTCCTTAGCTGCTATTCTGGAGCGAGATCTCAGATGTTGTTTGTTTGTTGTTTGTTTGCTATTACTTTGGGATTGCTACATCTATCAATACTCAACACACATTCTCAACCACCTTGGAGGTGGATCCCATTTTGACCCTGGAATGTCCAACCTATAGCAACAAATATTTCTGTAAACTATGTTAGCTACTTAGCTACGGTGTTCCATATATACCTTGTCTGCTAGCACCTTACACCCTACTGTTATGTGCTGGATTTTCTCAGCAGCATCTTTGTAAAGCCTGCACCTGGAGTCTTGTCTGGTGTAGTAGACTTCAGTCTCTGTTGATTTTGTACTTTGTACTCTGTTCCTGTACTGCCATGATTAGTGCCTCTGTGCTGTCTTTCAGTCCAGCTTTGTCCATCCACTGATAGGATTTTTCAATATCAGTCTTTTATCTCCCAGTGGTACATATCAAGTTGTCCTTCCATTACGATTCCTGCTGTCTTCTCTGCAAGAACAGTGGCTAAGTTGGTCGGGCCAGGATTGGAATACAGACAAGGAACACAGACTGTTGACAAGATAGTCAACATTTAACACTGTCAACTTTTCTCTGTAAGGTAGTCTAAGTCTGGAATGTTTCTGGAACTAAATGCTTTAATAAATGGCTTTCCGTAAGCCCTTGGCTTTTTTTGTTCACTCGTCAATCTCATTTATCAAATGTTTTCCGTGTTATGTTCTTTACATTGACTAGAACTAGCTTGTAAGTGACCTTCATAGTGATAACTGTGATGTTTCTATAAAACGTCATGCTGTTGATCTAACATTTGAACCAGTCAGCTTGTAGATTAGGTGAGAGCCAGAGGTCATGCAGTTGTCTCAGTCAAAGCAACTGCTGCACCTAGCTCCACAAACTGCAGCGGC
>JAUBNQ010000026.1:14511442-14531867 GCA_032353495.1 Ctenopoma kingsleyae | reverse complement strand
TAATTAACTCAAAACACCTGCAAAAGCCTTTAAATGGTCTCTCAGTCTAGTTCTGTAGGCTACACAATCATGGGGAAAACATAATAATAATAATAATAATGATGATGATGATGATGATGATAATGATAATATTATTATTATTACTAACGATGTGTTAACATCTTTAGTTTTCCCATAGCAAAGAAGGTATACAGTAATGTGGTGTTGTTAAAGAGCCACAAACTGTGTCTAAAGTCTTCAAAAGGAAAAGGTGGGAGTACAAAGATGAATGAACTGTTTACTTCCTTCTATCCCCTTCTTTTAACTATGAAGTTATCTATCATAATCAAGTGGTTATTTCTTTTAAACACTGCAGACATAGGTTGTTTTTCTGCCTAAATCCAACCAAACAATAACTATATAGAGTATGTAGGTTTCATGTTTTTGCAAAGGCAAATGATTAATGACACAGTTTTCATTGCAAAGATGTAGGCGCTTGAGATAGAAAAGCACTTGTGTCATTCATGGGGAGCAACAACAATGTATGGTGTCAGTTAATTTGCAGGACAAAAGAAGAGAGCACTGATTTACATCACCACAATGAAAAGCTGTACTGCTTATACTATATACTGTGTTTGCAGTGACAATAGTATGTCATGTCAGTGTAGCAGCAGACTCGGATTGACTGCATAATATGTCACAGGCTTCACTTCCTTCATTGGATTACCTGCCAGAACTGGCTTGCAGACTGGTCCATGCAGACAGTACTCATTATAAACTTTGAACACTCAACAGTCAGTAATAGAGTATATTTTTAAATGAGGGGGGCGGTAAATGCAAGGTTACAGCAATAAGTGTTCTAATTATCTGATTTAGTCAAACTGCTGTGGTTTCATTAAATATAATGGGGCAAAATAAGTAAAGCAGTACAATGAGAATGCACAAATTTTACAGATGTCACTTTTTCACAACTTGACATGCTAAGAAGTGAAAATGAGGATATTGTGGGATCTAACATCACTGCAATTTGGATGAAATATATGTAGCTTAAAGCTTTATGTCTCTGGCAGCCATGACAAATGAAGAACTCTAATCATATGTCTCCCAACTCTGAGACTCATGAATCATTCCGCATGAACAGATTAATAGCTCATAAATCTTATGAGGAACATTATATCTCTGCAATTAGAGCAGTCGAGCTGCAGCACAAGCCTCATGGTATATTCAAAATGTTTGGTGAATATTAAAGTGAAAAGACCAGTTGGGAATACAGATCTGGGTGCAGGAAAAAAGTGACTCACTGCAGAAATACATCATGATAGTCGAGACAGGCTTTGGTAATGACAGTGAAAATACCAGAGGGAAAAATTACAGCACTTGATGTGAATGATGCGGCACTTCTGTCACAGTTATCAAAATGTTGAGAATCTCCATTAGTCAATTTATAGATGATGCTGCTGTTTAAGGATGTGGTCATTACCCCTTGTTCTTCCTGTAGAATACAGCTTTATAAAGGCTCAATCCGACATGGGGTGAATGACAAAGATGGATGAACAAGCTCCTGGGGCCTGAGCATCAGAGGGCAGAGTTCTAGTAAAACATTAAATAACACACTTATTGAATGTGTGGAGACTGGGCATTCTACTGTACCTGACTACCCGACATTTCAAAAACCTTTTTGCAAGCTTTGCTGATTAGGGCAGCATGTGTTCTCAGTGATAAAGCAGATATTCCTTGGGGTGCTGTAGGAAAGTGGTGTATTCAGCAGCATGTAATTATAATTTGCCAATCTGACAATTTATGAGTGATCGTGTCTGGAACGAACCATAGACAAGCAAGCTACAGTATGCAAAATCCTATATAATAATCTACTTGTACTATTTCAGCTGATGTCCTACATTAATATAATCTCTGGCTACTTGACTATCACAGGCAGTGAGCAAAAGAGGTCGCATCTACATCTCACATATTCTCAATGAAAATTGTTCATAGACATTGTAAGGTGCAGATTGGTGCTTTTTCATTGGTAATCTCTACCTTTCGGCTCAATGCAACCCAACACCCCTCAGACTCACGAACATAAAAATAACTGTGGCAAGAGTTGATCCAACAAATAGCATAAATGGCAATGTAATACAAATTAAGGAAAGTTAGTTGAGCCTGAAGGATAACTCTCAGATTTAGTAAACTTCATCGCTTCATGCACATCCTCCATATTCTAGTACTCACTTACTACAATCTCTGGCTGTGGTAACTAACACGACAGTTTACATTTGCAAACTAGCAAGCTAAATGTCTGTGTAAACCAAAGTACTTAACGTTTTCGTATAGAGCTCCAGGAGGTGACGTCAATCCCAGGCTTCATCAGTCAAATAAAAACGTGGCTTGACACTTGCAGCCACTGCATCATTTTATACATGGACGCCATAGTTATTATTTGGCAACTTGAAATCCATACTAATGCTATTCATCTTCACTTCACATATCCAGAGCGCATTGCCGTTCATACAAGAAAGCCAACTAGCAAGGCAGGGTGATGGAAGTGTAAAAAAAACATTTTAAACTACCCAACAAACTTTAAAAACAAGCACAGCCTTGAACATTGTTTCTTTCTCTTATTCAGCCAAAAGCAGACAGAATGTTTGTAATGCTAAGTTAGCTGCCTGCCATTATGAAACATGCGGTCAAAGTTTTAATAGTTCACCAGCATACTCCTCCCCTTCACATTCAGGACAGTAGTGTACAAACCCCAGGGTTGGTGGTTCACTTCCTGGTTCTGCTCAGTTCCTGGTCACATGTCGAAGTGTCCATGGACAAGACACTAAACCTTGAACCCTTGGCGCCTCAAGTTTCTTGTTGTGCCCTAACCTAAGGAAACGCAGTTTTTCATGTTGTCATTCTTGAAATGTGCAACCTGAATTAAGGCACTTCTGTAGAATTCTTTTGTGTCTCTACATGTATAGTAGCCCAACAAAACAGCCTGAAATCTAATACAATTATGTGACTTTTTTTATGTTACCTCTTCTTTTAGGTGTGTTCTCATTTCGCTGTATGTGTTTAGGCATAACAAAAGTGAAAATTAATGTCCCCTGCTCCACTCTCCTATTTATTGTGTTAGCCCAAAGCCTATGCAGAACACACCAACAATGAATGACAAATAAATGAAATAATTGAATAAAACAGAAAATCTGCCCCTAGATGTGAAAATGCAGCAGTATTTGCTATCACATAATGAAGTTGCTTTGCTTTTTATAGCACAAAGCAGGGCTAGACTGTTACTGTGAATACTGAACACACTATCTCTAATCTCCATGCACAACCACGAAATCAATTTCTGATCCTTATTCTTAAAAATATGTGTCCTACATGGTGCATAATATGGATATTCATGGGTCCATGATTCTTTCTTATATAATGAAAGGTTGGGTCTACTCTGCACCTTTTGTCTAATGTTTGAAAGCATTTGGGGAGAAAACAAAAGTCTGCTCTCTGTCAACACCTGACAAAGGTGCCTGTATAGTGTTCCATTTTGCCTTTGGTAATCACCTACCACTAGGGAGGAAATAGAACGATGCTGTCATTCACTGCCAGTAGCCCTGGCTGTAAAACAGAGCTTTAACCGTCCGTTAAGGGCCATACCATGCTTGTGAATATTCACAGGGCTTTGGAACATGTCCCAGCATTCAGATCAAAATAGATTAAAGCACTATGACAGATATCAATCTGGCTACTGGGCTTGCACCACAGGAACCAAGAGTAGTTTTTTTTTTTTTACAGCCATATAAAGTCTTCTAATGAAATCTATGTCATTGGAGCATAAACAACCCACAGTGTGGTTGTCCATCAAAGCAGTCTCCAAGGACTCAAGGATTTAGACCAAGTGGAAATTTAATCATGAATGTTATCCACGTTGCATTAAAGCAGACATCAAATTATGCCATTTTTTCATACAAATTATACACTTACATGCACAGTGTCTTGGATTTCATGTAGAATTTTGGCCGAGGAAGAATACTATATAAAAATGTGTTTTAATTTTTTCCCTTTTTGTCAAATTGGTAATGTCAGTTATTTAACATTTATTCAATATTATTATCTTATTGTTATTTAAATGAAACCATCTTATTAGTTTAGAGAGAAACTTTTTCCTGTATCTCATCTGAAGTGTGACAATGGGGCACCAACCAGTTATTGTTATAGGGCCCAAGACATTTTGAGAACAATACTGCAGAAAGGTGCAGGGCAGGCATTTTTGCTTGAGGGTCAATCACATCACAGCCAATTCCCGTGGTGCTCAAAAATATTAAACAACAGGCTGGGGAAATAGTTTCTGACACAAAATGGCTGACCAATATCTCAAAGAAGTATCCTGGATCTAACTAGTTTTAAAAGTAGTTTGGGAGAAAACAGTACTACATGTGTCAATGGTTGACTTTTAAAATGAATAACGTGTGCTGAAACCAATGTGTCTGTATATGAAAATGTTGGAAACTATATAAAACATAGCTCCCAAAGCAGACTCTAAGGTGTAGAAAGCTTCATTTAAAATTAATGAAAAAGAGGAAAATGGTCTTGGTCAATAAAAGCAAATGACAGTCGTCAGGTTGATTTACAGCTTGAGAAGAGTGGTACAGAACAACAGTTTTTCATCAAGCTACTAGCTTCCAGCTACTACATTAGAGCCCAAGTCAAGCAGCAAAACAGTTAGCAAGGTTTATCAAATATTAAAGTATGTCACTGTAAGTGTTTCAGAAACGCAGTGACAATAATACACACTCAGGTCATAAAACCAGAGCAGACTGCTGGGTTATAAGTTACAGGTACAGCGTGTAAAGTTGAGACAAAGAAGGGGTATGTGTCACCATGCACACACACGCGCACACACACACACCAGCTCTCTGAGTGCATGCCAGTGTGCACCTGTGTATAAGAGAGACTTTATTGTCATTGTAGTAATACAACGGTAGCTCTCAGAGACGAGTGGCAGTAAGAGGGTATATAATAAAAATAATAATATAACAAAAAATAATATAACAAAATAAAAGATATACAATGAAATATGTATGCAGTGGATTTTAGATGGTACAAACAATGTATTGTATATGTTGTGCATGTTATATGCCTATACTGTAAATGGTAAATATTGCATGTGTGCGAGAATGAGAGACGTGCCACGAATGCATGAATGACAGGTCTCCATAACCAGGAGACTACATAAAATGAGACATGGTGAGATATGGATTATGGGCTGAAACAACAAATATCTCTTTGTGCAACACCAAGCTTGCATGTGTGCAGCACTGAATCTGTTGGTATAGGTCCACAAATATGTACTATAATATGGTTCATACACAAAAACATGTCAGTAGGTAACGTACAGTATTCCATTCCCATCTAAAGGTGTTTATTTAAAGTGCCCATATTATGCCTAATTTAAGGTTTATGTGTTATTCTGGCTCCAGAAGAATATATGATTAAAGTGCAAATACATGTTATAATGCCACTTCATGCAACAGCTCCTCTGGCCCTAGCTCCTGTGTCTTTAAGGCTCTTTTCCCTCTGTCCCACTCTGTTCTGTTTGGCCAGCTTGTGTGAGGCTTCCTGTTGGACAAACAATGCCCAAAACAGTGAACCCTAATGCCCAAACCCCCCCGTATATTTTGCCATCTCCAGATGCTGTCTCAATAAACTGGAGTGGTATATTATCACATAAATATAGTTTTCATTCAAATTGTCAGCTTCTAAAATCCAGCCATACATGTTAGAGCAGGAATCTGATTCAGAGTATGATGGTGAAACAACAAATTTATGAAACATGACAACACAACAGTTGCCTAACTGATTTATTATGATTTAGTGTTAGTGAATCAACAGTTCCTTTGTGTTGTCTCTTACACACACAAAGCTCTCCTTCACAAAAATTTGTAACCTCTAAGAATACAATTAATTTGAGCATTGCTGTAGGTCTACTGTGTCACTTTTGTAGATTTAGCTTTAAAAATTACACATGCTGCAATGTAGCGTAACAGATGGGCCAACTGTCCATACTATAACATAAATTCATAAGCAATGCAATAAAATAATCATAATACCTCAGGTAAATATGTACCTGATAATATCCCAGGTGGATATTTTAACTTTTGTAACTGGTCCTGTTACCAATTCCTCCACCTTTACAGGTACATTCTGTACATGAAACATCATCGTCCCTCAGCAACAACCTAGCTTAGACATATCTGTAGATAGAAATGAAAATGATTTTTCCTCCTCCTCATTTCTGTGGGGAGAAGGTCACAACCCCTCCAATGTAATGACTCTGGATTTAAACGGGGAAGTTATTATTTTAGGCATGAATGGAGGATTGGGTCTCAGAATGGCCAAACTCTCATCCCCTCTGATACTGAGACAGGATGGAGAGACTGAGAGTGCACATAGACTGACACTGTTTTAGCCAGGGTCAGGGTTACGAGAAGTGCTGTTTTTAATTAACTAATTCTGAGAGAGATTTGTGATAATGGCTGAAAGACAGGGTCCATGAGAGTTTGTAAAACCAAGTAAATGCTAGCACACTATAGTCAGCTTTAATCATGTGAAATGTAATTTTCCAACAACAAAACTGAGGCCAAAGGAAATGCATGTAATTCAAGTCAAGCTCTGAAAATGACTGTTAAATTACTTATATTTTCCATCTTCACCTCAGTCTCACTGAAACAAATCTCAAAATAAATAAAAGGTTACTTTTTTCTGTACAAACCTCCAAGTAAGAATTAAGCACAGCTGTGACATAAGTGGTGTAGAGCAGAAAGCAGCTTCTGAGACGCACTGTGGCACATCCAGTGGAATCACAAGCATTGACAAGAGTGGCAGTGATTGCAGCCGGTTCCAGTAGAGCGTGGAAACGAATGTTCAACCTAAGCTTTGGGCCTCCGACTATGTGTAACATGGGTTACCTTCAGAAAAGTATATATTTATAACATCAGAAAGCGAAAAGCATAATATGACCCCTTTAAATTCTTTCACGATGAATCTACATCCACATGCATTTTTTAGATTGCTGCTCTTCTTTCTTAACACTGAGTGCAAGCAATTACCTCGGTTACTGCTGGACCAGAGCACCATTTCGTCCTGCACTGATGTGTGAAAAGATGTGTGAAAAGTATGTATATTCTGACTGTACAAAAAAAAGGTTTTCAAGCAAAATGTCATAATCATAAGAATGTTCTTTTGTACTTGCTATGGTTTCTCACACAAACTATATGCAGTGACAGTACACTTGTACCACACTGGTTCTACTGCTGCATTGAATGAGCACACTAATTACTGAACTGAGCTCAGAGCCATCGTAATGCCAGACTGCACCTCCCATACCACTAAGCAAGGCTGGAATAATTATTGTATAGTAGCGTCTGCTTCAGGAGAGGTAGAAATGAATCCAGTGACTTGGAAAATACTGTTCTGAACAGGTATAATATGTACTTGATACAGCTCATCAGGAATGGTATTGGTTTCCAAAGGCTGAAATCATCTGCTGTACAACAAAGGTGCAATTGTTCTTCACTTTTGGCTTTGTGATGTTTCACCATAAGTCCTAATAGTGTTTTTTAAAGGATGGCTGAAAGTCATAGCAGTTGTACTGATGCAGTTATTCTAACATCTGAGGTGACTCATGGGTGAATCACTTCTGTTCTTCTGCAAACATCTTTTCTCAATAGCATATTGTGTTTACATGTGAACTAAATCTAGCAAGAAGGTCATTATAGCCACACATTGCAGTCATCTGAACTGATCATTAATGTAAAATTGTTTTGACCAGGTCAATCACTATCTGCAGTTCTTCCTGATCATTATAACAATTGAGTTTGTTTCCCATAAATCTCCAATGCCTCAACCTCTGCCTTTACACTTAACACTGAGAGTGGAAGAGTGAATGTCCTGTATCCATCAGCACTGAGATCCAACTCTTCAGTGGAGAAAGCTTATCTTCTGTTCAGGCATTTATCATTTATTGATGATGATAAATGTTCCTGGCACCACTGAACAGAGCAACTCAGGCACTGTGGATATTAAATCACTTCATCACCCTGAATAAAGGCTGCAGATTCCCCATCATGAAATGTCATGTGACCGTTTACTTTCTGATGCTTTTTATCGTCATTTATGAAGTGAGTTTGTTGTCTGAGAAGTGAGTTTTTCCAGTGTCTTGTTTATACTGGTGTTTGACAATTCTCGGCAATTCTTCTGTAATTGGGTCTGAGCCTGTCTCTCTGTGTGGCAGACAGCGCATGAGGTGAAGCTGTACATCTGCTGTGTTAGAATGAGCAGGATATTAAACGTGTCGTTTCCTCTCTACAGGCAGATGGGAAGTGCTCATTGAACTTGCCCTGTCTGTAATTATTATGAGAAAGGAGGTTGAAAATAAATAGCATCACCTGGGTGATTTGTAGCTCAGTTGCTATCATCCTTGTACTGCAAGTGTACATATTTGAGGATTTGAGCATGTTGTCTCAGAACATACAGATCATTGGGGTAGATTGTATTGTAACTTTTGCAGTCATAAAAACATGAACATGGATACAGAGATAGCCCTGTTGCCCTAGGAAATATACTTTTTGAGCAGTGATGAGTCAAGTAGTAAGTAATTTTAGTCATTTTTTCCCATTGTCTGTGTGCCGCTTATATGTTGGTGCCCTGTGCAACTGCCTTTGTTGCTTATATCATGAACCCCAGCTGGTGAAGACAATCTCAGCTCTCACTAAATGTTACTTATATAGCACAAACATGTAGCACAATTGTTCCAGCTCTCCTCTGTGTTTCCTGTAGATCAAGAGGTTTGGCCTAGGGCTGGGGCTGAGGAGTGGATGTTGTTTGCATGGCATAATAAATGTCTAAAACTGCCTTTGTCATACATTTATTTGTCTCTAAAACTGAAATACCAGAGTGTTGGGCTGGGTGACATAACACTATTAATGAGGGAGAAACAAATTCAGCATGTTTGTTAGATATCAAGGATAAATACTGTAGTATGTATTATATTCGATGTTCACTGAATAGGAATGTCCAAGTCAAGTACTAAATGTGTATCTGAAACACTTAAATAACAGCTGCTGTCCTTTTTGCTATCCGTTTTTTTGATTGACCTTTATCTCAACTTCTCACGAGACTAGGCTTTTAACTAGGCAAATGATAGGCAGTTCAGAATCACCTTTCTGATCACTTTCTCTGCACTTTCTCTCTTCTTTGATAAACTCTAAAAAATATGTAAAAACATCAATGTTTTAGGACAGAATTAATGTATTCAATAAAATAACATTCTTAAATGTTTTATTTTGCCTTTATGTTTAAGAGAGTTAAGAGTCTAAATAGTCTTGTGTGAATCAGAAACAGTGTTATATAAAAAGCAGGAAACATGGTCACTTTCTTTTCAACAACTCAACTCTGAAAATACTTTTATCAGATAAATATTCTCTAATGATTTTTTCTAAGGGTTCTGATCAAAAAGCAGAACGGGCATGTGGGCAGTCCTCTGAGGCTGAAAAACCACGTGAAAATGAAGTGATTTGAATATTAACTATGATGCTCAGAAAAGTCTTCCCTGGACTCACAGCAAGAAGTGCAAAGAGAGCAAGATAAGCCCGGCAACTGAGCTAGGGAGATGAAAAGAGACGGAAAAAAAAAGTTCAGATACAAGTGCAATCTGATAATAACTTGATAAGGAATCAATTAGCTTCACCAAATATCAGCTTTGTTTATCTCAGCCATCTATAGATTTTCACATTAACTTTCATAGCCAGAGAGTAATGCGGTATTCATCAGGTGTGCAGATCTGCTGCCAGTCAACTTCATATGCGTGCACTGTTGATCCCATCCATTCACAGACAATCTTCAAAAGTGTAAAAAAAAAGTGTAAAAAGTGTAAAACATAAATATGTTGGTCTCAGTGTAACATGCAGTAAATAAAAACTGAAAACAATCTTGTCATGTGGTGGCATGGTGGTGTAGTGGTGGTGCACTGTCTCCTCACAGCTAGAAGGACCGGGTGCCTTTCTGTGTGGGTTCCTCCCACCATCCAAAGACATGCATGTTAGGTTAACTGATTACTCTAAATTGTCCGTAGGTGTAAATGTGAGTGTGCATGGTTGTTTATCTCTATGTGTTGGCCCAGCGATAGACTGGCGACCTGTCCAGGTTGTACCCCGCCTCTTGCCCCGTGACAGCTGGGATAGGCTCCAGCACCCACCGTGACCTATACAAGGACAAGGGGTTAGGAAAATGAATGGATGAATCTTGTCATGGTATTAACGTAGTGCCAGCATGAAATGTAATCCTATCAAAGACAAAACTTCCCAATGAGTAATTTAATGAGCTTAACTGTTTTGCCCAAATTGTGAGGAAAAGGTTCTTTGTAAGAGTGCTGAAAACTACTCTGAATAATAAAAAACAAAAAAGGTTAATTTTATTCCTTTTCAAAAGCGGTTAAATGTGTCTTTTGTGTAAAAATAAAATTCAAGAAAGCCACAAGAGTGAAAGAGTGATTATTATTATATACTGGGCATATATGTGAGCAAGACACTTAAGTAGGGTTGCTGGTGAAACACCCAAAATTTGTTTACAGTCTAAACTGCTACAAAATATTATGTAAATGAAAAGAGTAAACACAAATTGATTATGTGATTATTTAACAAATATTTTAATTTATAAAATGTGTTGAATTCAAATCAGTAATGCTTACAGTATCATTCACTATCACCACGATTATTGTGCAAAATATTAGGCCACTGATTGACTATTGTCTGTACTTATACAGCATATTTATAGTAATATAATATAATAATAGTATATAGTATATATAATATAGTACATAATATAGTAAACAATTAATAAAACAATTTTATATGCAATATGATCTCATAAATGTATGCAGTAGATACTTCAAATACTTGTCAGCTAAGCTACAGCTTTAACTGAACAACATTTTAACTTTGATGAAATGCTTTAAACTTTCTGCCTTTGTCTTCCCACTCTCTCTTCATTCTGTGCTGCTGAGGAAAAAAAGGGGGCAAATGATTGCTGAAGCACTATATTGTAGTGATCGCTTGGAGGAAAGTGCCTCTTTGTTGCTTTTGAAGAAGGTGATGACTCCACCTCCCCTTGGCTGTCAGGGGCTCAACTTGATGTTGCAAGCTATCCTATCTGTGCAGATACAGATAATAATTGGCCTGAGTCCTGATCAAGGGCCATTTGTAAGCTCAACTGAGAAGAACCATCCTAAATGCAACCCTCTGGCATGAGACTTCGATTGCACCAAAAAAGCAGGCTGGCATTAGCCACTAGATGAATGGCAATGCTGTCCTCTAAGTTGTCGGAAACAGTGGTGAATGGATCCAAGCTTGTGGTGTTTGCCTGGGCATAGGGTTACATATAATCGAGTCTTTGAGAGCAGGGCAGAGGCTGAATAGGGGAGCCGGGATATCTTTGGTTCTCTCTTTAAGGCTATTGTATCTACGTCAGTGTGGTGAATGCATGGTGACAGGAAAAGGTATGGAAACACCAGCGACATTATCTCTGAATGACAGCTGATACCATCCAGGGAGAGAACGAGACATTAAATACTGACGAGGTTTGTGTGTATTGAATTGGTGATGGAGGAATATGTGTGTGTGCTGAGGTTTTGTCTTTTCTTTTATTGAGCTCCAAGAGTGTCTTTGTGTAATGCCTTTTGTAACTTGTTTGGATGCCTGTGAATGCAAGCCAATGTGTTGACACCAGACCCACGGCTATCTGTCTCTTTCATTCCTTGCTGAGGTTTGGTGAGTTGATGAATATTTCATCAGTGCTGTTGGTGCTAGGTTTTCTTGGGCAGGTGTGGTTTTGGTTCTTGCCTCAGATAGCTTCAGGTTGCAGAATGAAGAAATGAAAACAGAAGTGCAATCATTAATTTAAACAAGGCTGAATAAAACCTATGTGTCAATAGAGGTTCTATTAGAGGTAGACCAAGGACATTCAAGTAACAAAAGGTCAACTAATATGGTTTATGTGGAACTGAGATGCCTGAAGTGAACTCCACACAACAATGGTGGGCATTGGGACATACATTGGGTGGTGTGCGCATATGCATTCTGACATACAGTACAATCAGAAAAAAAAAGAAGAGCAATGGGTGTGAGGTGCATGCTGCTCTCACAAATGTCTACTTTTCAAGTCTAAGAGTTATTTTCATGTAGCCACAAGTAGGCCTGGATGATCACACACACACACAGATACACACAAAAGCATACAAATACAGTGGAAAGTGGGAAAAAGATAGGTACTCAGTTTTGACAGAGACTGTGAGTAAATAAGAGAAATTAAAACGAATGAATGAAAACATTATCCTGACTTCAGAGAAGCTATTTCAGAAAAAAATAGGCTGTATTTAAAATAAATATTCTCAGTGAAGGTATGAGTGCTAACCAATGATTAAGATAAATAGACAGACGTGTCTATGGAGAGCTTTGTATGATGTCCCATTCCAAACATGACCTGTGCCATGCACCGTGTCTGTCTACAGCTCTGCCCTGGAGCTGGTGATAATTACTGTGTCATGCCCTCAGTTAGTGTTATTAAAGAAGCACCAGAGACTGATATAGCTTGCTGTATTTTTAGACTTCAGGTTGCCCTTTTGTCTTAATGCCCAGTGCTCTGAGGATGATAGTTCAAACTGGTGGCTGCTTCAGGGGAAAATGTTTGTACAAGAGACACAGAAAGACACTATTAATAATATAATATATTATAATAGATACTATTAATCCCCTTGGTGAAATTTATGTAGACAGGCAGCTGCATTTTAGGCACCAAGGGTTCAGGGTTCAGGGACATGGATGCCTCCCCTGTCACCTGTTTCACATGAAATTGTTCCAAGTTCAAAAGAGCTGCATTATTTTATAGGGATTGATCAAGAAAGTTTATGACAATAGCTGTGCTGTGTTTTTAAGTTGCTCTAAAGATACAGTAACTTGAAAGCAAAACTTAGAGGGCTTTGACAGCCACTGAAATTTTTCCTATGAAGTATGGTTTTTGTGGTAGGACCTTTGCCCCAAATTGATCTGTGTACATAATAAAATAACCTAGATTGTCTTGTAATATGTTAATATATCATCTTGCATCTGGGATGACTAAATCTGAGATGCTGCAGGCCACAGGTTGTCAGAAGAATATTCATGATGTTTGTGGACATGAGGCGATTCTCCCGCTGACAGACTCGACATATTGGTCCATCAATGCTCCCTTCTGGAGACAGTAATGACAGACCAGGATAGAATTCATAAATCAGAAGCCAGTAGGGAGGGCACTGACAGTGATGCATGCAGGGACACTAAAAACAAAGCAGACAGAGAGCAAAAAACAAAGGGGCATGTTGAAAGATTTTATATGCAGAAGACACTGATGAGTAGTACAAGAAGTGTAATAATTCGTAATATTGGTGTAGGGTATAAAATTTGGGATTTGTGAATCATAAAAGCTACATTATTTCAGCCCTCCCATAAGATACACATTTGTACACTGAAACAAATACACACATGCACACATTCAGGTTTCAGTGCCTATACTTATTAACAAACATGTTCTCATTTGCACAAGTTGTGTTATGCCTTCTCAGTCATGGCCATAATGAGCCACCTTACCATAAAACTTATGATGAGTGGCATGGTTCACATGCTCATCAAGCATGTCCCCAAGGCCATTATTCTAATGCCCTATACTTATACACTTTATTAAGATTCTAGCAGTACAATACCCACTAAGCCCACAGTCATCACTGATTCATAAGACATTTCTATATGAGAACAGTAGGTCAGTCTTTGTGGCTGCTTGACTTCACTGTCCAATCACTTAAACTGACACACTGTATCCAAGATTGTGTTATTTAGTAGAAAGAAGAGAGGACAACTGCTCCAGGATGTTTAGGATTTTACTGAACACCTGATCCTATGACTTGACTTTAAATTAACATGAACAAATAAGTGCATTTTATTTAAAAATGTATGCATGTAGCACATGTTCTATTTCTTATCATGTGACTGCTGAGATTGCATTTGTTGTTTTCAGACAAAAACAATTCCTTCTTCCAGCAAAACACTGGCGCTAGAGCCTTAATCATACTGTTCATCCACAGCAGTGAATGATGATGATGCACAAGTCTCCAAGGGGAGCAGAAAAGACCAACCCTAACAGATTGGCCCTGGTTTCACTCACAAATGATTGATTGCCAGGTAAACATCATTACCATCTTAAATCCGCCCTCGGGATTGTTCGCAACCAATTCCTACTAAATTACTAATTGACTGAAGCTGCAGTACCAATTTAAATTTCTTGTTTCCATTAAGATCATGGATGAGTTTTTAACAAGATTGTATTTAGAGCAACTGGCTCTGGTGCACATCTGTTGTAATGTCCCTTTAGGCACAGTACTATATCAAGTCAAGTAAAGTCCAGTTTTATTTATATAGCCTTATGTCACAAACCACAATTTTGCCACAGTGGTCTTTACAATCTGTACAGCATACAGCATCTTCTGTCCTTTATCCAGGGCCCCCTAAATCCAGTCAACAGAACATTTCTTTATGGCCTGTCACTGACCAAGTGCCACCAAACAGGCCTGAGCACATACTTTAGCCTCCTCTTGGCCATGAACCTGGAAAGAGGACAGACTGCACAAACGCACGAAAAGCAAAACCAAGCGCACCATTAACACACCTGGGGAATGAAACATACACACGCAAATGAGAGGCTGGCCTAAGTGTGGGAAAAAAACAACGGGGGAAATGGGAAGGGCTATAAAACAAAATTATTCTGAGCATTACAGACTTGGAAATTTACTTTACTCTTATCAGAAGAGAAGAGAAGTAGAAGTAGGGTTAGTTTATTTTATCTCCATTCATGCTACTGCAGGAAAATGCTAGTGTGCATGTGGTAAATATGATAATAGAGACATACTTTATTGATCCCCTTGGGGAAATTGTTGAACAGCTGCCAGACAGTACATGTCAACACTACTATGGGGTCTCGGCATCTTGTCCAAAGACACCACTGACCACCTCTAGATGCATGCAAGCAAGCAAGCAAGCAATAGAAGCAGGCGGATCAGTTGGGTATTTTGTGGGTTGATTGACCTATAGTTAACGCATAAATAAAAACAGAAGCAAAAGAATAAGTCACTAACAAAAAGTTAAGTTGCAAAAATTGAAGCCATGGTAAGAAAAGGCCTCCCTGACGTATTTTACAGATAGGAGCCTTCTACGAGTGCTGTGCACAGGTTGGAGTGATTTTTGTCTGTGGGCAGGACAGGTCCATCTCACAAATTCTCTACCATCTGAGGTTACAGGCTGACACATGCTAGCTGTCTAAGCTGTGACTTTCACATTTTAGGTAATGACAGTAGAAATTATGCTCTAGCAAGGACACAGCTTTAGAAAAGACATCGCATCTAACTCAAACCACTGTAACACCATTAGCAAAGCAGCCTTATCTTCAGGGAAAAAACAGATAAGTTGTTAGACTAGGCTAAGTTAAGCTAACATGGCAGTTAACCCCCAACAATACTACAATACTACTACCCGAACTATTACAAAATAAATTGTTGATGTCGGTCGTCTGTCTCATGAAAATCCAAACGTGTGTCACAAGAAGCACATACCTGCACACGCCTATAATAATGTATGTAATATTAGCAAACAGTACGATAAAACAACAAATGTGAGAAGGAAAACATCTCTGTGTTGGAATATGTAGCAGAAGTTGGAAATCAGGTTATGCTATGCAGGGGCAAGTAACATCTCTCCTCCAGCTTCAAATCACTGTGTCACCCTCCCACATAAAAACAACTGCATAAGATATTCATGCGTGCCAGTAACCTAGATTTTATGCTTTATTTGTCTCTGAACAGGGCCTGTGAAGGCTCAATGAAACCTCCTCTCACATGGAGCAGTAGGGCTGTGTATGCATGCATGGATATGTTTATGTAAACAGCTTGAGTGTGCATATCTTTATTTCACATGTTCTGTAATGATGCCAGACATATCAAAGGCTATGGGGCTATGCTTATAATGCATCAAAGGAGGGCACTGCCTGGCTTAACAAGTCCTTTTAACGTGTGTGTGTGTGTGTGTGTGTGTAGGTGTGTGTGTTTGTAATCTAAGTGTATGTGAGTATGGTCACAATGGCAGTAGATAACACTAGATAACCAAAACAGAACCAATCTACACCACAGTGCCACAGTGAACTGCATTACAAGTAAAAAGACACTGGGGATGATCAAAATCTATGCAACAAAAGTAGCAGGTCTCAGTTACTGAGAAAGGGGCCAGCCAGATGCTTACCTGACTCCGGTGACACCAGTTGCATCTTGTCTACTAGGAAAGGTCTTAAGACAGCAAATGATTAAGGGTGGAACTTTCATTTAAAAGAAGGCCACTGTCTGTTAACATATACAAATACTTGTATATACATATACAAACAAATAAATAGAAGAAAAATTGGAAAGGTAATAAGGTTAAAAAATAA
Source organism: Ctenopoma kingsleyae (assembly GCA_032353495.1). NCBI lineage: Eukaryota > Metazoa > Chordata > Actinopteri > Anabantiformes > Anabantidae > Ctenopoma > Ctenopoma kingsleyae. The sequence continues at coordinate 14,515,349 of JAUBNQ010000026.1, read as the reverse complement.
CAATTTTAAACAGTACATAGGAGAGTTTTAAGCTGCTTAATTATTCCTGGGCCTGTCTTAAGTTATGCCTCATGCATTGGTTGCTTCACCAGCATCCCGGCATGATGCACTGCAGTAAAGAACAAGTCTGGTCTGTCTAATAAAAAAGGCAGGAACAGAGGACTGTACAGCACCATGATACATGTACCACTGTCTACAATCAATGAGTAATGACAGTGCTTTGTTTTTCACAGTTCATGTGTACAGTGCTCCAGGGAGAAGAAGAAAATGTACATTATGGTTTTGTTGTAAATTTGACTGCATATGTGGTCATGCCGAAAGTCAATATGTCTTACAGAAAGTGTTTTTTAGATGTGAAGAAAAATTCACTTTGTTTACTTTTTCCAAAGATTAAACCATAGAACAGCAATGGATACAGAAACTTACATTTTAAATTAAAACTAATATATTATTTGGTGTTATGCTGCCAAAGTTGATTGAGACAGCATCTGGAGCTGGTGAAAGATAGCGATGGTACAGACAACCTGATTTGGGCATAGTTTGGCTCAGAGGAAGACCTCTACAAGCTGGCCAATCAGAATACAGTGGGATGGGGGAAGAGGGTCCTTACAGAGGGTCCTAATACAGCAGTTCAAACGAGCCTTTTCAGTGTCAAGGTCAAAGGATCTTTTGCCTAAAGAGACATTATAACATGTATTTGCTCTTTTTAAACTTGAAAATCATATAGTCCAAGAATAAAATATAAAGCTTATAAAAAGCATAAAATAGCAAAATATTGGTTTTTAAATGTGAGGTTTATTATCATTCTGTTTTTTAAATGTCAAAATGTTAAGTCTACAGTTAAAATGCAACATTAGAACATTAGTTTCAAACAAATGCCCACCTGTCCCTGGACACTGACTGGCCCCAGTCAGACTCTGTATCCGTGTGACTGACTATATCTGGGGGGTCAGACCAAAACTTTTTAAAGTCTCCTATAAAGAATTAAGGAAAAGAAACAGACTGTGTGTCGAGAGACAATGCATCAGGGACTCTGGTCCACTCATTCATCACCTTTCAGCTTTATATTCTGGCATTCTAAACGGCACACTAACTCAATACAAATCCAGTTGTTAAATCAATAATTGGTAATTTGCAAATAAACTTAAATTGATTGTTTCTCAGAGTAAGAGTAATTTCAACTGTCTTTAAGATTTACATATCATCAAGATATGAAACACCATTGCCTTATTTTTACACCTTTAAGATACGTTTCTCACAGGACAAATAATTCCATATGTGAGTTAATTCTGTTTTTATAATCATAATACCCTTTCAGCATCACAATTCCTTTATATTTTTGGATGCGGTAATGCTTTCTGGGCAGGTCTCTTTGTGCAGTAGATTGCTGCGTGGAATCAAATCCCTACACTAGTCTCCCATTGTTCATCTCATCTCGTGTTAAAGACTTTATATTAATGGATTTTCAAAATTTTCATAATACAAGATGTCTAATAAGACTATCCTATAACTGGATGAGAACAGTACTGGGTACATTTACAGTAGAAGCCATTCTCGGATTCCTTCCATCAGGAAATGGTGTAAAGTTTTTGAGTATGTCTCTGTGAAAATCAATGGAAATGTACTTTGTCACTTAAGTGATGAGCTCAGGCTGCAGAATGTATCCACTATTAACAATGAAAGACTGTCTGTGTGGTTGACTGTGCTCTGCTTGCGCATGTGAAGTCCCGGTTCAAAATGAAAGATGGAGTATTTTCAGCTGGTATTTTTGTGAGTTCAGTACAAATCAACTCACCGGTATACACTGCAGAAAATAGACATATTGTCACACAAACTTTTCCACTGTAGCCGATTTACTCAAACATCCCAGCACAAAAAAACAAGAGAACCATTGAGAGTGTGTGATGGTGGGATACTGCAAGAGGGAGAGACAGAAGATGCTGAATGTGAAAATCAAGTATGACAACCCAGTCTGCCCTGCATGCCAACACCTGCTAATGTGGCAGACATAATACATCATGTACAAAAACTGTTTTTCAAGGCGTATTAGCATCCTGCACTGACTGTCCAACAATAGGTTTGTAGTTCAAAATGTAATTGACTCCAGCCACTTTAACAACTTGCGATGCCTATTGCCACTGGAAATTCAATTTTGATTTTAAGCGATTTGCCTATAGCAAACCAAAGGAGAACCTTGTGCACTGAATGTAAAAAATCCAACCTGCTAACTCACTATCCTCCATTTTTTTCTGTCTTACTTTGTTCTTTCTTTCTTTTTTCTGTCCTTCATACATTTTCTTGCTAACATTCCTCCATTTGAGACTTTCTCTAATCATTGTCTTCTTTGTTACCATATATGTCCTCACGTCCTTATTCCTTGTGTGTTTTACCTTTTCTTACTTCCTATCCTTGTGGCTTTCTGGGTGGTTGTATGTCTTTTTTCTTCATTGTCCTGCTCACCACCCTGACTTAACACCTCCTATGTGCTGTACTACATCTTGGTCATTGGTGAGTCATTTGTGAAGCAGAAACCACTACCCCACACCCCGACACCATTTCTACAGTGCTGACCCAGCATGAGTCAAAAACATTTTCCCTAATAAACACTTTTTTTCATTTGAGCCAACATTTTGACAAGTAAAAATATATTTTAAAGAAAATAAATAAAACCTCGGCATCATTTCAAATTGTTACATCATAGTCCTGAAAAGGCCTTTTTCAAGAGATAGCCTGCAGAGCTTTTCATGTTTGAAAGAGCAACAGTAAAACAGAGCACAGTCGGAGTCCTGACAAGTGTTAACGGCCACAGGAGTAGAGCTTCACTGGTTCCTGCTTTTTAAACCCACTGACTTAGACTGAATGCACAGACAACTAATTTATTTGTTGATGTTTCACTTTAACACATGATGGGCAAATACTAGCGGACTCACTATATATGGAGTTTCTTTTTTGTTTTCATTTTTACAACTTTCACAGGTAGTTTAACATGCTTCTATGACCATGTAGGGGGCGACTGTGGTGCAGTAGGTAGGGCAGTTGGCAGAAGTCTACAAATCCCAGGGTTGGTGGTTGGTGTCCCTGGACAAGACACTGAACCCTGAACCTTTGGAGCCTTAAGGGGGCAGGCTGTCCACCAGAACATTCCCTAGGTGATTAATAAAGTATCAGTTATTATTAACATGTTAGTTCCGTTATGGAAAAACCAAACCATAAGTTTAACTGTGGTGAAAGATTAAATAAAACCCTTTAACCCAACTGTCTTTATGAATTGTATTTCCCGGCAAAGAAAGGCTCACAGTCATACAGAGTGTCAGGCAGTCTGCAGAGTGAAAAAGCCAAAATCAAAACATATGTAACAATTATATATAGGTTCCGATTATCGTAGACTATAACCCTGGACTTGTGCTAGGTACCAGCAGAATCAAGACTTGGAGCCGTCTATCTAAGGGAAGACACAACAAGAGAATAATAATATAATAAGTATGTATAGTACTATGTAAAATCTTAGGCCACCGTTAGATTTGTTGTTTTTGCAATGCTATTATGACCATATATGTTTTTATTTCTTAGTGTCTTTATTAGAATACAACTAGAAAATATAGGAAATATGTACACAGTATTACAAAACACAAAAATATTTTTTAAAAACAACTTCTTTAGGCTAAAGTGACAAATATTAAGTGTGATCTCTGTAGAGGAATCTGTGGAGTAAGACCTGCCAATATCTGATCAGAAGCTTCTCACAGATCTTCTCTGAGACACCAGAGGTCGTCCAACAAGGACCCAATTCAGCATCTGGCAATTTCATCTGGATGCAAGTTGATCCTTCTATAGTCTGAAAATGACCTGATCAGGAATGGTCCTTGTAGATGGAGAGCAGCCAAGAAACAACTTTTTGTCTTTCTAG
>JAUBNQ010000026.1:14498110-14511342 GCA_032353495.1 Ctenopoma kingsleyae | reverse complement strand
CTTTTTGTCTTTCTAGTTGTTCTCATATAAAAACTGAGAAATAAATATATATGGACATCAAAGCATTGCTGAAAAACAAATCCAATAGTGGCCTAAGACTTTTGCACAGTACTGTAGGTCAGAATGATCATAGATATAAGTCATGATAAACATAGCTTAAACAAATAGGTGGCATCTATGAGGTGAAACTACTCTTCTCTTGTCAACTAAGTTTCTACCATTCTAAAGTGAACTATATTCTGGTACAAACAAAGAAATAATTCATAAATAATTCATAATAAAATTCATGTTTCAGAAAGACAGTCATAAACTATGGAATAATCATAACAAAAAGAATAAGCATAACCTTCATATTAAATTTTCATCACAGTTCAAATACACAGAAGCTGTGGCTTATCATGTTCTTCACATACTTTAACTATCTCCTAACTTTTACAATTTTAAAAACATGTCAGAAGACTAAGAGTAATGGTAAACATGAGTCTGAGCAGGGATCAAGAATTTATCTTTGAGACAGATAAAGCTCCAAATATAGGTAAATTAGGTCTGATTTGTTTTGGCCAAATAAAACTGGATCACAGCAACTGCCTGTCCTTCAGGGACCTGGAAAACACCTGGTCTCAATGCTTACAAACAGGCTCACTCCTTCCCCTGGTATTCCTTATTAAGTTTGTTACATTTCCACAGTATATCTCAATGGATTGCAAACACCACTGACATTTTAAAAAGTTGGCGGGGATATGATTTGTATCTTTGTGCAATGCACAGAATTTCTAGCACATCTTTTCAACAGGTTGATTGGAGGAGCAATTTTCAAATATCCCACAAGGACATCAAAATGTTTAAGAAGTGCACTGAGTCTTTTGATCGATATTTTGTAAACCTTTGTCCACTTGACAGTGATTAATTTCAGGTAGAAATATCAGGTGATGGAGGCAAGATGTGTGATCACTGCACAAAACATTAAAAGATAGGTACAACCCATTGAGTCTACAGGCAACAATGTCTGATGATGGCTAGACAAAATCAGTAGCATCAGTTGTAACATCAACACAACGCACTATGTTAAAAACAATAGATATTAATTATCGTCAAGCACATTAAAAACATGATGATTGACTGATTCATAATTATCCAACAGGCCGTGTATTTGTTGGAGCCTTTTGACTTAATTATCAAGAGTATGGAGGTTAATGATACACTTCCTTCCTACATGTTTTAGATGAAAGAAATACCCACATTTTATTCTGTTATATTCTTGCATGTCGACATTGAGTTGGTATAAGCCTTTGAGCAATTGCCTATAATGTCAGTGTATGTGCATTGAGCTCATTTCTGTAGTGTGTGTGCATGCATACATGCATCTAACCTTTGCCTGCGCATGTGTGTCTTGCTAGATTAAGAGGAGAAAGGTAATTAAATATGATATAAAGGGCACAAGAAGAGCCGCATTCCAAAATGAGACCGTTTGAAAAATGTGACACCTCTGACACAGTGATTGCTGGCATGAAAGTAAAACTCATTACAGAATATTAATGAAGATATTAGCCATCAAAATAGGATCATTTCTGATGAGGCCATCAATCATATCCATTTTTTAAATACTGAGTAATGCATTTCAGGTAACAATCTAAAAGGATATATGGTTGTGGAATACGTTTATAATTCAGGATCTTCCATGATGTGGTAGAGATGTGATCGATAATTTGGTCAAAGGATAAATACAAAGCTATACTATGTATGGCTTTGATAGATTATAACCGATGGCAGTTATCTGATAGAAGGAGGCAGCACAAATGCAACTGTAAAGAACATCTCCATGACAAGGTCGTTTTAAAGGCAAAACCCTTCCTTCCTTTACACTTAGATTAGAAAAATACATGAACACACAGACACTGATATACTTGAAACCAGTTTATCTTTGGCCTTTGGTTATCTTTGGTCTGTGTGCGTGCACATGCACATGTATGGGGACAGAGATGTTACATCTTTGTTATCCGACAGTCCTTCCTCATCTGTCTCTAACTCTGGATATCTGGATATGTATATTTGCATTCACTATAAATTGATTCACTACATCATAGTGATGTACTGAATCTTATTTGCCTGTGGACTAATAGATTAGGGGAAAGAGTGGGTGTAGTTGATTATACATATTTGATTTTGATCATGTTTGTTTTTTATTTCACTGGTGCCACCAAGTATTTCAATAAAGGAGTTTTAACCTTTGCTACAGTTAAACCTTGCCATAAATTATACTCTGTGCAAAAGGGTAAAAATAAGCATGGATTATCATATAACTTTGGAGGTGTAGCTAAGATGGATCTAATAAGGACGCGTAGCATTCTATTAAACCTCACAACCACTTTTTTACAAAGAGTAGCTTTGTGATTTGTACAGCTCTGAATGGAAAACAGAAATAAGTCACACTACCATCACTGAGAGACAATAGACGCATTGTAATCATTTGATTGCAATGAGAAGAACAGTTTTGATTTTGAGGAATCTCTGTGGTTCAAAGTTGTTTTTGTTTTGTATTATTGCTGCATAGAAAATGCAGAGTGAGGTGATTTTTGCTGGAAATATGAATTATGGATAATGTGAGATTAGCATTTATTGATGTGACATTTAGACAGTTTCATTTTTTTCAACACTTAAACAACAATTCATATACATACAGAAAGGGGAAAAAAAACTTTTGATACATAATGCTAACAGCTAAATGTATAGGTCAGTTGTTCTTTTAGAGCCAGGGAGCAATTGGAGAAAATGTTTTAATAATTAACTTGACTTAACTATTGATTGATATTGATATTGATATTGATTATTGCAGTGTGTAATGACATGCCCATGGGAAATACGCCTGATCGGGCCTCAGACTCATATTTATTTTTTTATTTTGTGATGCTGGCCAGCTATCACAAAATATTCATCACTAAAGCAAATCACTGCAATCAAATAGAATGTTATGGAAAAGAAACATTGCCAGGAAACTTTGTTTGATATTACAAGCTGCCCTTCAGCGTAACACATTTTAGCTGGCTTATGGCAGCTAAAGTGATAAAGCAGGGCTTTATAATAGTTAAAGGTTTTGGCTATGAGAAACTGAATGAGCTGAGTTTTCTATGTGGAAAAGAGGAGTTGAGAAGAAGTTGGGTGTTAGATATAAATTTTGTTAAGGATTTTGAGAAAATTATGAGATCATTTGATTGACAGACTCAGTAAGATTCATCATCTGCATGCTATGAATGTTTGTACAAAATTTTACTGTGAATTTTCCATTTTGTGGAACAACGGCGCCACCAACAGCTCTGTAATGTCATCCCTGGGCCCACACCATGTTAATGGTCATCCATAGGCTCTAGCTTAGTGTATTCAATTCAACGCTGTCTATAAAAATTTGGCCCTTTTCTGCAGTGTGTGTCGTGTCAGGGTCAAGCAAAGGGGTCCCATTTGAGAACCTTGCACTAGGAACTGCACTCCCTACACCTAAAACAAGAAGGACAAGTTTGTGACCTCTTTGTGATGGTGCAGCCAGAGCCTTGACCTCCTAAACCAGCACTATGTGTGTCAGCCACCATGCTGGAAATAGGCTATTTCACAGGAGATGAGAGGCTAATCTCACTGTAATGAGTTTCCTTGGGCATGGCATCACACATACAACACTTATATAGACTCGTACTGTTCTCAGAAGAATTGGAGAATCAAAATCCCAGTGTGATGACTTGTCTTGGGTTTAATATACAGATTCGAGAGAAGACGCCACCAGTGTTCTCTGACCAGGTGACACTTTTATACTGGTTCACAAAAGGGGTCCCATCCTCACAAGACCATCAAAGAGAAAAAAACATAAAATAAATATGCATGCAAACTATTTTCAAACTAGCAGCACCACAGCGGCTGTTTAAGAGTATCAAACAATTACTACTTTTGCTTCATGCATCCAGATGCATCTAGTGAATGGCAACATTGAGTTAATGGTATGATGTTTCCTGGAAGCTATCTTAAATGCATGTGTGCTGTGAAGGCAGATTGTACACTGAAAGTGCTTTGACATGTGTTCAATATAATCAAGAGTGTGAGCATGTACTGTGGTGTGTGTGTGTGTTTCTATATCAGTTTCAGCTGTCTAAAAATGAATTCCAGTAATATGACTCTCCTTTCTGTCAGTTTGTAATGGAAATAAAAATCAGCCTGTCATATCTGATTGTTAATTCTCTGTCATTCATGAATATAGTGTTCATGAATGATTTCTTATTTTTTGTGGTAGCATTTCATACAGCACAGCTTTAGGTCAAGTTCTTCGACCTGTAGGTTTTCTCTGTTTCATTGCTAACAGGAGAAAAAACACCTGCTTTAGGATCTTCTCACAGCCTTATTAATCATTTTTAATATAAATAAATGTCTTCCATAACACAGTGATTCAAGCTTTAATCTCAGAGAGACATCTGACACAAATGAGTGGCTTATTTCAACATGTGTGCACACTTGTATACACAAACAGCAGATGCAAAGGATTGTAACACTCTCATCTCCAAATGAAAGCTTCGCCCTCACATTAGTATGCAGTGCAGACCATTTCCACTTATGAAATCAGTTGGTAATTGATGACGTTATCAGTTCCGCAGCAGATGATGACGAAAGCCATTACTAAAGGCACCCATTCATTTGGAACATGGCAAGTCAGTTATTATTCTCTATTCTGTTTAGAGACAAGTTATTTTCTGTCAGAGACACCATGTCCTAACAGATCTTTTAGGAAAACAGCTATTAAGAGCTCACTATGCAATCCAAGACTTTGAAATTGACCCAATTTTCCCTGAAAAGCAACTGTAAACACGCAGATTTTTCAAACCAGCAAGATTTTTTTTGCTTTTGATGACACCCCAGCCTCAGTCAGCCCCCAACTTCTCCAAAAGCTCAATCGATGCTTACCAACAAGGTTGCCTAGCACCAGTTGCTTAGTAACCACCAGCCCATTTCTTTCTACTACAGAACGTCTCACTAATTCTATGTCAGAGCTAAATTTAGCAGTGTCTTTGATTTATCCCCCTCGCTGGATTGACAGACGTTGGCTGCACAGAAGGAGTCTTTCTCAAACGGTAGCATGCATGATTTTCACCCTCAGTGCTGTCTTCCTCGTGTTGAAATCAAAAGCTGCCAGCTATTATGAACAGGTTCAGTCTCATTAAATCAGTGCCAAGGTGGAAACGTGATTCAGGGGCAACTGATTACAATCTATCAGCTGAAAAATAAAAAAAGGCTAGCTGCTGTTATGTGTACGATGTAAACCAATGAGAAATACAATACTAAACAGAAAGACATATACATGTGCTGTAAACACATCTTGATTTAATGAAGGTGATCAAAGCACGCTATAGGCCTAAAGTCAGTCAAGTCTTCCTTGTAAGCTGTTTAAGATAGAAATTGCATTTCTAACACACATTCTTGTACACACATAAAGCAGTCATCCTAATCACACCATCCTACACCTACTATCTAGCAATTGTTTTTTCAGGCTTCTACCAACACAGTAGACTGACAAGTTGGAACTGCTGACACATCCTAGCTACTCCTACAAATCCTAAGTAAAGAGAGAGGCAGAGAGAGTGGTGTATAAAAACAATAGTAAATGTCAAATAATTAAACAGTAGATGGAACTGAGCAGAACTGAAAATGCAGAATAGCTCATCACAGGATTCCCCAGTGTTAATGAGCATAGGGAGAAAGGTCTTATTTGTATATGTCCGTTTGCATAAATTGTATCTTGGTTTCTGAGTGTCTGGGTTCTTTTGTGTGTGCTCACTTAGACATGTAGTACATGTAATCAGACATTGCCAAGTCTAACAGCAAGCCTCTGAATTTAAGACAGGGAGGCAGTCAGACTCACTTATTGCCTAAACTGTGTGCCGTGCATTAAATAACTTTTCTTTTTGCTGAATGTTATGACAGTTATCTCCAGCTGCACATACTGATTCATAATGTTGCTGATTTAATTACAACACAGATGTCATTTTCTTCAGACGTACCCAGGGACCCCTTGACAAACAAGTCAAAATGTAGTGAATTGGCAAAGCCAGACTTAACAACTATTACATTAGCAGGAGGTGATGGAAGCATGTTGGATTAAAAGGGACAGGTCATCAGAATCTCAATCAGGACTGTGTGATTGTGTTGCAGCAGCGCTCATGAGAGGTTCTGACTGTGCTCTTCAGATGCAGTGACAGTTTTATCTGCTGTTTCTTTTGTCTGCAAAGTGAAATGAATGGGCTGACTAGGGCAACGCACGCCACATTCTCATTAGTTAGTTAGATACAGGATAGTGTTTGATTTACTAACAGAAAAGGTGGTTAGCGTGACAACGTCATGAAGTGATACTGAGGCTGATGTCATAGCAAACAACCCTGAAATGTGTCTTACAAGAGAATAAATGTGTTTTTGTGGTTGAGTTTGAGTCATAGGCAATATCTTCTGTTTTCGTTGCCTTTCTTTTACATGGCACAAGCATAAACAAATGTATGCTTTATGCTAAGATTTAAACACAGAGTAGTCAAAGATGTGAATGACTGAATCAGTAGCTGTGGAGCTTCCCTCCTTGGTGAATGGTATTAACTTAGATGTAATAAAGGATGTTACATGGTTAAACCCTTAATTAAAAGACATTTAATGCCACAGAGACAATCATGATGCACCATGCAAGCAACATATATGATAATGTTGACATTCCAGTGATTATAAATGGTATAAGGTTTCAACCTGTGTCCTGCAAATTATGTTAATAATAATAATAGTCATATAATAAAAATGTTGATGTTTTTGAATGAGTGAAGTGCTACATTTATTATTGAAAAGCAAAATGCAAGGAGGTGGTTGGGGTGGATAAAGGGACCTCCCTTTCAACAATGTGTGGTACTGACAAAACACAGACCTGAGTTCAAGTTCAGAGTCCTGTGTGAGGTTGGGTTTAAAAAATGGGACACTAGTAAAAAAAAACAAAAAACAACTGCATTTGTTAATGTCTGTACACAAGCAGTGTGTAACAGAAACTTAATCCTTATGTAATAATAAGGGCTACATAGTGTGCTTGTCATGAGAACAGCTGTAGTGAAATAGGCTGTGGGATGCTAATGGCTAACTTACCTTTGCCTGGTTAAAGTCGGGTTGCAGCACTTTTCACCAACACATAACGTTTTCTTGTTGCTTGGATTGATCTGCCACAGCATTAAAACCACCAGGGTTTTCAGTATTGTAGGGAACAGATGTCAGCATGGCAACTCTGACCAGTCTGCAGCTATGCAGCCCCATGTATAGTAAATTGTGATAAACTGTATGTGATATACTGGACAGAACACTCGCACTACGCAGCTATAATGACAAGTGTCTAGTTTTGTACTGAATTGAAAGTAACATTGTAGAAGAGACTTCAGAAGCCATCACTGCATTAACAACAATTAATAAAAAACATTCAAATGCAACTAAATTGTGACTGACTACAGAGTTTTGACTGAACAAAACAATTAGAATCAGCCTGATCTGTAAATTACTACTTTCTTTCTCTCTTTAACCTCTCCACACAACACCCCATGACAGAGAGAACAGAAACAGACGGACAGATATGTCAGATGCCTTCTGTGTTGTCCACATCCCACCAAACCATGACATGTCATGTCATCTCTGTGTGTTGTTGTGACACCAGGCCTGTGTTATTGACAGCACATAACACAGTGCTCTGAAATACACTGAGACATGACAGAACAATTGTGACGGATGAAGGAAAAATTAGACTCTGCTGAAGACAGGTTTATAAATTTATGGAAAAGAGGCAGCACACTGTATTGTAATACATGACCACTGTACAGTATGTGGCTTGTTCCTTGACTAATGTCAATCAGTCATCACAGAATCTGCATTAATAAGAAAAGCAAATGTGAAAGAAAGAGCAATAATGATGTCTGCATTTCATTCATGTGAGCCATTTCCAGGGACTTTACTGGGCAAGCTGCCTCTCTAGAATTACTTACTGAGACACTTAATGGAGGGGAGCCATTGTTAATGTTATTAGCTACAGTTCCACTTTTCCTGCTGCAACAAATCAAAATGTCTGCTGTAAAAATGTCTATGCGGACTGTTCATTCTTTCACTTCCACTTTTTCAGACATTGGACAACTTGAGGACACTTAGACAAGTTGAAGTTGTGAATTAAATTGAATCAAATGAATGGACAAATTGAATCAAATTAAACTAACCTGAAATCAATCAAAATTAATCAAATGCCCACACTGAAGTGAACCACGCTGCCCGCATATGAACTGAAACAACATTTGAAGTATCAGCATTCTTCCATAATGAAACCTTGAGAGGTTCAGTAAGACTGTCTGTTGTTAATACAGATCAGTGCACATGTCTACACTTGGTGTATTGCTTTTCTTTAAATCAGTCTAAATGACTTTACCTCTTCTATCCTCCTGCTGTGATTTCCCATGAGTTCTATCTTTCCCTCTAAGGCTGTTGTTTGTTGCCTGTGCTCAAGCATGTATGCATGTGTTTCTTAGCACTTTAGGGTGTTTTTTCTTGCAAACCTGCTGAAGAAGCTGCCAAGGGAGCTATGAAAACACTAGGCCAAGTAAGTGCTGTTCTGCTGTTTCATGAATGCGATGAAAAAAATAGGAGTTAGTCAAGCGCTTCTACTATTGTTTGTACAGTTCTAATGTTTTGTTTACTCTAGATGTGTATCTGATTTATTTTATTTATGTGTCTATATTATTTATCTGACCTACAAAACTGGCAGACTAAACCTAGAAAACCACAAAGTTTAAACTTTGATAGCTAAAATAAAATAACTTTTCACATGAAACACAGGAGTGAAATTGGCGTGTTCAATTTTTAACACTTCACTAACTGAGAAAAAAAGCTTGGGTTTTACATATGAGTCCATCTCATTAATTCTGAATATGAATGTATGTTATAATTGGTTCACCTTTTAATTTTGTATTTCTCTATTAACTCCTTATGGTCTGTAAAAACTAGGTTTTCGAATGCAGCAATATTTATGATTTCAACCAATGTAAAGGAATTATCAAACATTTATTTGCACTGATCCATTTTCCCCAACGCATGTAGAAACATGCTTTTTTGAAAAATATCTGATCTGTATTTATTTTCTAAAATCACTCGAAGCCCACAGACCAGGTTCTGTATATCATTTATCATGATTTACAACTACACCTTTAGGTCATACATCATTCAGACATTGCAGGGCAAAAGTTATAGACTACAGTATGTCACATCTGTGATACCATCCATTTGGCTGCCTCACAGCTACAGCCTTATGATAGGAGCTGGGAGGTGGAAAAGGTCTCAGTGGTGGAGCAGTGGGTTGAGAGCACCTTAGAAAGGCTCAGCTCTCTACATGACACTTTATAGCATGACCTTCGATCACAGCTTGACTGTGTCTTTTGTGCTGTACATTTTCAAGCACAAGCTAAAAGCTTTTCCAGGCTCCTTTGAGGAAATAGATTTGGTCATGGAGAGATGAGAGTGACACAGAATAGCAATCTATACTCTCAGATATACAGTCTTTCCCTCTTTTTTCTCTCATAGTTTCTCTCATGCTGGTAAAAATGATGTGAAAAAAACATCTCTTTGCAGCAGATAGACTGTGTTTTACAAAGTCTTTTCTATGAACACCTGTTTTACATCAATGGACAGTTTTTTATCTATCAATAACATTCCTTCCAACCATCTTCTCTCTTCCTTTCAAAATCTTTTCTTTATGTATGCCCTTGTCTGACCCTCTTTTATTATGCAGTATGTGGATGAAAGAGATTTGAAAATGTAGGCTTTATTTCAATTCCACGCAGTCAACCCCACTGTGTACTTTGAAAAATCTCTTTTTAGCTTTTTTTGTTGGTAAAGTTTTGTCATAAATAGGATATGTTTGCCTAAATTGTACTTACATATTTTTTATGTTTTGAAATCTAACACGTAATTACGTGTAATTACATGAAAAAAAGGTATCCCCCATGTTCTCCTGTTTAATCCATGAAGAGTGTTTGTGAAAATTAAGATTACTGGAACTGCAGTAGCATGGCTCTGGGTCATTCACTCATTATGTTTATTCTGATCACTGACACAGGCTCTCCCCAGGGCTGCGAGGGGCTGATGTCTTTACAGAGAAGACAGCTTTATCCTTTATCCACTGATCTTCTTGACAACCAAAATCAACTAGTCTGTTTAATTTCAGCAACACTGTATGTTAAGATTACACTTAGCAACATGTCTGCAAGGCTCCTGCAGAGACCTGCAGCCACATATGATGAAATGTGATACATCTACAGTATATGTGTCTGTCTCTGCCTTTGTGTGTTTGGATGAGTAATAGAGAGGTCTGCTAAGCAGGAGGCCTAGTAATTAGTAATCATCTCGGCGTATGTTACATGCAGGGCTGTATGTGCCTGCAGTGACAGCTCTAGAGTGATGCAATAGAAAAGAGCAGAGAGAAACAGTCGAGGAACACAGCTGGACTTCATAAATAGCTGCTATGGAAATACATTTTCTTGGACAGACATTAAAAATCACTTCAACGTAAGTAAAACATAATAAGAAAGAGAAAATACATTGTGGTAATATAAATCACAAGATTCTTTTGTTGCTCACGTGGGTGTAATTCATGCCTCAGAATAATGCAGGCATGGTAAGCTTAAAGCTGGTGAATGTCCCTCATTGTAACATAAAATATAAATTGTTTGTTTATGTTTTGACTATACATTGGCACTACATAAGTAGGGGATCAGAAAAATCAGAAAGGATAATCCTTTGGGGAAAATAAATATCACGGCAAATTTACTCTGACCAAAACAGTAAAAAGAGATTTGGATAGAGGACAGAACAGATGACAACAGATGTACTGACAGATATCGCCGTTCCTAGACTCCACCACTTGTGAAGCAAAATTTTGTATATGTAAAAAATATAACACTAACCACAAGAAAGCCAATACACCTAAATCTTTGTAGATATTTTAAACCAGCAGACTGACTGATTTACTGTCAAACTGAAAGACACAGAAAATTGCAAATGTCAGAACGAGACACCCCAGCAGAGACTTATTTCTAACAAAAATCATCACTTTTCTCTCTTGATAACAGCTGACAGCAGAAATGTGACAGCTCTATTAGAAAGTCTTTCCAAAATCCCAAAGCTAGTTCAAGCTTTCTCAATGAAAGTACAACACTTTAAGGTGAGTCAGTTGCTTTTAAAATATGTACAATAAGTTCTGCAGAACTTCACTTCAAATATTGTGAAATTTAGTTGGTTAAAAGTTTAGTCAATGTCATCCACAAATTGGATGTTAACAGCCAGTTTGAATATTATCACAGCACTAAATGTCTGTCATCAGTTGTTATGATTCTTATGCTTATTTCGGGCAAACCACACCTATATGAGCTCACTAGGTACAGTACATATCATGAATACGTTTTCTAACTAGTCAACCTCTAGTGGCTGTCGTAGTGATAACAGGATATAGTAGGTATTATATGATAGGATATATTAAGAGAGGTGGATGTGTCATGGTCACCGAGCCTTTTTGGCCTAAATCCCCCTAAAAAGCATTTTTCAATAGATCACAATTCTAAAAGAGGCATCTGTAAAGTGTTGACAAGGCATCTCAAACAAGGCCAGTTGTCACTCTATTATGAATTTTTAAACCGTGAAAATCCAAACAAGTGTGTTTGATTTTTGTGCCAGGGTCACTAGAGAAAACTCTAATGTGAATGTGCAGTGGGCTGCATGATGTGAAAGCAGACCTGGGAGCTAAAAACATGTTCTGGGTCATGCCTCAGGTGAGCAATTTTTTTCAAGTAACTGAGTGTCATCTTTAAGTTTGGTATTCAAAATCTAAGATATGGTATACCAAGAAATTGACCAGTTGGAGCACATGATCACAGGTGATACTTTGATAGTTCCTTAAACTTTTTGACCTATTAACAAATCTGATCACCAACAAGGACTGCGCTAGTGTATACAGTGCACTAAATTAAAGTTGGTTTAATGTACATTCCTGATTATTTTCTGGATGCTGTTCCTTTAGTTAGTTTGTTTTTTTTTGTGTAATTTTATACGCATGTGTCTAGTGTTGCAACGTTCAATTATTCATGTGTGTGTTGTAGTGTTCACTCACACCTTGTTCTACCAGGCAGCAGAGAAGTGTCAAGAGAGGCATAAATAAGTCAGCAACACATCCTTATATCACACATACACTATACACACACATCAGTGATTGCCACAGAGTTGTGCACTTCAATAGCAGCAAAGAACATTTGCAACAAAAAATGAAAGCACACTTGTACAAACAGAGAAACAAAACTCAGCTAACATCCGTACTGTACATCACGGAATATCTGTCCAAACACATAAAATATAGCAGCACAAGGTAAAAGACGCTCATTTGTGAAAAACAGGGCCACTGGAGTTATACAAGAAATAAAACATGAAGCAGTATGGTTGCTTTATCTGCAGCATTTAAATGCACACACTAACAGATTTTGGATCAGCAGCTCAAATGTACCATTTTTAGCCTTATTCACCACCACCATAAAAAATCAATAGGCTCATATTCACCTCTTCAACTTTCTGCCTTAAAAACAGACAGGATAGGTGATAATTATGTTGGTCACATGCATATTATGGGGTTTATCTTTACCAGTGAAAAACAGGTGTAATGCTGAAGACAAATGGAAAACACAGGTGTATTAAAGATCAATATAAAGCAGGGGACAAAATCTTCTCAAAAATCTTCTCAAAATCTCAAAATCAAATATTCAAATGGGCCAAACACTATTCTATATAAAGAGACGATAAATCTACTAACATACTTACAGTACCTTTAGAAATGTAATGCACATACACTGCAGCAAGCTCCCTACAGTGTGGCAGTGATGATGATGGATGGTAAGTTGTCTGATTCATGAGCAGTGTGAGTCAGTCACCACACCAGCAGGGTAGGCTGCAGAACAATTAGCCTGTAGCAGATATACGATACTGTGCAAAAGTCTTAGGCCACTATTGTTGGTCACTAGATTAGTTTTTCTAGCAGTGCTATGATGTCCATATATGTTTATTTCTTAGTTTTCTTAGTACATTAGAACAACTAGAAAAAAGTGGTTTCTTGGCTGCTATCCTTTCTTGATCAGTTTTTCTTCGAGCTATAACAGGATCATCTTGCCATCCAG
>JAUBNQ010000026.1:14466409-14477098 GCA_032353495.1 Ctenopoma kingsleyae | reverse complement strand
CCAACTAATAATGATACTTTGCATCCCTTCAGGGTCGGCCAAGCTATGAAGCACTGATGAAGATGGAATACCTGGACATGGTGGTGAATGAGTCAATGAGGCTGTACCCTGTTGGTACTAGGTTAGAGAGAGTGTCAAAGAGTTCTGTGGAAGTGAATGGTGTCACCATCCCTAAGGGGACTATTGTCATGATACCAGTTTACACTCTCCACCATGACCCTACTTTGTGGCCTGAGCCTGAGGCGTTCAAACCTGAAAGGTACTTCACTGGATTTATGGCAGGTTCAGATCATATTTTACCCAAATGCAGTCATTTGTTGACTTACTAATCTTTCACTTTTTTCAGGTTCAGCAAAGAGAACAAAGACAGCATAGATCCTTATGCGTTCCTACCCTTTGGAGCAGGGCCAAGGAACTGTGTTGGCCTGAGATTTGCTCTCCTGATGATGAAGTTGGCCTTAGTGGAAATCCTTCAGAACTTCAGCTTTGTCACATGCAAGGAGACAGAGGTGAGAAGACTTTTTCAGTATTTGTAGTCTTACAATAGTGACCCATTTTATGAATGACTGGGTGACAGTGGTTTTGAACTGTTACATAGTCTTATTTGTGATATTTTTGTTTTCCTAGATTCCAGTCGTGCTGGGAAATGACATATTTGCCACACCTAAGGATCCCATTAAGTTGAAGCTCAAGTCCAGAAGAACTGCTGCCAATTCTTCCTGAAACTAACAGTGATTATCTGATTCTGTGACATTAACTCACAAGATTGATCCATATTAGATACCTCTTATACAAAAAGCTAATCAGCTAACCTAACAACTATAGATTCCAAAAACGTGTTTAAAGGATCATCCTTAAAACGTCTACTTCTAATCGTATGTACTTTATGTTCTTCCAGCTCTTCCTTGTTAGTACCACTTACTTTTCCAGCCTTTTGTTTCCAGTGGTTTTGAGATGTGTTGCTGCCATCTATTTTAAAGTTACCTTTTTTTTCTTGAAATGAAACATTTTCTCAGTTTAGACATTTGATACTGTGTTCTATTGTGAATAAAATCTGGGTGTATGAGATAAAAATCAGTGCATTCTGTGTTTATATAGATTTTACAGTGTCTCACTGTAAGCATCTGAATACTTCTTCCACCAACACTACGTTAGAACATTACCATTTCTGCCATCATGTTACATCAGTTGTACTGGAAAATGCAAAGTCAGTAAAATGCAGACAAGTATGACATGATCATGTGTAACTGATGTGAAAAAAACACATTAGAGATGCACATGAAGCCTGTTTAGGTGGTTACTTATGTAATGAGCAATTAGATATCTGTAATGTAACTGTCAGTTTTTCATTTCTTCCTAAGTATGTGGGAATTTGTGGGAATTTGAGTCTGAACCGTCACTGAAACATATCCTCATCAGAGCTACAATACAAGTCCTGGGTTTACATTGCCATTCCATACATACTGTATAAAAGGAGGGAGTCAGCAGATGTGAGAAATGTAGTCAACGAACACTGAGATTTTAATCTTTTTGCAACAATGACAGCTGCTAAACACTATCTCGTCTATCAGGTTTCTGTTTCTACTTTTCAAAAAGACTGGGTCCGTCAGGAGGTACCGTAATACTATAACAAAGGGAGAGGTAAACAGCTATTCACTGCCAACCCCCTTTTTACTTCACTTTCATTGACTACTTGTGTGCAGGTGTGTAAACATTACTCAAAAGCAACAGGGATAAAACGCATCACTTGATTTTAATAATTTATAGCTGTATCATACTACTTTACATAACGCATGCACTAAATTAGAATAAGCTGATCATACCTAATACACAGCTACAAAATCAGAATTGGAGTAAACTTAGTCTAAAACTTGAAATTGACACACCTTAACAAGGTAACTGTACTTTGAGTGTCATACTGCCATTTGGCCATTAAAGGGAGCTGAAACACCATAAGAGACAGGGAAAGCTCTCTTCCCAGCCAGACGTCAGGTTTAAGGGAAATTTATAAAAACATGTTTTACAAGTTTTCAAAGTGAGTTCATAGATTGTCTGTTGCAAGATTTGCATTTTATTTTAAATTATTCATTTATGTAACCTGTAACAAAATTCACTGTTCCCCTCAGAGTCCCCTCTCTACTCTTAGTAAGTTATAAAGTATCTGTCAGAACTCGTGCATTCATACAACGATTAGGTCAATTATGCAAATATATAAAATTCACGCACAGATATTGGAGTGGACAGAAATCAACACTGGACGTCCGAAACAAAGAGGTTTATCCCACAGATTGGGTAACACCCTTGTCCCCGCCCCATAACGACAAACCTCCAGCCATTGGTCATAATGTTGCACTACGCCGCTCTGATTGGCTGGCGGCCTCGTCACGGTAGATCTGTTGTTCACCCTCGCCTCAGAGCTGCAGCGCCTGTGACAGTGGACAGCTTTGATTCATGCAGTTGAGGAGTGTCGTTTTTGGATTTGCGGAATAGTTAATGCGACAAGAACAGAGCGCATGAAGGTATGTTTACATTTAAGGTTGTGGAAATATTTGCTGCTCGCTTCAAGAAATCCACTCTCCGACTTTGTGGGGCTTTTTAGAGAGCAAAATGCATAAATCCATGGACAGGTCTCTAACCCAATCTGATGCTCTTACTGTGTGGGGCTTTGTCATTTCTGGTTAAGGGAAACTTTACTGAGGCAAAGTAGCTGTGACTTTATGTTAAAAATAAAAGCTAAATAATCTATAGATAACTAATCACTGGATAAGAGTAACAGACGCAGGGATTCGTTACTCTTATGTTGAGTTCATTTTGAGGCTAATGGGTGTGGGTACTATGTAAGTAACACTAATGCAATATTGATTTTACCATTATTACTATAGTATTTATCAGAATAGACAACAGCTAATTTGACGTGTGTAGGATGTCTTTTACACTTACCAGTTATAATGAATGATGCCAACTCGGAAAAAAAGACAGTCCCTTGTGCCAAACAAAGGCCCAGGACGGCAGGTGGATCCTCTGCTGTTCCTGAGCAACCACTGCGATCGTTTATTGCTTTGAGCACACAGTGCGGTCTGCCCCGCATGTTGTACACAAAGCACAGATCTTTATATCTTTCTCTGCAACAATAAGTTACGTTTAACCCAGTCTTTGTTTGGCTGCTGAGAGAAAGGACTGTGAAAGAAAAAAACAGCACAAAAAGAGGTGTGACTGAATCCACACATGAGCAGCATTTTTTGACAGCCATCACAGATCAGCGTTGTGCTGTTATTTCCTATACTCTTCTAAATTGACTCTCTGGCTCATCAACGTTTGCTCATTTGCATGAATTTAACATCTCATGACACGCTTGACCTGCAGTTCTTCTACCAGAACTCATAAAGCCAAACTGCAACACCGCCACTTGAAACCATGTGGGCTACCTTTGTGGGATTCAGTCGCTTGTCCTCTTGAGTAGTGATTCCCATGGTGTGGCATCCCAGGAATGTTGGAATGATTTTCCATGAAAGCTGTTTTACACTTATTGGGGCACAAACACCCAGTTTAGCCTACACTGACAGCCAACAGCTCAAACACATATTAATGTGCGTGGTTGGGCAGGACTGAGACCACTGTAGCAATACATGTCATGTTAGTAGCCAGTAACTAACAACTGATTGACACACTGCTCCTTTGCTGTGAATGTGTGGTGAGCCACAGAATGCACCGAGGAATTTTAAGAGAGACCGAGAATGTTCTGGGACACTGCAACAAGACAGTAAACAGTACTCTTGAGATTTAACCTGTGCTGACGGGGAGGAGAAGACAAGGAGAGAGGTTTGTTTAATGTGAAGTTAAGGACAATTGCTTTTACTTTTTAATACAGACAAGTGAAAAATGGAAGGAAAACCCTGAACAGAGTACAAAGGGTCACTGAACGGTTTGATCAGTACGAAAACATTACGAGGACGTAGCTTTCACAGCAGATCTCGGCTCAGCTAAATCAATACACAGACGTGTCTACAATCACCCTCGAAACACTAAATGAGGGGATACCTTTGGAAGAAATCCCATTAGTACAGTTTAAAAGAATTGTGGGATTTAGGCCAAGGAGCATTAGAGCTGTTCTGGCAGCTTGTGGTGGCCTTTACTAAGTCTCTTTATTTTGAATTTTTAATCCAATTTGACAAACATCTGTGTCTGCCATAAATTTTTAAAGCATGCTGCACTGAGCTTTAACATTTGACGTTGTTTTTTTTAATTAATGCTGTGATAGAGAGTGCGCCAAGAGGTGAAGGAGTCTGGGCTTCTAGCTTCTGTTATCTGACATCACAGATTGCATCTACCTTATCAAACATATGAGTAACACTCTGAGGAGAAGCCACACTATTATAAGATTCTGACAGTAAGCTGAAAACAACCTTACCCCTGTTTTAAAAGATTAAGTCAAGTTTAGTTTTTTCTCCATTTTAAGCATGATGTCAGCTGTGTGAGGTGTGTTATGTCTGGCCCCTGTGACTAGACTGGACCTAGCTGATGAATCACAGGAAGCAGCGGATGGAGTGCAGGATGGCTAATACCTTAAAAGTGTGTGTCAAATAAAATGTTTCAAACAACTGGTATTGAATTCAGTTTTGGGATCTCACTAAACCTTTGCAGTGGACAGCTGGGACTGCATAGAGACAACAGCTGCCCTCAGTCCCTCAGCAACTTAAAATGCAGATATGCTAATGACTTCCTGTTTATAACCCTGGGCACAACCCCATGAGGCCACAGATGGGACCCCAAATCCAATCCAGTATCTGCTTTTCTATCTCTCTTCAGGAGGAGAAGATGAATGTGGAGGCTCTAAGCAGAGCAGAGCTGCTGACTCTCCTCAGCGTCTTGGAGGGAGAGCTTGAGGCCCAGGATGTGGTCATTCATGCCCTCAGGGTAAGTTGACTAAGTACAACCTACACACACAAATTCCCGTATGGACTCTGTCATAGACACTGCAGGACAACTCACAATTTATGTACATTATTAAAACTGAAAATAATATTATAGACATACAACTCATTAAATAAAACACATTTTTCAAATCATCAAATGCTAAAATTAACCCATTTCAAAAAAGAATGTGCACTAACAGGGGTGGGATGTGTAAACAGGAAACTGAGGAAACTGAGCTAATAAAGACAATGAGACAGGAGCCATTCTGGTCCCCAGGTCTTTGATTCCACCAAAAATTGCCAAAATAATCACTACATGCCACTTCTGAACTCTTGTTTTCTCGTCTCCATCTTGTTTAAATTCCAGTACTATTCAGACTTAATTTGTCCAGATGAACAGAATCAACTTTCCAGGATTTCCTTACCTGGATTAGTGAGCATGCATCGAGACATCTACGCTATGTCTAAACCCAGTTCATCATGCATGGTGTGTCTCAAATGTGGCCATTTGGTCTCACGTTTGCTTTAATCTGGGAAACTCCAACCGCTGAAAACAGAAACAAAATTCTCCTTCAGCATAAGAGGAGGAGTTTGGTGGCGTACCGTGCATACTTGTAGTTTGGCCCTGGCATATCAGCTGTATCCAACTGTGTTTGGAACGCTAACCCGACACTACAAAGATGAATAGGCAGACTTTCAAGGCAGTCAGAGATACAGTACATCTGTGTTCAAACTATGCTTAATATGTGGACAGAAAACCTCTGAATGTTTTTAGATATATTGTCCACTTCAGACAGTACTCAGCAAATCCTTTATGACATTTCAGATGTCAAACCTTCAAAAGACTATTTCTGACACAGATGTTCCTGTAATCCTCATTTTTCTGCAGCACAGTCAATCATATTCAAAGAGACAGAGTAACTTTCTGCACCTGCAAAACCTTGCATTGTTTAAGTGTGGTCTGATTGGCTGTGTCCATGCTGCTGGGTGGTTTTCACACTCATGACCACAGCAGCTGCTCCTTACTTGGATGAAGCTGCCTGGACCCTGATTGCATGACTCATTGTCTGAAACAGTGATTGAAGTTGTGATGAGGACAAGTAGCAACCGTGACTGTTTTGTTCTTATAAACAGGCCTTGGTAGTGATGTTTATCTAGAAAATGAGTAAGACTGTAATCATGAGAAAATTTTATTGCCAGAGCCTGGGGGGGAGTTGTTCTAAGCACATTAATTCAGAAGCATCTTAAATGGCACTTGTCCAAATCTGACACATGCAGGGTTTGCCCCAAAACTCCCTGCGGACAAATGCACAGTCGCCATGTTGTCTCTACTTATTCCTCTTTCCATATCTCTAACTGCACTGCCCACCCTCCCTTTTTTCCGCTTCTCTTTTCCTCGCAGACACACACGCACGCACACAGCCACATTACGGGGGGTCTTTCATGTTGGACCATGACCAGTGTCCTGTCTGCCCACTAGCTCTCACATACACACGCAGACACACATTGCGGTGGTCTCTGGTGAGCTAGTTAGTGACTGCAGTGTTTGTCGTGGAGAGGATGTTGAGAGTAGTAGGAGCAAATCACTGACTTCCCTTGTTCCAGCTAGGGGCCTTAGACCACTTTTATTGACTGGTCTATGATAGGGCAGATTGTGTGTGGACATGAGGTTGCAGGGGGGAGTGTCATGGATTGATAGCAGGCTAATCTGCAATGTGCATCAATTTGGCACCCAGGAAGTATTTTTGTACTGTCTTTTTTTGTCTCTGCAGTTTTTCACGTTTACACTGTAATTTTCCCACTATCGTGATATGCCACAAATCGTTCCAATAACTGTGTTTTTCTGTAACTAAAGCTCGCTTGTTTAATTGCATATAAGGCTGGTTTAGAAAGGCAAAAAAAATGTTTTTCTTTAAACAGCAAATACTTAAAAACAAACATTGCTTTTTAACCCTTTCTCCCCACTGAATATTGGAACAGTCATAGTTTGAGTTGTCGTCACATATGGGACTTGTCTCTACAGATTCTTGATTGTACTGTTGGTAGTTCTCATCACTAAGGATATAATGAGTCATTTTTACAAGGGGAAGCTTTTCTGAGAATATAAGAAACAGGTCCTGCATTCCAACAGGAGTGGCATATCTTTTGAGTTGACGATTAGCTGTACAGTATCAATATCTATACAGCAACTAATGCTATTATTATCTTCCGTCAGCTATAAATGGCATGAATCCAGAATAGAACAAGTTCTTTGTAGCTCATAGGAGTGTCCGTTTAAGATATGAAAAGAGATATAGGTGAGAGCCAAGACTTTACACATGCCCCTCAATTACTCATTGAGAGTGCGGTAAAGTCTGCCCTTCTGGATTGGGAAATAAACTGACGTCGAAATATGTCTCAGGTTTGTGGTCGTAATTACCCTGTGGCTGAGAAACAAATATTTCTGTTTAAAGCTGTGTTTAACAGTTTTTGTTTGCCCGGACTGCTAGCTTTCTGTGGAGAAAATGTTGCCATCATGCTCAGTGTCACTTGTTTTGTTTTCAGTATGATGTCATATCCTGTAATCCTAAAATGCTTTGTCTATTTTTGCAGGCTGACGTATTTTCCTGACTCCATAAACAATAGGGCCTGGCAAGAGTGTGTTGTTCTGATAAGACTGTATGTTCTATCAGTCTGCAAGAATCAGCGGCCACAGATTGGTAGCGGAAAATATGATAAAAAACAGCATAAATGACAAATAAGGTGCAATTTAAAGCAAGTCTTTACCTAATATGGCACTGTAATGTCCACTGCTTTTTGTTGTCAGTGAAGTACTTCATTATTAGTCTGAACCTGAGGACTGAGAGAGGTAAGATCACTGACCTGAAAAAGCTCAGATGACATCTAAGTACCTGATGCTACATTAATGGTTTATTGTTAAAAATCCATGCACGTTACACACACACATGCACACACCCACACCACATACACTCTTCACAGCAATAATGTGTGTGAGTGTCACAGATCAGACCTTTCTTATCTCTAGCAGAAAATAAAAGTTCACATCTGCAATGGTAATGAACTCCACCCTCCACTGCTATTTGCATTGAACAAGATAATACTTGCACACTACAAAATAGTAATATAGGTCAGTCTGAGGTAATAAATAAATCACTGCTTTCTCAGTAAGGTTTACTCTTGTATTGGCATGAATGATTTGCCCTGCCCGTTTAATTTTTGACAAAGTTTCAAGAAATACCACAGCACTTCCTTATTCCACTTTATGAAACATTATTCTTCTCTGAAACCATTGCCAAGTGTCATGAGGTTGACAGCACCTGCTTCTACGTTTCATCACTAACCACTCGTGATAACATTTAAGGTGGTTGAGGCAAGATTATGTAGATGTTGTCTCATTGCACAGCCCATAAAGTAAAGTGAGGTTTTGTTTGGCATCTTCCCAGTTATCTCAGTGGCATCTGTGGTTAATGTGTGGCTGTGAGGTGTGGAGGATATGGCTTAAGCCTTAAGCACACACCTTAGCTTGCTCTTCAAAAAGCACAAAGCACACAAAATCTAATTTCTCTCCCTCGCCCTCTCTTTATTTTTTATTTTCTGTTTTTTAGAGAACAAAAGCATATCTCTGAGACAGGTATTCAATTCACAAAATGAATTATGTTTACCCAACCCATAGAAATTGAACCTTCATATTATTACTTCACATACTGTATAACCCAGGTGATTAATTTAAATAGTCAATGCTAAGAAAGTCGCTGCACTACCTTGCCAGAATGGGACTAAAACCCAATAAAGTGTTTGAAAGGGCCAAGCTAAAAACATGAACTTGAATGCTGGTACAAATTTGCACCTTAGCTATTGCATCTGGGGCTCATTATGTGCCCACTAAATCACGTTGACAAGGCTTATTTTGTATATGTGTGGAGCCAGTTTTTGTCTTTTCTAAACGTTAGTGATGGCAAACATCATGGCATTAGTTTGTGCTATTAGTGGACTTCCTGAATAGTGTTTTATACATTTTATTTCATCTGTTTATCTTCAAAATATACAATGATATTAATACAAATCAAAATGCGTGCTCACCAGTCATTCATATTTAGTAATGATTTACGTCAGAATACAGTCTGGAGTGATTCCGTCTGACCCAGGCCTGGGACTGCTACTGTAATATTAGCACAACAAGACTGAAGAATAAGTGTAACTATCCCGGGACTGTCGGATAATAAGAGTAAATTTGTATTTGGACAGTTTTGCACCAGTGCTATGAGGACAGGCTAGTGTTATATAAATAAATTGGAATGAAAGTGATCTATCCTAACAGATATGATGAAGGGGGAGACAATCAAATCAAAAACTACTGTTCTGCTGAATAGAATAAGTTCCAGGGTGTTATTGAATACATTCAAGCACATACTGGGTGAATAATCAGGCTAATAAGGTCCAGCAATATATCAATTTATCTGCAATTTTGGTTCTCCCAAGAGAGTACTGCTTATTCTTATCCTTTAATACAAGTGTTTTAGCTAGGTAGCTAGTGATTATTCCCCATCTCCAGATTGTCAATATCATTCACACATCACACACTACATATTTAAGGTCAAACAAACTGCATACTGATAGACTGGCATGTGCTATGTAAATCATTCTTAGGGTACTTTTTCAAACATTTTCACAAATGCTGCCTCAGGTATTGCATTTGTTTCCTTTGTAGTTATGGACACCATCTCCCTTTCAGAAGTCTCATTTGTGGATTTGATTATGCTTTAAAAATCTTTTTGGTTTGAAGATCAAAACACCAGTAGACAACCTCGTACACCACAATTAACAAAAGTAGCACCCGAGTGTATTGTCTTCTCTCCTCTTCTTTGGATGGAGCTTGCACTGGACCCTTTAAGTTCTAGTTGCATGAAAGAGGCTTTTCATATCTGACAGGTCTGTTCATGTTGTCTTTTTGTCTCTGTGTCTCTGAAGAGTGGGCTAATTCACCAGGAATGCATACATTTCCCATATCCCCCACAAAAAAGCTTCTGGATTTTAGATGTTACCCTGGAGACAGCCAGTTATGTTAAGAACCTTATACAGCATGGTGCACACACACTAAGGCAAACATAGGCCAGCTGCATGCTTTTAGATTCACACACATAACTGATACTCACTCATGTACATACATATCCATCTTCAGCACCTTTAGTTTGGTAGTAATTATGTTTTTGCTTATACTTTTATTTAGGAGTCAGAAAAGGAACTAAAGTGTGCATTTCTAACAGGTGATATGGACACATTGCCCTTCAGAGGTGTACAATTGTGCTCTAAGGCTGTAGATATCTGTCTGAGAGAGAATTTTTAAAAAAAAGCATTGTTGTCTTTCACACCTTGTTACAGCTGCAGGAATGCATTAAGCAAGCTGTTGAAAAAGACAATGATCAAATAAACTAGAGCACAGGCATTTCAGTAGCTGCAGAGTTGCATTAAATTCTGAAATAAACAATAATAGAAATAATAATAAAACCATGGACAAAAAGTAAATTAATAATGCATAATATATTGCTTTCCACAACTAAGTTGTAGAGCCATTTGCCATGAGCGTAAGACAAAAATTAAAGCTTTGCAGCAGAGAGGGTTTGCTTGTTGTGCCCTTTCATAAAGGAAAGCACACTCTGTCATTATGATCAGAATTATCCTGAGAAAACCAAGAGAGACCAGACCCTAGGCTAGGACTGCTGCACACACAAACACACACACACACACACACACACACACACACACACACACACACACA